>OX333075.1:31274598-31839598 GCA_946863875.1 Alloplasta piceator
GAGAAAATAATAGAGCTTATAGTAAAACAACAACTAACCGAGTATCTAGAAAATAATAAAATATTAGTCGAGCAACAATCGGGATTTCGGAAAGGAATATCATGCGAGTCAGCGCTGCAGAAAACGATCATTGAATGGAGACAATACATAAATGATGGAAAAATGATAGGAGTCGTGTATATAGACTTTAAGCGCGCATTTGAGACAATAAATCGACAAAACCTAATACAGAAATTAAAAAAATATGGAATTGGGGGGGTAGTATTAAAATGGGTACAATCTTATTTGACAAATAGAAAACAAAAACAAAATACATGAGGGAATTTTCAAACGAAAAAACAGTAAAACATGGGGTTCCACAAGGGTCAGTGCTCGGTCCGCTACTATTTATAATTTATATAAATGATATAATAGCACAACTAAAATATACGCGATGCAACATGTTTGCAGATGATATGATTGTACATATAGAGGATAATAACGCGGATATAATAGAACAAAAGATCAATAAAGAGTTGGAAAACATGTCAAAATGGCTAAAACAAAATGCGTTAAGACTGAATGTTAAAAAAACCAAATTTATGTTAATAAGAGATTATAGAAAAATAATAGTAAGACATAGTTGCGATATTAAAATACAAATGGAAAAAATCGAGGAAGTGGAGGAAACTAAGTATCTTGGAATAATAATTGACGAAAACTTATCTTTCAACGGACAAGCGGAGTATATGACAAAAAAAAATAGCAAAAAAAGTAAATTTTTTATATAGAATAAATAAACACGTATCAGAATACACAAGAGTAACAATATATAAAACGATTATAGCTCCACACTTCGAATATTGTAGTAGTTTAATGTTAAATTTCAATTCAAACAATATGCAAACGCTTCAACGTGTACAAAACAGAGCAATGCGTGCGATTCTACGATGTACAAAAGACACACCTATTGTAACAATGTTAAATACCCTATGTTTTATGAGTGTGAACCAACGAATGCATTATAATGTCTGCGTACTAATTTACAAAATGGTGAACAACCTGGACCAGAATATTTGAACAGACAAGTAAAAAGAGTCAGTGACCGACATAATTACAACACAAGAAATAGGAATGAACTTGACATTAGATACCGCAGAACAAAAACAGGAGAAAAGTGCCTAACATATGGAGGATTTGCAGCATTTAACAGACTACCGACGCAAATACGAAACGAGACGACAATAGAAAGGTTCAAACGATCATTAAGCAAGTATATAAAAGAAAACATACCGATAATGAAATAAACAGCAATAAAATAAAAATAAAAATAAAAATTTTTAAAAAATAAAATAAAAATGAAAAAGAGAAACGAGAAGCATGTGAAAATGTATGAATGTACGTATGAAGTCCGCAACAGAGTAGTATATAACGTAAATTAAACTAATATAAATTAATTTATAAATAGAAATGTAAGGAATAAATAGACAGTAGTAAAGGAAGAAACTGAAGAATTGAAGATATGCGAAACGAACAAAGAAAAATGTAAGAAGGAAACGAACATGTAATAGCTGAGGCTAAATAAAGACAATCAATCAATCAATCTCTCTCTCTCTCTCTCTCTCTCTCTCTCTCTCTCTCTCTCTCTCTCTCTCTCTCTCTCTCTCTCTCTCTCTCTCTCTCTCTCTCTCTCTCTCTCTCTCTCTCTCTCTCTCTCTCTCTCTCTCTCTCTCTCTCTCCCTCCCCCCCCCTCTCTCTCTCTCTCTCTCTCCCTTTCTCTCTCTCTCTCTCCCTCTCTCTCTGCGCGAAACGTCCGCGAGGCCAACCTCGCAGACGTTTCTGCCATCGGGCGCTTCTCTATTCGGCGAACCCTTTCCGACATAAAACTTCCGGGCTTCGATGGAGATTTTCGAGCTTGGTGTTCCTTCCACGATCTCTTCGTCTCGATGGTTGGCAGCAATTCGGACATCACTTCCGTTGAGAAAATGCATTACCTGCGCACTTCTCTCAAGGGCGATGCTGTTTTAATCAACTCTCAGCTTGACAGACTCTCCGGTATTCCTCGCGTCACTTCACGGTCAGCTAAGGCGCTTAACAACCTCGTCAACACCACGGCTGAGGTTACGAACGCTCTCCGGGTGCTCGACGCTCCGGGAGATCACTGGGATCTGGTTTTGGTTCACTTCCTGGCGTCACGGCTTGACCAACACCTTCGAGAGCAGTGGGAGGTAAAATTGGGCGCTTCAACCGACCCTGCGACGTTCGCCCAGTTTCGGTCATTCCTCATCGCTCGTGCCAGAGCTCTTCAGAGTCTGGAGGCGCGGACGGCCGATGCAACACCATAGTCAGCCGCTTCCGCCCAAGGTTTTCGCGCCTTGGGAGCCAAGACATCTCGCCAAGCAGCCAGCGCGAGGGCCTATACTTCACGGGCTGAGGACTCCCCGGAAAGGCCAGACAAGCCAGAGAAGCCCTCGGATCTGGACAAGAAGTCCGCGGCGGTGGTTTTCTCGAAGGGCCCTCTTTATCCGGCTGGATCGGCTACCCAGCAGTGCCACTTCTGCCTCAAGGCTCACTTTATCGCTTCATGTCCGCTCTTTAAGCAGAAGAGCGCCATGGAGCGGCGCGAAGTAGCAGAGCAACGGCGGCTCTGCTACAACTGCCTCGGGCCGCATTCCGCTGTCAACTGCCGAGTCGACAAGCAGTGCTTCGAGTGCCAAGAAAAGCACCACACCTTAATCCACGTGGGAGCCAAAAGGAATTCGGGCGCTTCAAACCGTCAGGCAGCCGCCTCGACGCCAACGGCAATATCGTCGCCAACCGAGCCTCAGGCTTGACTACGCAAGGGTCACCAATGCGACGGAACTTCGAGTCCCTTCAACCAAGCCTCGATCGGTCTCACTTCTCTCGGTAATTCTTCAACTCTATCGGCATCACTTCGAAGCACTTTTTCATCTTCGACTTCGACGTCGGCGCATTCGGCGTCACGGCAGCGAGCTCTTCGACCTTCAGTCTTCAGTCTTCAGTCTTCTTGGCGACGAGTCAAGCCATGGCCTCTTCACCATCGGGCTCTTCACAACGGATTTGGCTCCTCATTGACCCTGGCGCCGAGCTGTCTTTCGTATCGGAGCGAATTGTGCAGCTTCTTCGCCTCAAGCGCGTGTCAGCCTCGCTGAATATTCTCGGCATTGGCAATCAATCAGCAGGTCGCACGCGGGGAGCTGTCACCTTCAGCATCTCTTTAATACACGATGCAGCTCTTTTCGTCAACGTCACAGCCTTTGTGCTAAAAGTCTTGACAGCGTCACTTCCGTCATTCTCGTTCAACGGGAAATGGGAACACCTTCAAAACCTTAACCTCGCCGACCCTGATTTTCAGACGCCAGGGCCGATTGACATCATCATCGGAGCTGATTCATGCGGCCTCCTCATCGAATCAGACGTGAAAAAAGGCCGACCAACTGACCCGATCGCGCAACGGACTCTTCTCGGGTGGATAATACTTGGTCCGGTCGACGCTCCAACTTCAACCTCAGTTCGGGTTCAGCACGCCTCCGTCGAGGAGGATGTCGCGTCGCTTCTCTCAAAATTCTGGGAACAGGAGGAAATTCCGTCGGACTCAGCCCCTACATCTGAGCCCGAGGATTCCGCCTGTGAGGAGCACTTCAAGGAAACACATTCACGAGACGAAGACGGGCTATATACAGTCCGTCTCCCCTTCAAAACTTCGCCGTCGTCTCTCGGGGATTCCTTCACGGCAGCTCGGCGCTCTCTGGTAAGACTTCAGAAGCGGCTCTCGCTTAACTCAAGTTATCGAGAGTTGTATCACGGCTTTCTTCAGGAGTACGAGACGTTGTCTCACATGGTACGAGCCTCCACGGGGCCAGCTTCAACTCCCGTGTATTATTTGCCTCATCACGGGGTCTTTCGGGCTCACAGCACCACCACCAGCTTCGAGTGGTCTTCAACGGGTCGTGCAAGACGAGCAGTGGTGTCTCGCTTAACGACCTCCTCTACACGGGCGCCAAACTTCAACAGGACACTTCTGACGTACTCCTTTGGATCCGACGGCATCGCTTCATCTTCGCGACGGACATCACAAAGATGTACCGTCAAAATCAACCTTCATTCGGATGATTGGAACCTTCAACGGATCCTGTGGGTTGATGAGCAGGAGCGCATCTTCTCTTCTGCCTCACCACCGTCACGTACGGCCTCAGTTGCGCCCCGTTCTTGGCAATTCGAGTCATGCTGCAACTTGTCGAGGACGAAAGGCACAACTTTCCATTGGCGGTACTTCCGTTGACGAAGGGCAGGTACGTCGATGATATCTTCGGAGGTGCCGATTCAACGGCGGAACTTCAAGCATCCTCACGTCAACTTCAGGAGATCTGCAACCGAGGGTGCTTTCCACTTCAAAAATGGTCGTCATACTCCATGGAACTTCTTCAAAGGGTGAGCCATCCCACTTCAGAATCACACGCAGTCGTGATTCAACCAGAGGACTCTAGCGTCAAACTTCTTGGGCTCATTTGGAACCCCCAAACCGACCACTTCAAGTTCACGCTTCAGCCAAACTTCAGTCAATCTGTGACAAAACGGACAATCCTCTCGGAAACGGCGCAATCATTTGATCCGTTGGGCTTCGTTTCGCCAATCATCATCACGGCAAAGATGTTCCTTCAAGAGCTCTGGTTGGAAAAACTTCATTGGGACGACCCTCTTCCGGTTTCGCTTCAACAACGGTGGCTTCACTTCCGAGAGAACTTGGCGGATCTCTCACTCATTTCTCTCCCTCGGTGGCTTCAACTGAAACCCTCGGCAACGGTTCAGCTTCACGGTTTTTCGGACGCCTCGCAATTGGCCATGTCAGCCGTGGTTTACCTTCGCTCAACTTCAGACGATGGCTCTTCAACCATCACGCTTGTCGCTTCAAAGACGAAGGTTGTACCTCTCAAGCGACTGACAATTCCGCGGCTTGAGCTCATCACTGCGTTACTTCTTTCACGGATGGTTTCGTACGTCCAGAAGACACTCGAACTTGAAAATGTTCCAGTGTTCCTTTGGACCGATTCGTCGGTAACCTTAACTTGGATCACGTCGCCGTCGGCTCGTTGGAAGGACTTTGTCCGAAATCGAGTTATTTCAATTCAAGAAATCACGTTGCAAGTGACGTGGCGCTTCATTTCGGGCAAGGAAAATCCCGCAGACTGTGCGTCTCGCGGAATGACACCTCGGCAACTTTCTCGGCATCCCCTCTGGTGGAATGGACCAACTTGGCTTTCGCAGCCTTGCACCAGTTGGCTGACTTCGTCGTTCGAGATCGTAACCGACTGCGACCTCGAACAGCGTCCAAGTCTCGCCTTTACTTCAACTTCAGGGGCTCTTCTACCGGTTTGGGACTTTCTGGAGCGATATTCTTCCCTGAATCGGCTACTTCGAATCACGGCCATTTACAAAAGAGCTCTTGGCCGCTTCAGGCGAGTTCCACATACTTCACTGACCAACCCGATCTCACCGGGAGACCTGGAAGCCGCAAAATTTTTCTGGATACGCCTCATCCAACAGTCGTACTTCACTGCTGAGCTACGGATAATTTCAAGCGGAGCGACACTTCAACGGAGCAATGCAATGGCCGCCCTCACACCTTTCGTCGACTAACTCGGAGTCCTTCGTGTAGGCGGACGCCTCGAGTATTCGGTCCTTCACTCCGAGGCGAAACATCCACCTGTCTTGCCTCGGAATTCACGGCTAACTACACTGATAATTTCAGATGCCCATCTCCGGACTCTTCACGGCGGCACCCAAGCAACACTGGCCTATCTCCGCAGATCGTACTGGATTTTGGGTGGTCGAGCGCCAGTACGATCATACATTCTTCGCTGCACCACTTGCGCACGGTTTCGAGGCCTCAGAGCTCAGCAGTTGATGAGGCAACTTCCCTCGCTACGAGTCACACCTTCACGTGCCTTCCTTCATTCTGGCTTGGATTATGCTGGACCCTTCACGGTCAAGACTTGGCGAGGAAGACCAGCAAAAACATACAAGGGTTATCTCGCAGTTTTTGTCTGTTTTTCTACTTCAGCGGTGCACCTCGAGTTGGTAACGGACTACACTTCAGACGCCTTCATCGCAGCGTATCGGCGGTTCTCTGGTCGACGGGGCATTTGTCACACGCTGTATAGTGACTGTGGAACGAACTTCAGCGGTGCAGATGCCACTCTTCAAGCTCTCTTCAAGGCTGGCTCAACGGAAATGAATCACACCATCTCTGCATTAACCAGCTTTGATACAAAGTGGTCCTTCAATCCCGGCAGCACCTCACATGGGTGGAAAATGGGAGGCTGCCGTGAAATCGGCAAAGTATCATCTTCGGCGGGTCATCGGAGAGACTGCACTTACGTATAAAGAATTTACGACTCTTCTTACGCAAGCCGAGGCAGTGCTCAATTCAAGGCCGCTTTGTGCTCTCTCGGATGACCTGGAGGATTTGTCATCCTTAACTCCCGGTCACTTCATCGTCGGTGAGGCACTTACCGCAGTGCCTGAGCCATCTCTGACCTCAACGGCGGAATCTCGGTTGTCTCGGTGGCACCTTCTTCAAGCACGGCTTCAGCACTTCTGGCAGAGATGGTCAAGAGAGTACCTTCATCAAAGTCTCTCTACTTCAAAATGGCATCATCCTTCTAATGAGATACGAGTGGGGTCACTCGTCCTCATAACAGACAAAAGACTTCCTCCGACGCGGTGGCCACTCGCGCGGATCCTCGAACTTCACCCTGGCGAAGACGGCCTCACTCGAGTCGTCACACTTCGAACGGCAACTTCCACCTTCAAGCGGCCGGTCGCAAAATTATGCGTTCTGCCGACGGGCTCTTCGTCAACGGAGTTTGCCGAAGGCGGGGAGTGTGTTCAGAAAAGCGTGTAGTTGCCAAAGCTCCCGCGAGAGACCCTCAGTGAACGGTCAAGCTCTCGCTGGACTCTGCATTACCCGTGGCTCTCGCGACTCTATCCCCTCAAAACGGTGGCTCTCTCGCGGCGATCGATCATCGCCTCGTCACTTCATTTTGGCAAGCGCCTCGATTCGTATCGATTATCGGCCATTTTTCTCCGCGGTTTTTCATTCTTCCTATTCACGAGCTCTTGGACGATTTACGACCGGTCAAGAGCGATAACGGTTCGGCTTCCTTCGACAACTTCACGGAAAAGTATTCACATCGATTCGGTGCGGTTCACTTCGATAATTCGCGAGAAAAGTTATTCGCGCGACACGTGGCGTCGAACGATACGACCGCCATTTTCTGGCCTCGCTTCGATTTCGCGTGATCATCGCCACTGCGAAAAGACCGACTTATTTAAACATTATAACTATTATTTTTGAACGTTAAACCTTTTTGTCAATAAAACCGAAATATTGTGTGCACGCGAGTGAGTTTTTTCATCGCCCGCAACGAACTTCCGGCCACTTCGTTCCCTTTAACCTTTCATCTTTTTCGCCCAATTTCCCAACCAGTCAATTCAGGCAATTTTCCAAACAGGAATCTTCCTCTTTTCCTCCCTTTCGCCTCTCCCTCCCTCCCTCCCTCCCTCCCTGCCGCCTCCCCCTCCCTCCCTTCCTCCCCCTCCCTCCCTTCCTCCCCCTCCCTCCCTTCCTCCCCCCTCCCTCCCTTCCTCCTTTCCTCCCTCCTGCCCTTCCTCCCTCCCTCCCTCCCTCCCTCCCTCCCTCCCTCCCTCCCTCCCTCCCTTGCTGCCTCCCTCCCTTCCTCCCCCTCCCTCCCTCCCTCCCCCTCCCTTCCTCCCTCCCTCCTTCACTCCCTCCCTGCCTCCCCTCTCCCTCCCTCCCTTCCTCCCCCTCCCTCCCTCCCTCCCTCCCCCTTCCTCCCTCCCTTCCCGCCCTCCCTCTCTCTTCCCCCCTCCCTTCCCTCTCCATCCCTCACTGCCTCCCTTCCTCTATTCCTCCCTTTTTCCCTCCCTCTTTTTCACACTCCACCCCTTTCTTCCTCCCTCCCTCGCTCCTTTCTTTTCCAATTTCATCCCCAACCCTTTTGCAATCCTCATGCTTTCTTGCACCCTTCTCATAAAGTTTCGTGAGAAGAGTATAGAATTCGAATTGACAGGGCAATCTTGGTGGAACGAGCGACCGTGGCTCGGCATGCCGAGGACGACTCTTACCGAAAAGGGAAGGTTGGTGAGAATTTCACGATAGCTATTTACATGGGCGCCATATTTCATGTGCCACTTAATGCTGGGTCACGTTCTTGTCGTTCTCGTTCCCTTACTGTTTACTGGATATTTTGTACTCTTTTTCTGCTGTATTGTTGCGATAGATACCATTTTTTCCTACTGGAGTTCATCTTAAATCACAAAATACTTTTAAGAAGTAAAAAAAGGACGCCAAGTATTAAAATCCGGAGTACTCCAATTCAAAAAATCTTCAAAACTTAGAATTCAAAGAAAATCCAAAAAGTTCAAAAATAAAAACCAAATCACACAAGCCAAGCCACAAACTTAGAAAGTAATTTTTGACCAATCTAAATCAAAAAACTTGGTATGCAGCGTTAGGAAAAATAAGCCTGGAAGATGCTGCAGGGTTTCGACGGAAGAAGATAGGAAATTATTACATCTACTTATCTTGTAATAACATAGATTGTTATCAAGAGCATATTTTAATGTCAAGTAGTTTGTTCACATATTACTGACGCATCAGGGTGTATTTATTAATTAAGGGAGGATAATTTTTGTCGTTCTTGAGCAGCCTTGCTCTCATGTAAGGACACATAAGATTTTTTAGACTCCTTTTTCTTCTTACTTAAGATTTCAATTCGTATTTTCAAAAAGCATTCAACATAGATAAGTTTGCAAAATGCATATTAAAATTAAAGGTAAAATTTCAAACAATCTCAAAGTAATGAAACAAATCAGTCAATAAACTATAAACGAATATAATACTTCGCGTACAATATCAAGTGACTAGATTTAAAAAGTTTTTGTAGGAAATAAGTTGAAGAGGAAAAGTCAGTTCAGTTCAGATCATCAATCGTTGTCCGTGCTTGAAGTAAATGTTGCTATGACCGTTCGAATTGAATTTGTTTCAACAATAGAATGATATAATTCCGTGTTAGTAGGAAGACATTTTTTATCAATTATCGAAGTAAAGTTTAATGTACGAAGAAATGTACTACAATTTTTATTCATGAGCTCCGAAATGTGTAAATATCAACACATCAAAAATTTTAAAAACTTAACCAACAATAACAAATGTTATCATGAGATTACGTAAATGAAATTGTACATTAAAAATGAGGAAAACGTCTCAACACTCCTCGCAATAATCAAGGGAGCAAGCAAAATTTCCAAAATTTTCGGTGATTCTCATCGGGCCGTATTTTAGCGAAAAATTTCTCGTATCGAAATTTTTTTTTTTTCATAAAAAAAGAATTTTGAAGCTCCAAAATTCTAGTTTTGAGATCTTTTTTTCATAAATTTTTAGGAGCTACGATTCTTACTAAATTTCAAGAAATGGCGTGAAAGAAAATTTCAATTTTATTTACCTTTTTATTTTTGGTCCACGGGCTTGGAAAATTCATTTGCGGCTAAACCAATGCATGCACCTAGTACCTTGTTTATTTGGCTCCAATTTCTTTCTTTTTTTCTCTACGTTT
Source organism: Alloplasta piceator (assembly GCA_946863875.1). Lineage (NCBI taxonomy): Eukaryota > Metazoa > Arthropoda > Insecta > Hymenoptera > Ichneumonidae > Alloplasta > Alloplasta piceator. The sequence continues at coordinate 31,284,237 of OX333075.1, forward strand.
ATTTTTCGTGGAGATTCCCGACTTTGAATGAAAAAAGATTTTTTTTCTTCAAGGGCGGGGTATAGTATTCAAAATTTTTTTTCATTTTTTTTTAATTTTTCAAATGGCTGCATAATATCTCAAGAATATTGTGTTAAAATTTCAAGTCGATCAGAGTAAAATTAACAAAGTTATGAGTATTTAAGCGTCTATTGCTCCATGCCGAGTTTTATACGCTATTGTATTTTTCTACCCCGAATAAATTTCTTGATAAACGGGCCTGTTCCGGTTCCGTTATGTATATCCGAAGCATGGTGTATATTAGTATACACATTAGTCTGTACATCAGTTGACGATTTGCGAATTAGTATAGCAGAGGAGCAAGCGGCACACGACAGTAAAGAAGAAAGAGTTTTGCGTAGACAAACGCAAAAAGATGCTCTCGATCATCTGGATGGAAGCCTTTTGCTCTACGGACCGGGCATCGACGACTTTGAGTGAGTATAAGCAAATTATCGAGTTTTATTTTGAATTTCTAAAAATTCAAAGATAATTAAAAAATCTGAAAAAATTCATACGTATTCAAAAAAATGAATGAATCACGAAAAAAAATTGGGTTGCGGGGAAATTTGTTGACTAATTTTTTCTTTTCATAATTTTGTTAATAACATTTTGGAATTATTATTATGCAAAATTAATCTTTCAAGTACCTTCAATGTGCATGAATTTTCTCAGATTTTTATGCAATTGAGAAGTATTCTCAAACTTATGTGCAATGAGCGCTAAGCGACCAAACTCTTCTGCGTTTTTCGAACCGTTTTTCTGAGAGTTGTCATATTTAAAGTCCATGTACACGATAACTCAAAATCTACTGGATCAATCGCTTTTAAATTTTGCACAGTACTTCTTCACATAATTCACCAGGTATTGTCGAGAGATTTTTTGTTTTTTTCGATAATTACCAATTCTTTAACAACAAATCAGCCGATTTTTTTTAGCTAACATCGCGTTTTTGGCTTCCAAGTGCTACGAAAAATCGAAAAATCGAAAAAAAAAATCCTCCCGTCATTACCTCGAGAAACATCTCCTTTAACAAATGCATTTTGATTGTTTTGTTTCAGATTATTCTGTTGCAAGTTATAGTGTACACCGCAAACCAATTTTTTTTCGAGGCGCCTCCGGGGTTCAATTTTCACTCGCTCAATTTTGAATATTTTGCAATGCAAATTTAGGAGAATGTTGTTCAGATGTTACTTTATTATATGTAAATTTTTCAATAAACGAACACTATCCGTTACGCGAAAAAAAATCTTAAAAACATGCCTTTTTTCGCCAAATTAACTTTATCCCCCCCCCCCTTAACCACTGATCTTAGCAACCAGTGGTCGCACAGAAATTAATCGGGCAGATTCGGAAACTGGAATAAAATTCCTGCAAGATCTCCTGAAGAGTATTGGGAACAAATTTTTTTTTCTACCCACAATATTCAGTTGAAAAAAGTACAAAAAAGTAACTTTTTCCCTTGATTTGGTTTATCGACTTCAGCTTTGTTAATATTAATCGGAAGGCTAATATTTTAAGGAACTTTTACATCTCAATGTACCGATAATAACACTACAAATTTGCAGATTGATGCAATGAACGGTTCTTGCAGACCGATTGCTCAAAATTTCCACATAAATTAAAGGAGCAAGGTTTTTGTTTGTGAACATCGGGTTATCTTCTTAAAAATGGAAAAATTTGATTTCTTTTCAACATTCATTAAGAGAATAAGAAAATAAAATTACTGAAGTGTTCTTGCGAAAATTTGGATTGTGGCTTACCAACGCCGCCGAACCATTGATCATCCATAGATGCTTAACACGTCTACATCCACGATGGACGTAATGCGGATATCCATTAAACATCCATGGTATACTTTTGATTGGACGAAATGCGTTGGATCACAAAGGACGTATATTGTATTTCCACGACCCGCACTACTTCTTGAGCTACAAATGTACACAACATGGCCGTTTATAGTATGTCCTGTGAACAAAAATTTCCCAAATATTCGAAATTTACAATCGACTCCAATGCCACAAAATCTTCTCCATTAAAAATCGGTTTATAATAAATTTAAGAGCGCCATCCGCGAAATACGTGGCCCGATTTGATACGGTGTTGCAAAAGAGAGTAGAATGTGTCTGACTAAGCTGCAGCCTTGGGAAATGTCAGAAGGCCGATCCGTTTTGACATAAGAAATAAAATAACTCCCAATTTTAAAATTCCTGACAATTATTAACGTGGATTTATTCAGTTTTCTTCCATGAAAATCGTTCGAGAAATTTAATCACAAATAATGTTATAAATTCGAAACAATAATAATGATTTGGTTGCGAGACTCGACCGTGACTCGACACTAATTTATCCAAAAGTCCCTACTCAAATTCGTCCAGGCTACTCGGTTCACCCTTCAGAATTTTCGCAAGATTAAATTTTACAAAAATAAGAAAACTATTACCATGAACAATGAATTTTACAACAATAATGAAAAGTAACTAAACGTCTCGATTTCATCACAAGCGGACGTATGAACTTGACGATACGAGACGCGTTTCGTCCAAACTCGCACCAAAAGAAAAAGAGAAAAACGTTACAATCCGCAATTAAACTAATTTACGATTTAAAAGACGCGAAAGTCACGTCAAATTTTGTTTCTCTCACAATTCGATCTCTAAATCTTCCGAATTTCCCGGAATTCTAAAACGAAACTGATTTTTACTTTCTTATTATCCTCGCATCACGCGTCGCACACGCGGCTCGGACTTTCAGCCGGTTTTACGAACAAAACTACTGGAAATAAACGAAAAACGATTCGACAAAATTTAACGACACGACTCTCGCTTCACGGCCACCTGTCGTTTCCGCGCGAGATTCGAATACCTTACTTCATTCATTCTTTTCATTTTTCTTTCAATTTTTCTTTTCATTTTTAGCTCACGCACGTTTCTCGCAGGAAAATTAATCTCCAACCAATCAATCGTCTTCCGGAAAGACACGAAACTTTTGCGAACATTCTACATCAAATGTTGATTTGGGTATGCGGCCGTATAGAGACAATAGTTAAGGGAGAATCGGCTTCGATTCTGCCAGTGGGTCCAAATGACAGTGGACAATTTTTTTGGTATAACGTTTTGATCCTTATTCGGATTCTCTTCAGATTTATTATTTCTGAAATTACATTCATTATTGTCTTATTTTGTATAATATATTTTACATTTTAAGCTTAAGTGTTATGTGTCATGACTGACCTGAATTTGTATGGATAATTTTAAATCATTTGGTGAATCTTGGATAATATTCATTATGATATTATTGTATCAAGAAGGGTCATTTTTTTGTGATCCTTGGTGTCTGCGAGAGGGAGGATTTTAATATTTGAATGCTTAGTTAATGTTTTTTGTGATATCTTTGTGTGCGTGTTACTTACCTATGAATTTTATGTTTGATATTTTCCAAGATTCATTTTTGATCAAAAGTAACAATTTTCATTACATAGTGTTTCGAGAGATGAGTAGCAACTGAGTATTGCCGATTGCCGTTAGTTGTTTTTCTTGCCGGACTAGATGTGTTAACCGGTTTAGGACCGGTTTTAAATTGATAACTGTGAGATTTAGTAATGAATTTTCAATTAATAAATCGTAATTTGAGGTTTTTCAGTTGTTATTCAGAGTTTTATTAAATTATTGAATTATATATGCTGCTTAGTTTGTCGATGTCACACAGTGGGGCCAAATCCCAAAAAGCTGGCCAAAAGTCGAGAAATAAAGTTTAAGTTTCGGTAATTTTTAGTCGTGGGTTAGGTGGGGGAAGAGTTCGAAGGTCAAATTCTTGGCATCACCGGGCCCTAGCCCTTATACCTGCTTTTGTACGGCAGTTGAAAGGGAGCCTCAATGACCATTTCAACGCTGTATTGAACAGGACGCCAAAACTTTACAATATACCCGATTCGAATTTTTTCGAATGGAATCAACAGCTGAAAGTGAGTAGAAAATCATTGTGTAACTGAAAATTGATGATAATAGTTCATGCGATAATACGAAAAGATGAATCATTTGTACGAAAATTCACGGAAAATTACAAGTGAAAATTCTAAAAACGTAGAGAGAAGTTGATAAGTTCCACAGTGTTCCACGAGCTGACCTATCACATGTTGTAGATGGATGTATTATTGAATGGAAAACATCGAAAATGGCTGCGCTTAGCTGCGCGCGTGTCATTGCTACGAGTTTTTGCAATATAAAACATAGTTTTCTGAATTTCGTACATTAACGACGCGGAATGTCTTTCTTGAATTGAATATTTTTCTTGAATTTTATTGCGGTCTTCATTGTACACTGAAATACATTGGCACCCATCCAAGCAGCGTGTCGCGGTCGGTCGAGTTGAAGAGCGCTATATCTATATATGAGGGATTCTCTGTCAACTCAGCCATTTTTTTTCGACCATCTCAGATGTGCCCCATAATTGGTTACATTAAAGTGCTACTAATTTGTGAATTTCTTCACATTTTTGAATAAATAATTTTACAAATCGCCGTTTTCTTTCCAAATAAATATATCTCGGAAATTTAAAGTAATTGAAAAAAAATGTCTGCACATAAAAGTTGTAGTTTTGTGTTAGATTCGAGCGGAATATTCGAAATAGTTTTTACGTTCCGGTAACGCTGATTTTTTACCAAAAAATAGAATGATTATTTTTTTATTCAAAAAAGGCCACTTTTTTGACTGAAAAAATTAGTCCTCCAGTATAACTGACGATATCGCGAAAAGATCACTAGAGTGACACGGATCGAGGTTCTAGGGTAAAAAAATGAAACCACACAAATTAATTTTTTTTCTACCGAAACCTGTGGCTGAGACGACAGAGAATCCCTCATATGCCTCTTAGTTATATGGTTAAGCCACAGAGGGGAGAGAATATCAGAGAGTTTAATGTATTGAGTTCTATGGACCGTAATTCTTTTTTATGCATATTTTATTTTTATTTTCAAATAATTTTTAAAAATAAATAATAGAAACGCGGTTGAATATGGAATTATCCATCTATATAGATATTATATTTTTCAATTTTAGAATTAGTCGCTGATGAACGTGGAGCATGTGGCTTAACAAGGAAGGACATTTTTTCGATCACGAAAGGTCACCTCAGTGGAGGAGTGCCTGAAACGTTTACAATAATCGAAAATTTTTTGTCCACAAAATTGCAACGCCCCTTTGCTCTATCAGACAATGCAAAAATTGCCCTCCGCAAGTTGTTGCACCTTTTGCATAAAAAGTGGCAGCACGCATCAAGACATGAAGAGGGATTTCTGCAACAATATTCTGAGTGGTTGAGCGTGTTTGTTTCTTTCGAAGAATCAAAAAAATCTTCGGAAAAATCTGCAAATTTGGGTTGGCCTTCTTCAGAATTTGTAGAGTCTAGTGACCGGACAAAACGAAGGAGGACTGAAGAATTACGCACAAGAAATACTACGGACGAATTAACGTATGCCACTCAAATGAGCCTTCGATCATCCGGGAAATCAGATGCTGCCAACATTGTCCGTGATATGGGACTGGGGAGTCCATCTCGAGCTAAGAAGTATGAGGAGTCCATAGATACCATTCGAGAAACTACTTTATCTGCGGATGCTGCTTTGTCGCTCATAGTCGAACTAAAATTATCGAAATGGCAATACCAGCAGCTTCGGAATAGAAGCAAAGAGCAGAGCTGTGATTTATTTCCGTTGTATAAATTGCTATATAAGGCCAAGCTCAAATGTTATCCGCCTGAGTCAGATATTTCTGTTAATGAATGTAGTGCTGAGGTAAAATTACAAGCTTTGCTGCATCACACAGCTGATAGAATATTATTGACACAGATGGATGTTGTCAAAAGTTTGTCGGCTGAAAATGTTCGCAGCTTGATTTTAATTTGTAAGTGGGGCTGCGATGGCACTTCCGGCCCAAGAACGTACAAACAAAAGTTCACCAATGATGATGGAAGCAAGTCCGATGCTAATATTTTTTTTACATCAATCGTTCCACTGCAGCTTGTATCTGACGACCAAGAAACAAACGCAGAGCTTGTTGTATGGGAAAATCCGAGGCTGTCATCTCCTCGTTTTTGTAGACCAATCAGGATCCAATTTTTTCACGAGAGTTCTGGAGCCACTCGTGAAGAAATGGAGTATATTCAATAGCAAGAGAAGAATCTAATGCCTTTCGAAAAGATCGGAGATGGAAAAGAAATAAGAGTTTCTTTCAGACTGGCTTTCACGATGATAGACGGTAAAGTTTATAACGCTATCACGCATAATAAGTCTGCTCAACGATGCTATTTATGCAAAGCAACTTCAAAAGACTTCAACAATATCGACGCAATTCTAAAAAAGGAGGTCTCTGAAGATCATCTACAGTTTGGATTGTCAAGTTTGCATGCATGGATACGATTTTTCGAATGCTGTTTGCATATAGCATATAAGCTTGGAATTAAAAAGTGGCAAGCGCGTACTGATAACGAGAAGGAACAAGTAAATATCCGAAAAACCAACATACAGAAAGGTTTCCGTATGGAATTAGGTCTGATAGACGATCAACCAAACCCTGGTTTCGGTAGCTCGAATGATGGAAATACCGCTCGAAGATTTTTCGAAAACTCGAGCATTGCTCCTGCGATAACAGGGATAGATGAGGACTTGATTAAGCGATTCCATGTGATATTGCAGACAATTTCGAGTAACCATGAAATCGATTTCCTAAAATTCCAAGATTATGCCTTACAGACAACTCGGAACTTTGTGCAATTATATCCGTGGTTTTACATGCCAACTTCGGTACACAAGATATTGATTCATGGTGCAGAAGTGATAAACTCAGCAATATTGCCGATAGGGCAGATGTCTGAAGACGCCCAAGAGTCTACTAATAAGTACATTAAAAAGTTCCGTGAAGATTTTGCACAAGAGTGTTCCCGAGCCAAAACAATGGAGGACATTTTTTTATGGTTATTATTAAAATTCGATCCCTTTATTTCGAGTTTGCGCGAATCACCTCGAAAAAATACAAAGTCGTTCCTTCCAGAAGCACTTTCATTGTTAGTTGCGCCACGTATACCAGCAAGTACAGGAAGTTCCAGCGATTTAATGGATGAATCAACTGATTGTGCATCATCTGATTCTTCAGATGACGATCTCTGAACTTTTAATCGACTGATTGTATGTTTGTGCTATTATATATAACATATGGATATATTTTGTACATTCTCTATAAAAGTGATTCATGTCAAATGCGCCGTTTTGTTTTTATTTCAAACTTCAACTTCGGATTCGTAATCAACGCCTCCGAAAACCCCCGAGTACTGACTTTCGGCCGAATTTATAACGCTTTCGACTATTTTCCAGCCATTTGGGACTTTAAATCCAATACTTTGTTTTTATTTCAAATTTTGACTGCGGATTCATAATCGGCGACCCCGAAAACCTCCGAGTACTGACTTTCAGCCGAATTTATGACGCTTTCGACTTTTTGCGAGCTTTTTGAGACTTCGAATCCACCATTTTGTTATTATTTCAAATTTTGACTTCAGATTCATAGTCAGCAACCCCAAAAACCCCCGAGTACTGACTTTCAGCTGAATTTATAACGCTTTCGACTTTTTGCCAGCTTTTTGGGACTTTAAATCCGCCATTTTGTTTTTGTTTCCAATTTTGACTTCGGATTCATAGTCAGCGACCCAAAAACCCCCGAGTACTGACTTTCAGCCGAATTTATAACGCTTTCGACTTTTTGCCAGCTTTTTGGGACTTCAAATCCGCCATTTTGTTTTTATTTCCAATTTTGACTTCGGATTCGTAATCAGCGACCCTAAAAACCCTCAAGTACTGACTTTCAGCCGAATTTGTAACGTTTTCGACTTTTGGCCAGCTTTTTGGGATTTGGCCCCACTGTGTGTCAGTTCTAAAATTGATCGCTTTTGAATGTGCTTTGATCTGTATCATTTCCAGAATTAATGGCTTTTTGAGCCATTTTTCATTATTTAAAATTTTAAGGTCGTCAAATTTAAAATTGTGTTTTAGTTTTATTCCGTGTTTTGCTAACGCTGTGTTTACTGTGTTAGTGTGTTTTATGCTATTTTTGATGTAAAGTTGAAGAGAAAAAGTCAGTTCAGTTCAGATCATCAATCGTTGTCCGTGCTTGAAGTAAATGTTGCTATGACCGTTCGAATTGAATTTGTTTCATTAATAAAATAATATAATTCCGTGTTTGTAGAAATTAGTAGTATTCGGCTTACCAATGGGTTCACCGTTAGCCCCGATATTATCAAACATTGTAATAACCGACTGAGAAACCAACTGCTTAGAAAAACTGAAATTCACGATACCAATCTACAAAAGATACGTAGACGATATTATCATAGCTCTGCCTAAGGACAAAATAGATTCAACACTTAACATCTTTAACGCATACCACACTAAACTACAGTTCACAGTTGAAGTAGAAACAAACAACAAATTACTATTTCTAGACATGTTGCAAAACCGCAAAAACAACTCAATAATCACGGACTGGTACAGAAAACCAACTTGGTCAGGTCGATTCATAAACTTCTTCTCTCACCACCCTCTTAGCCAAAAAAAAGGAATTATCATGATGCTGGTAGACAGAGCGATAAAACTATCACACGCATCTTTCCACCAAAAAAACATTAGACTATACAAAAACACAATGACACAAAACTGTTACCCAATTTCTTTCACCGAAAAAGTAATAAAACAAAGGCTAAGATTAATTCATTCACAATCAAATAATAACAACGCATTCGACTCCTCCAGATTAATAAATTTTCCCTATACTGAAAATATTCACCATCAACTAGTCCGCCTTTTTCGACAATTCAATATAACACTAGTCACTAACAGCCAACACAATATTCACTCTATCACCGGTTCTACAAAAGATAAAATAGACAACATGGATAAATCGAAAGTAGTTTACCAAATCGATTGTAATGATTGTGATGCATTGTACATAGGACAAACAAAAAGATATCTAAAAACGAGAATCAACGAACACGAAAATAGCCTAAAACACAGTAACACAGTAAACACAGCGTTAGCAAAACACGGAATAGAACTACAACACAATTTTGAATTTGACGACGTTAAAATTTTAAATAATGAAAAATGGCTCAAAAAGCGATCAATTCTGGAAATGATACAGATTAAAGCACACTCAAAAGCGATCAATTTTCGAACTGACATCGACAAACTTAGCAGCATATATAATTCAATAATTAAATAAAACTCTGAATAACAACTGAAAAACCTCAAATTACCATGTATTAATTGAAAATTTATTACCAAATCTCACAGTTATCAATTTAAAACCGGTCCAAAACCGGTTAACACATCTAGTCCGGCAAGAAAAACAACTAACGGCAATTGGCAATACTCAGTCGCTACTCAGCTCTCGAAACACCATGTAATGAAAATTGTTACTTTTGATCAAAAATGAATCTTGGAAAATATCAAATATAAAATTCATAGGTAAATAACACGTACACAAAGGTATCACAAAAAACATTAACTAAGCATTAAAATATTAAAATCCTTCCTCTCGCAGACACCAAGGATCACAAAAAAACGACCCGTCTTGATACAATAATATCATAATGAATATTATCCAAGATTCACCAAATGATTAAAAATTATCCATATAAATTCAGGTCAGTCATGACACATAACACTTAAGCTTATAATGTAAAATATATTATACAAAATAAGACAATAATGAATGTAATTTTAGAAATAATAAATCTGAGAAGGATCCGAATAAGGATCGAAACGTTATACCAAAAAAATTGTCCACTATCATTTGGACCCACTGGCCGAATCGCAGCCGATTCTTCCTTCACTATTATTCTACATCAAACACGAGGGTGCACAACAAAATCAAAATTCCTGGAACGACACAATGAGCTCTCGATTCTCCGCGCGAGGTGTCCGCGTGACAACAAATTTCTCAAGTTGACAAAATATAATAAGTTAATAATCAGCGGTAATAATTCCTGACAAAATATAAGAGTAGTGGTGTAAACGTGGACTCACTGACTTTGTAACGTCGATTCTCAATACTTCGGCCAGATATTTTAGCCCGAATGATCTCCCAGATATTTTCTCCTTCGTCCTCCTTTTTCGCACGTTTATCGCGTATCACGTCTACACCGCTTCGCTGTCGCCACGAGAGTCTTTTCTCATAATTCTTCCCCAGAAATCGAGAACTCATCGTCCCCCCACTCTATCTTAATTTTTCTACGCTTATTGCCGGTACCTGGCGCCTCGCTGTCTCGCAGGCCTTCGACGGAACGATACAGTGAACGCGCGAATATTTGACTGATTAATTATCTCGCATGATAATATCGTGTCACTATAACGCTTCTAGCCATTGATCGGTGTGCTGTTTAAGGGCTGCCTCTCGACGTCTTGGTGGTTTCCACGTCTTCCGGGGATCGGAACCTCGGTATTTTTGCTTCCTTGCTGTTTTCCTCCCTCTATAAGCCTCCGGGAAGTGCTTTACGGTATTGGATGGACGAATAAGTTGCTTATGAGCGTCGTTTCTTTCCCTTTATTACAGCATTTCTCTCGTTACATGAAATTTGCAGGAACTTGCGTTATTAATGAAGACTCTTATTTCTTTTCAATCGAACTCTTTTCGGAATTGACAGCTGGCGGCTATCATAGCGAGGACGATGGGTATTTTTAATTATGTCGTTCTTATTTTGCAACGCGGCCCAAAAAAACTGCGTTACAGTCCATAGGTAAATATTAAATAGCTCTTGATTCAGGATAGTAATTGAACATCCATTAGACGTTCCAGATTCGTAAACAAAAATCATATTTGGAGGACGTGAATTGAACGTCTCTCGGATATTCTATGTAGGATTTCATATAGACGTGAACCCAGAACGTCCAATCGATGTGTAATTACTATCCTGAATCAAATGCTATTGAATGTCTACCTATAGGCATGCCATGGATGGCCTCGTTGTGTATATTTGTAGCTCAAGAAATAGTACGTGTCGCGGACATACAATATACGTCCTGTGTGATCGATCGCAAACCACTAACGGAGATGCGAAATGGAAGCGATTCTATGTGCTGAAAACGTCTCATATACGCACCTTAGATAGTTTTTAGACGTACCTATAAACCCCATAAAGTGACGTTTAATGTACGTATTTGAGACGAAAATACCAATGTTGCAAAAGATGTCTAATGGTCATCTATTATACGTTTCTTAATTTAAAGGCTATTGATTACACATTATTCATGATTTATAAATTTCATTACTGATTATACATTATTCAAGGTCTGTGAGACAGAGATACATAAGTTTATCAGCAAACTGCATCGTATAAGGTTTTTACACGCAAAAATTCATCATGAGTCAAGTAAGTGTAGGTAAGTAGGCACGCAGGTAGGAGATTAGAAAAGATAAGCAGAATTCTTTGAATCCAATACTTGGATAGGTGACCACAAGGAAAAAAATCGAGAAAATTTTTTTCCATCTTTTCTGTAAAATATGGATAACTTATAGACCCCGAATATTATATAATCATTAATAAAGTTTATAATTAATTGATTATGTCTAATTAATAACAATTAAATTGTTTAAATTAAGGGACGTATGATAGATTATCATGGACATCTTTTGGATCACTGCTTTATTCGTCTTAAATACGTAAGTCAGAAGTCACTTTTTCGGATCTAGTCCGTCTAAAAACCGTCTCAGGGGCTGTATACAGGTCGATCCCAGTACATAGAGCAGGTAGCGTTTCGCACTTTTTTAAGAATTTTAAGGGATACTCATGGACGTCCCTGGGATGAAGCTTTCATCCACCATGTATGAATATTGGACATCCCATGGCGCTTATGTTCCAGGTGGGTTATCAACTGCTGGCATTTGTGTTATCCAAAGCGTACCACGTGAAGGTTGCACAGTTGGATTTACCCTGCCTTTGTGCGTGAGCAAAAGAGAAGTGTAGTTGATATGCAGCAATCCAAATTTTCGCAAGAATGCTTCAGTAAATTTTTTTTAAATTTCATACCAAATTATTTTTAAACAATTTTTTTTCAAGATTAATTTTTTTTTTTAATTCAACCGGTAACAAATGCAGAATTACGAGAAATGTTAAAGAAAACTCAATTTTTCCATTCTTAAGAAGATTACCGGATGTTTCGAAACAAACACCTTGCTCCTTTCATTTTTTTTTTGAATTTTGATTAATATGTCTAGAGAAACCATTCAATCCATCGATTTGCACAAATAATTTCAATAATTTCAAAAAAAATCTTGCTCGAAATTTTTTTAATTTTTTTAATGGATTTTTTTTTCAATCCAACCGGTAACAGATGCAGAATTTTGAAAAAGTCGAAAAGAAATCAATTTCTTCATTTTTAAGAAGATTACCCGACGTTCAGAAACAAAACCCTTGCTCCTTTAATTTTCTTAGAAATTTTGATCAATCAGTTCGGAAGAACCGTTCAATGGATCGATCTGCAAATTTGCAGGGTTATTGGAAATATATTGAGCTATAAAAATTCCTCAAAACATTAGCTGTCCCATCAATATTAGCAAAGCTGCAGGCGGTTTACTAAATCAAGGGAAAGTCACTTTTTTGTACATTTGTTAGTTAAATATTGAGGAAAATTTTTCCCAATAATCTTAAAGGGATCTTGTGGGAAATTTCTTCCAGTTTCCGAATCGAGATATCAGTGGTTTAAGCGAAAAAGATCTTTTTTCATTCAAAGACGGATATCTCCACGAGAAATCAACGTAGAGAAAAAATGAAAAGAGAAAATTGAAGCTGAATAAACACGCTACCTGGTTCATATATTGGTTTAGCTGGAAAACTTCTTTCCAAGCCAAGTGGACCAAAAATAAAAAGATAACAAAATTTCTTTCATGTTATTTCTCAATATTTCATAAGAACTGTAGCTCCTAAAAATTTTTGACCAAAATATTTGAAAACTGAAACCTTGGAGCTCCAAAATGCTCTTTTTATTACCTTGATGCGACCACTTTTCACTGAAATACAGCCTGTTGAAAATCACCGAAAAATTCTGAAATTTTTCTTGCTCCCTCAATTTTTACGAGTAATGTAGTTACTTCGCCTAACGCTCTGCTCTTAAATATCCATCTCTTACCCCCCTTCCCTCTAAAATAAGACATGTCGAGATTCTTAACTCCTTCCCTCGGGACCCTTACATAATTAATGAATAGCTTCTAATGTGTAAAGATCGTTATGAGATTTTCGCATGTAACCGTAATTAGAGCATCGCTTTTTATATTGTGAAGAAGAATCTTGAATATACTCACTTGAGGAGGTTGGCTACATATGTCGCAATGATTAGAAAGAGTTGAATTTTTTCTGTGGGTGCGCCCATAAGAAACACGTATCTGTGAAAAATTTCAAGTCAATCGGCTATTTGGTTGTCATAGAATTAATAATTGAATTTGGCCTCTTATATATGGACAACTATAGAAAAACCGTACGATGTCGCATGAAATATTTCATACTTCAGTCAAAAATGGTAAGAATTGAATGAAAATAGTTTGAAAAGATTCTGTACATGTTTGGGAAGAAATTTCCCGAAGACCGAAATGTTTTGTCTACATTCTTATCAAGATATTTTAAGAATAAAATTGCTTTCTGCGATTATTTCGACTGAAGCTGTCGGCCATACTGCAGAATATGGCAACGTCGCGGAATGTTAAAAGCGTGCGATAATTCGAACACACAAATAATTCCGAATCGTTGTAAGCGAATTATCGTATCAGAACTTTCTTTCAAAAAATTGAAAACTCAATGCAGTATTTAATTAATACTTAATTAATAACATAACAATAATTATGATTAGAAAATAATTAAATACAGCATTGAATTTAAAATTTTTTAAATAAAATTGTAATACGCTAATTCATTCATGAAGACTCGGGATTATTTAAGTATACAATCTATTGCGCACATTTACACGCATAATTGTAAATAATAATAAAAATCTAAATTGTTATTATTATTATCATTTTTTGTCTATAAATGAGCATAATGTCGAAGCATATATAAAGATCTAATCTGCTTTCGAAATGGTCATTCCGATATGGAAAGTAAAGTAAACTAGTCAAACATGATAAATTAATCAAATATATTTATTTCTCTTGCCACATATAAAAGTTATGTCAAACTGTAACTCAACACATTGTGTGAGCAAGATTCCCAACACCTCATCATAACGTATAGTATACATACATATCTCAAGCATAATATAATTCTTTGGAATAACTGTTCTTCTTAAACGTCCATAGCAACTAAGTATTTTTTTTTTCAACGAGGCAGTAATTATTGCATTTTCGGTACTGTAAGTATACAGCATTTGATCACACTGCTCATAAGGATTGATTACACAATCTAAAATCTTTTTTGTATTTATCACTTGAATTTTTCCATATCTTTTCGCCGCGAGTATTGATATTATTTCTTTCTTTCCTTGGCTGTACGCATGGCGTAATGAATCGTAGCTAATACCCGCATGAAGCATTCTCGTCAGAATTGCTTTCGATACGCAGCCTGTCAACGGTTCAAGACACTCCAAATTTGTTTTCGTCTACAGCATTCCTACGATACTTTTATTACTGATGAGTAATTCGTCGATTGTAAAATTGTGGCAAGTAACATTTTGTAGCACTAAGACGTCGTACATGGCATCGTGAGCTTGATCTTGGCATAGAGCGAAGTTCTTTTGCTGTCAACTTTACCAAGCCACAATCGAAACCTGCATTATTTATCAGGCATATAAGTCGTGGAGCATCGAAGGCACAATTATGCGTAATCAACACGCATGGCTTCGTTAGACTCTTTAAAAATTCAAGCAAATCCTTGGCGACGAACTTCAGAGGCTTGGATGAAACGATTTGTGCCCGCAAACACAAATCATGTCCCTCGTTGGTTAATCCATTCATTTTAGAAGCCGATGGACATATATTTCCGATCGGATTTATATACAAATTAAATATCGCGCTTCCCCATTTCATGACAATTTGTAAAACTTGGCAAGTAATTTTTAGTCCCGACGTTTCCAAATAAAAAAAAGACCAAAGCCTTGTGGTGATTATCGTGCTCGAAAATATGAACCACGCTTAGCAACTCGGTAGACGATATATCTTGGAGAGTGTCTACGGCAGACATACTCAGCAGACCAATATGAAAGCTGTATGTTTCGAGGATTGCAGATCTATTCCGTAATTGTGACCTTTGTTTTCGGAGAACTCGTCTTTGCGCTTTGAAACCTAATGTCGTTGCGTTCAATAATCGTATGCGAGCTGATTTCGCACACCTTTCCACGTGTTTAGACATGTATTGGGTTCAAATTGTAATGGGTTCATACGTCTTGTACGTATTTCTTTCCCCTATTTTTCTGGGCGGCTGCGGACGCGTATCGAAAAACAGCTGATTCGGAAAGACACATAGCTTTTGGTGCTTTTTTGACATTATACAATTCAAGCTTTTATTGGCTTGGCTCGAAGCACCTGTCGAGAATTTCTCTGAATTTTCAGCCAACTTATTAAAAAGAATTTTCAACTCGTGGAATAAACGTTCATTTTGGAAGCCTCTGGGTACCGTTGAATGGGTATACTTATCTGGATTCTTTCTATAATTGAACCAATCTCCGCAATTGTCGTGATTATTGAAAGCATGAAAGAGAATATTTCTGAAAGCAGCTGCTAATTTTTCCGGATTTCCGGTGTTTTGAGAAATAGCGTAGGTGAAACATCTGCGCAGGTGTTTGATAGCCTCAGACGTCATCTCTTTGTTGGTATCGACTTTTTTGTCGATTTTATATAACATGTTTGTCACGCCCCTTGAAGTGTGATTTTTGTCCGAGTATTTTACAACGGTGTGGTTACATGCCTTCGAACAGCGAGGATACTCGAACTATCATCATCACTGATGGAGACTCCAACTTTCACGTTGTTCGACTTTAAAATTTCGCTGATAGCTGCTAGTTTCGCTGCAACATCAGGCTCCATGCCTTAGCGTTACCGAAGAAATTTAGACGGCAATCGTGAGTTTCTCTCGCGTGCCCTATGGAACTGAAGCGGGACTGCTTGTTTCTCGTCGCAAAATCTAAAACTCGACCATAGTGAGTTCCAATGATAGCAGCGTAGCTATTCAAATTATCATACTGACGCCCGGAGCCACGTTTGCTCCAACCCATGTCGTACGCAACGAAAATTCGTATCAAATCAGTCGATAAATCTGATTCGTCTGAAATACTTGACCTTCCCCCAAGTTTGGACGAAGCTTCCGCGACTCTCATCAGTGAAATTGAAACTTGGGATTCTTTGTGGCTTCGCAGAAACTCATTACGAAGATCTTGAGGCCTATAGATCAGTAGGTAAAAACGAATTGCGTTACAGAAAAGAGAATATCGTGATGGAACAGGAAATGTCTTTTTTTATATACTGTAACGGTACGCTTTTTGTCGTGAAGTCAAAAAGCTCACACCACGCGTGAATTCCTACCTCGGAGATCGGGGCAGGTGTGTTTAGTTGAAATGAAAGATCCTTTTCGACGATTTTTCTTTAATAACCCAAATTTATTGATCGTTTCTTTTCAGCTAGATACAAAGAATCTCGACGATTCTAAAAAAAAACGAATAAAGTTTTAAGAGTTGATGGAGATCAGACATCAGCGAGCACAAGCGTTGCGGGTCTCACTTATGCTGAAGGAAAGGTAAATTTTGTGTTGATGGAAATCAGACATTAGCGAGCACCAGCGTTGCGGGTCTTACTTATGCTGAAGGAAAGGTGAATTTTGTGTTGATGGAGATCAGACATTAGCAAGCACCAGCGTTGCGGGTCTTACTTATGCTGAAGGTAAGGTAGCGTTTGATGGAGATCAGACATTAGTGAGCACCAGCGTTGTGGGTCTCACTTATGCTGAAGGTAAGGTAGCGAGGCGGTAATCTCAAGGAGGACACGAGGTAGGGCTCAGCCGTGACTGGTCGCTACTCCAGCTCGAGTACCAGTCCGTGGCCAAGTTGCTCCTTATATACCCACTCCGGCAGGATCTTCTGTCGTCCCAGAGTTCCTTCCAGCGTCTCTCCTTGCTTCTGACATTACGAGCGCTGATTGGTCGAGAGTGTGGCGTGATGTTTCACGCTCCTGCTCACGTGATATCTCACGTTCTGATCACGTGATTTGTCAGCGCCTCTTTCGCCCCGCTATGCGTAGGCGATCTTATATGCATTATCGATGCATTTATCTATACATATAATAGCATATGTACGAATATGTATGCAGTTTTATATACAGCATCATGTATATATATAAGATATATATATAGCGTCATATATAGCATTATCTATATATATGGTTTACATACGTACGTTTATATACAAGTATACAATGGTATATACAGGTATATAGTGGTATATACAGGTATACAAAGGCATATACAGGTATATAAAGGCAGTAGTAGGTGTACCACTATGGTGCCCCCCACTCCTATCCCCACTCCTACCCCCACCATGCGGCCTCCGCCACCACAATAATTTTCCCCCACCATCGAGGAAGCTTATTGCGGTGCAGAGAACGATAGAGGAGGGAGGAGTGGGGACAGGCGGGGGCACCATAGTGGCACATTTTTATTTTTAGAAAGGCGTTTGTCCAGTCGCGTTTGTTCTGTAGATACGCCCTTACAATGCTTAAGATCTCAATCTCTTTCTATTTGTCTCTGTTGTAAAGGGCGTATGTCCAGCTGCATCTACTACTTCTTTATCTTTCAAATCTTGAATATCGAATATTCGAATCGAAAATATTGAAAATCCATATCGAAAAACGTGTGTGATACATCGCGCACGCCTGTTAGAAGAAAACTGAATTCTTTTTTATATGCTGCATACGCAAGGCCCACGATGAGTCGTATCTCCTCTCTCTCGCTGAGGACGAGCTTCAGCCCGAGACCCGCGCTGTGTCGACCAACAACGTAATAATAATAATAATAATAATTCGTTTTTATCTTGATCGCCGGGGAATTGGAAGAATACAGAGGTGTATTCCGTAAATTTGACATGAAATTTATTGAATTTTATAAAATGAATTTATACAATGAGAAAGAAGCACTTCATTACCGCTTACGAGGAATTACATTTTGAACTATGTATCCTAAATAAGCACCATTCAGAGCACTGATATAACTTTTATTTTTTCACTTCTTTGAACTCCAAGTTGTTGAATTTTCCTCCGTAGTATTGCAATATTAAATTATTTGCGTGTGCTACGGATACCATCTGATGGAACAGAGCGACGTCTTCTTCGAACAGCTTGACAAATCTCGTTGGAAGAAAACAAGAGAATTCGTCCTCCAAATCAACGGTAATTCGTGAACCCCATTTTGTCTGAACACGTTTGATATCGGTGACGCTGTACTCCTTCTCCAGCGTCAGTTCGACGAGTTGTTTTACGGGCAAAAACGCCGTCAAGCGGCCCACTTTGTTGATTCTCGAAAAGTCCATTTTTATTGAGACTGAGAGCGTTCAATTTTCTCGATAGTTGGCGAAATTCCGACGTGGCGTGAATAATTTTTTTAATAGCCGCAATATCTTTCAAATGTGCTTCTATTCTTGCTTTCAGAGCGCGTCGCTTTTTTTCTGTGCTTCTCATTAAGGAGCGCTCAAGACTGAAAAATATTTCATGGATACATCATCACCCGAGATTCCCCTTCCAATAAAGCCCTGCCACTTCCCCCACCAATGTTAAATATGATACCAGCTGAAATCAGCGTTTTCACCCGCAGCAGCCGCCAACAATGCGTGTGACACGAGGCTGACTATCCACCGATGGAATTTTCCACTCTTCTATGATATTAAATGTAAGGTTTAAATGCAGTTTCAATGTTTATACGTTTTGTATATTTTCCAATAATAGAGCATTTACAATCATCGAGCATGAGGATAACAGCTTTGCATACAATGAAAACACTTAAGACTAAAAGCACCATTATCGTTATTTCTAGGTTTGGAATTATTAAGCTTTGTAGAGTAAGCGTTGTAATAATCATAGGCTATTTTATCGTTGCGAGATAAGTCATTTGAAAATACACTTCCAAACTTATTAATGCCGAGGCCAGTGCACATAGAATGCAGAAACATAACGCAATACTGTCCACAACACTCCGAATCCGGACCTTGAAATTGAGTAGTTTTGTATCGGAAGAGTTTGCAGTTGCTTCGGAGTCGTTTGAGATGCTGTGGGACGATTGGAGGGAGCCCGTAGCTATCGAAGAACCATCCGTGTCCATCTCGATCGACGTAGAGGGCGACCCAATGGGCTCCTGGCTGTTTGTGGCCATCGGTATTAACCACAAGAGCTGTCGGTTTCGTCCACACCTTCGGGATACGATCCGCCGGGTACACTCCTATCTCGTGATTTTGAATATTCTGCAGCGCTCGTAGAATTTGCAGGCCTTTCATAACAAGCCAAGGCAGATAGTTTATTTCGGAGACGTTTGTCTCGGTCGTCTTGCTCCGACAGACCTACGTTTCACGTCGTAGTCGTCCTATACTCCCACAAGGAGCTGTAGCGATCGTGGTGACAAAGCCACTTCTTGATTCTCGTTATATTATTCAAAGAACATTGATGTTTCTCATTTTTGCGGAGCAGCCCGTGGTATATGCAGAACGTTTCGCTTGCAGGTAAATTACGGAATGCTGGTACTTCATCGTCTTCTTCCAAATTTATAATAAAGCAGCCTGTGAGATGTGCCAGGTACAGCGATTTATCATTACCTCTTGTGAATATTCGGGTAGCCCGAGCCGCAATTAGCTTCAGAATTTTTTCAACATCATATAAAGGTGTAGTACCCTCACGCCACTTTATACCATGATGATTATTTTTTAACCATTTGTTTTGTCGCTGTATATGTGGTTGTAGCTCGCCATACGAATAAGGTGCTGCGACAATCCAGTGAGCATAAAAGTCAGACTCAATCGAGATAACAGCAACTTCTTTCGGTATAAAGTTGTTATATTTGTCCTTTAAACCCTGTATGTCAATCACGATATTCATTATGACGTACGTTGTGATACTTCAAAGCACCAGACCATACTGAAGATTCAATCGTCTTGTGCTGCGCGGTGAGCCAAACGATTCGATGTGTATGTATATAATGATTTTAGAATCAACCGCTGAAATCCACGATTACTTGTCTGGATGAATCGATTTCCAGCGCGTTATCATACTCCGCGTATACTATGCAGTTAACTGTCGATGTGAGAGCTTCTTAGAAACGTACTTCTATTCTGACGCTACCGTGTCTCACCAAATTCCAATGGGTGCTACTGTTGGCCGAGAGATCGGGGGTGAGATCGAATGCAAACAGGCAATAGCCCAATGGGTAAGACGTACGGGAAATACAATTGCCCTGATTGAGAAAATAAATCCCCGTGCCGGAAAACAAAGTATGGTAGGCATCCACGTACTGAAGGTCGTTTTGGAAGTCAGGCTGCAAAGGTTTTGATGGTATCTGCACACCGTCCGCGTACAATGGAAGATAATTGATTCCGTGATTATTAAAATTGAATGGGTGCAGCTTACGATCACCATTGAAGGCCTTATTATTAACGAAGCCTATTAATATGCGCTTTGGTAGCTGACCGAGTATGACATTATCCAAAGTATCACCATACACGCCAGCATGCATTGATATTGCTTTGACCTCTACTCGGGTCAGAGGATATTTTGCGGTTGCTTTAGAGAGAGCTCTTGCGTGGGCTAAAAGCACACGAGGAGCTATCTTAGCACATCGCACGAGAAGCGATGCTTCCACTATACGAATACTGCAATCCGCTGAAGAAGTCATGAGGCAAAAGGCATTATTTGTACGCACTAGGCGCAAACACATTTCAACGCCGTTTATTAAAAATCGCTCCTGATTAAAGATGTCGCAATGAAGGTGCCCAAGCAGATCGACTGTTTTTCCAACGCTTAAATGTTCTCGGCGGCTTTTAAGACCGGTTTTAGCGTCCGCAATATCATCCATTTTACCGGCTGTATCGTTATACCAGAGAACGCTTGTAAGGTGAGAGTTCTTTGCACCAGCCTCATAGTTCAACAGGGTTTCAATATATGCCCGGTATGCATAAGCGTTGTTAGGGGGTGATACAAGCTTTTGATTCAGAAAAACATCGACCTGATTGAACATTGAATGCAGTAGGTTATTTATGGGGCCTGCTACGGAAGCAGCAGTGCCCTCCTTTGGAACGGCTCTTGGATTTATTTCAACGCGTAGGCTCAGCATGGTATGGGCAAAATCAATATACTCATCGCCTTGCCCAGGTACCACAAATTCAATAGGTGAGTCATCGGTCAAGGATGAAATTGGTTTATAGTATACCCACTGCGTACCCTCAATTGTGGTCTGGGTTGGAGGCAGTGTAAATAGCTCGAGTTCGGACTTGAAACACTCGCACGAGTGGGCGTGTAAGAAGGCCATTTTTTTTTCTTATGTTGAGGAGAGACCACGTCTAAGCGAAAATATCCGTGACAGTCCTTAGCGCCTTCTTCTTCTTCTTTCCTCGGGTTTTTGCGATTAACCTCTTCGCCGATGGTGTCTTACCACTCTTCTTCCTTTTCCTCTTCTTCGTTGATGTAGACTTCTTTCTCTTCGCACCGATGTGACGTGTTGCGCTGCCACCAGCGGAATGTAGCAATTTTATGATTTTATCTGGCTTATAACCGGAGCCCTGCATGAGAGAGTTCATTTTTTCTTCCGCTTTGCGCTTTAAATTCTGCCCGGATTTACGTAGACGAGCTTTGAAAGCATCTCTCGGTTTTATCCCACTGTCGATTATATCACCGGCTACATTGATACCCGATCGCAGAGCTTCCTTACCGACAGCCCGCGCTCCCTGCTTTAATAATGGTAAAATACTACGAAAGAGCCCTCCGAGAAAGCTACCGATACCATGCCCGCGCTGATTCGGCGAACCGATGTATACGTGGCTGATGCCGCCGTAGCCTGTCCTAGCACCACCGCCAACCTGTGCTTCGAAGTGCTCACCGTAATAATCCATTCTTTATCGATATCAATCAATGTGCTTGAATTGTAACGTCACCGTCAGAGTCCCGTGCTCAAATGGTATCGGAGCACCAAACTCATCTCTTATATCAATGTCAATTGTTTTAAACCTTGTGCACAGAAGAGGCACGTAGCGTGGTGGTGAGAAACTTTTGATTTTCACTGACCCGTAATTGTAATTATCAGAGGCATCGGCTGATAAGACCCGCAGCAATGGAGTATGGACATCTCCTGTAATATAGGATTCGCATATGTTGGTGTAGACAAACAGCATATTGGGAATTCCATTGGTGAGGCCCGCTATTCGTTTGCCTATACACGCTGCGTTACTTTGCACAACAATCCCTATAGAGTGCGTAAATCCTAAAATTTTATTCAAGACCGGGGAGAAATAGGAAGAATGCTCTTGATTCGTACACGACTCGCAGATGCGCGTTGCCGTCACATAACCGTTGCGTGTCCGCTGGAATCTCAAATGACCAGCCACACACGATATCTCGTTAATTGTTTCGAGAAGCGTATCAACGTTGTGGTACACGCCTGGTGGTACACATACACGATCTTCTCTGAAATCGATATCTGCACCCCCAATGCTAGGATTCACAACGTTCGTTACGACGTGAATGAAATTTTGTTCGGCGTCAGTAGGTACGTGCAAAATTGTCATGGGTATGTGTATTTCGGCTAGAGACACGGCCCAGTTGCCGTGTAAAGACACAAGTTGCTGTAAATGTGTAGTGTAACGAGTTGTCGTGTTATCAGGATAATATTGCATGCTACTATTGCTGGGTAAAACGATAAAAAACTCGTCTCTTATTTTGATCGCTCCTTCTTCTTCGTCTTCTTATTGCTCTTTAGCTCAGCAGGCGTTGCTTGTACTCTGGATAATTCGGGCTTATAAAAAATACCATCAATATCCTCGTCGTGAAGATCGCGTAAAAAGTATACCACAGGCCAGCGCGTATATGATACACGATGTATTTTGAATAACTCGCTGGTCCAGCCGCTCTCGTAACCTTTTGCGAAGGCGGCCTTTGAACTACTGATGCGTACAATATCACCAACCTTATATTTAGGAGGCTGCTGTTGTTGCAGCTCTCGGTGTCGTTGCATCAGGTTTGATCGCGCCAAAGCAGCTGTAACGAGGGTCACTGCTGAGGGAGCCATTTTTATGCTGCTATGCCGTGCGTGATTATACGCCCTAACAATGTTTTGTAGAACGTCTACATAACGTTTATTTCGAGAATATGTAAAATAGCGCCACATTCTTTCTTTAAGCGTTCTGTTGAACCTTTCCACAATGGCGGCCTTTATGTCAGGATTTCTTGCAATGCGAAACTGGATATCACGGGTTTTCAAGAAGCTTTGTAAAGCCGATCCTACAAATTCTTTCCCTCTGTCCGTCTGCAGCGAAACGGGTACTCGACCATTACTGTTCTTTTTCGTTAATATACGCGCAAACGCCTTCGTCACAGACGCAGCGGTCTTATCGCGTAAAAGCTCAACCCACGCACATTTACTGAAAACATCTATGACCACAAGCAGATATGCATAATTGTCGTTGTAATTCTTAATTGAGCGGAGATCTACGAGATCAGCCTCCCAAACATCATCAATGTTCTGTACATTGTAGTGCCGTCGGGGAAAGCGATGCCGCACAGGCTTGTGTTTTGTGTAAGCGTCCTGGCCCTCAAGCCAGTATATTGTCTCAGTATCGGCGATTTTTTTCGCATGCGCAACGCGTAGTAATTTGGTTGCACCTGAAAACGACGCTTCATGGGAGGGACCAAAGTACGTTTTTTCCAATATTTTCATTATTTATTATTATAATTTGAGACTGGACCAGATTACACGTCTTTTCTTATTAGCAATACCAGCGCCGCTTTGCACACCACGCTCCGATTTACTGTTATCACTGCCGCTGTAGAATTGCGAATGAGGAGGTATGTCGCTTATCTTGGCATCGCCATCGCTGCTGCTGCTGTGATCTCTCTGTCTTTCGTGCTTTGTTGAGTTGGCTCTGGATTCCAGCCATAATTCCTGATTCCCGACAAATTCCCTCGGTGTTTGAATTGATTTCAAAAATTATGCAAAATCCGCGCGACCAATCGGTTTAGGGGCTTTTCTTGCGTGCATAGCATCGTTCATGAGATCAACAATATTCGAGTTCTTGATCTCTTTTCCGTCCACGGAAACAACGCCCGCTGAATTCAAAAAGAATTTTGCTGGTGTTGCGTCGTGTAAGCGCCTCAGCAGAAGTTTCGCTCTGGTGCGAAATTTTAACGGTATACTTTCAATTATGATGGAATCATTCATACTTGTGAGATTTTGCTCGATTTTTTTATAATTTTGGACCGTTGGTTCCTGCTTTAAGAGGGCAAGGTGCTGCTCAGCTCGTTCGCCGTCGGCAAAATGAAGGTAACGCTGCAGCACAGATAAATACGCGGCCCACTTTTCTCGCTCGTCTCTGTACGAGTTGGAATTCAAAACCTCGCTCATCTCAATATCTAGTCTGCTTAGAATAGCTCGTGCTGCCGGAGACTTGACATCTTCATGACCGAAAATTGTCTGAGGATAATTTGGTGCACGTCCATTTGATAAATTCTCAGCAGGTATGAGCACCATTTTCTTCGCATGCTCCATTATCAACGACCGCCGATGAGGTTGGAGAGAACAGTGCCCAATATTGGTGCCAGCAAGAGCGGTAAGAAGTCACCGCTCTGGACGACGAAGCGCTTCTTGCTCTTCCAGCAGCCGTTTTTCGCTGCTAAACGTCGAAGAACAGGAGCGTGCTGACGTAATTTTTTCCTCTGTTCTGGTTTCAAAGGCACATTACCGCGAAGAACGTTTAATGCGCATTCACAAATCGATCGTATTATCTGTGAGTCCGCTTTACGCAAAACAGCCTCTCATTGCTCCTTATTGAGATGCTGAAGGGCTTGCAATATTGCAATGTGCTTCTTGCAGAGAGGTGATCCTCTGCGAGCCATTACAGCCGCAGAACTGGCAATTCCCCGCTCGTGTCGCTGCTTTTTAACTTTTTTCGCGGTATGTAAACAAAATGATGAGGGTCATCGGGAAAAATGGCGGTCCGAAATCTACAATTATCGGGAGTGGATTGTTTCAAATCTAGCAATAAATAGCCGTGTGGCTTTGACGTGGCATCATGATAAACCTCTTGTAAAAATTGAGGGTTTTCCGGATACACCTAACGTGCCAAATGCTGTATTTGAGCGCGATCACGAGGATTCTTGAAAACAACTATATAATTAGCATTTAATGAAATATCCCTTTGCCCGTGGCCTTGGTGGAATAAGTTTTGGGTAATAAAAAGAACGCTCAAATTCTTGTGGTGACTACCCTTGGTGAATAGATCGACAACACTATTGTTCGATGCTTCACGCATTAAGTCATCGATAATAATAAGTTTAGCCC
Organism: Alloplasta piceator; assembly: GCA_946863875.1. Taxonomy (NCBI): domain Eukaryota; kingdom Metazoa; phylum Arthropoda; class Insecta; order Hymenoptera; family Ichneumonidae; genus Alloplasta; species Alloplasta piceator. The sequence goes on from OX333075.1 coordinate 31,309,815, forward strand.
GTGGATCGTTTGCATAATCTGCAGTTTGAGGCAGGCCCTCATGAAATTCGATTGAAGTACCATATTCCGCGTATGCCGGCTGCCACTCGGAGTAATAAAAAATTATTCTTTCGAAAGGCTCGCTGCTCATTTGTGCGATGAATTTTAAATTTTTTTTCACAAAATACGTTTTACCACAGCCCGTGGGACCGCAGATCATCGATGTCCAGGGATGCTTCCACCGCGTATCCATCTTGAAGAATGACCAAAAATTTTCCTGCTCAGTCTGTTTAATAAGATTTTTAATAGAGAAACAAGGTAAACAAAATAATTCAACATAGAAATATTTATTAGCAAATCATAATTTTTGTTAACAAACATATATGCTATTTATTATTATTAACAGAATATAGGTATATTAAAGAATCTATCTAGTTACAATAGCCGTATGGTCAGGATGCGTATACACCATCGGGCCGTCGTTTGACCCTCGACGGCTTACACTTTTTTGTCTCGGGACGCGTGACGACCTGGTGAAATTCTGTACGTCTAATCGCATCATACTCTAATTCAATGCGGTCAACTCTCTCGCCAGTTATAAACTGTCGTATAGAGCGGTAATTGATCAAAGAACTATTTACGAAATTAAGCGTTATACCTTTGACCCTGCACACCTCTTTTTTCGAACCGTCGGGTCGTCGGACAATGAAAGAATAAAATTTCGGGCCTTCAGACACAAACGATTCAACGTAACTGCCCTCCCCGTGCTCGCTAAGCTCGTCCGTTAAGTTGCCCAAAAGCTGCCCGATCGGTGGCTCGTATTCGTTAGGGTCTTTTTTCTTCACATAAATACAAGAGTCGGTATCGCAGTATAGCGCGCGACGGCCCAATTTTTCGAGATAGCTGTATAATTTCAATCTTGCCTGAGCCGTGGTGTATGCAGCAACGACAGCGTTAGCGATAGGCGATGATTCTACAGCCTCCTCGGTCTTGATATAATTGACATACAATATTTGATTATTGACAGGTAATATACCTGTGATTTCGTACTCTGGATTTGCCAACAATTCCATAAGTTTCTTGCGGCTCGAGACTATTACAATTTGCAGCAAGTTTTCACGCTGACCGAATTTTCCCCAAAAGGAGTTCAAACAAAGTTTAGCTACGGAGCGTAATCCAGGGTTCTTTTCTATATTGTTATGATTTAACTTAACGCCCTTGGACCCCTTGAACGCGTTAATGTATCGTTCTTTTGACGGCTCATCTTGCAAACAGTTTTCGGGCCAACCGCTTGCTTCCTGTTTAATTTTAAGAAACGTAATGATGTACTCTGCAAATAGCCCACCCTCACCCGTATCGCGATTTAATTGCGTGACCTTATACTGCCAAATTTCTATTACGCGCAGTACTTTGTACCCGCACGAAACGGCTTTCCGTACCTCGTCGACAACCCATGTACCCTCAAAAGCGCGCTCTGCTGGGCCTTCATGCTCGCAGTTTTCCTGATTCATAATTTCAGCGCAACTGCGACAAAGAGCGAATAGTAGGCGATGATGCATGCGTACTGGCAATACAGGGTGATAGAGATTGCGTGGCGGCAGCACAACACATTTCACGAGACCCTCTACACGCGTAAGATCAGTATTATCGGGTCCCGTGAGTTCCATACACTTATCACCTACATAAGGCTTCGGATGCCCGACGGGGTATTTACTGTACTTACAGATGTACGGGTATAACGAACAAACGTCCACGTAGCGTATCTCTTCACCCTCTTTTACATCATATAGCGTGACCATATTTTCGGTGCGAACCCCAAAGAACGCGTCACGCGGGTTTAACGGCTCTATGGAAGCTAGAGGGTGATCTCGCACAAACGCAGCCATTTCCTCATTTGCTTTTATCATTCGGTCGTACTCGCATTCCCAAATTTCATTCAAATCATAACCACCGGCTCGGATTTTATCGGCTATTGCTTTGGTTCTTTCAAAACGCTCATCCATCGATACACCATTGGCCTGTTTTTTATCTCTATTCACGAGAAAACATTTCGGGTATCCGTGCCAATAACAGCCGTGAAACTGCAATACGTGCTTACCGGCGAGACTTTCATAATAACCATCGACCAACAAATTTTGCGGTTATCTGAATTCGCGGGAGCTACCGGCGTGTACAATCGGATGACCGAGACATTGTTCCGTCCAAACAAGCCATGAGACGGTTTTTTTCGACTGTTTATGAGCCCATCTATACCCTGTAGATGGAACAATACCTATAGTATCATCTCTCAAAAAGTTTTTTTCGGAAAACGCGGAAACAAGCTGACGCAATGGTGGTACTCTCGTCGAACGGGCAAACACGACCGCTGGAAATGAAAATATCCCGAAAAGCCGTACAAGCACGTCTCAGTATTGTGACATCCATCGTGCAATAGCTAACAATTTCCTTTGAAAAATCAAACACGTTATGCTGATCTTTTGATTTATTATACCATTCCAAAAAATTCTCGCGTTCCTTTGCGCGCATCGTGTCGACAGAGTAGAACTCTACTGCCGGCAACTCCCCTACATAATTTTGATTTTCCGGCCTGTTAAAGAGGTGGGGAAATGTACCTTTTCCAACTACGTCTGAGAGACCGAAGGCTTTTGGGAGTGACGACAATGGCATGTGGAAATAAAGCAGGCTGTCGAGAAATATGAGCTTTTCGAAACGCATGCTAATAATTTTCGTGCCATTCAAGATCAGCGTGGGGAGCTGCGTTTTCTTTTCGTCGATTAGATAGCGTAGAATAAACTGCCCGTCAAAACCACTCGCGTTATGCGCTATGCAGACCGTATGCGAAAAGCCCTTTACCGGTTTCATAGCTAATTCGACCAGTTGTCCGACAGGGTTTTCCCGATAAATAAATTCGTGCGCACCGCAGCTTTTGCACGGTTGAGCAAGCGTGTCGTTATTACAACAGTCTGCACATACCCGCTGAGTTACGCAAAGATTTGGTGTGTGCACGGATGTATTTGGGTCCCCCTTCACAGAAGAACACTGCTGTGTTTCGAAATCATAAAAACAGAAAAGAATTTTTCGTTTATCAGACTGCTTAGCGCGAATAGGGCTCATAAAGCACAGATGGTTGTATGGTCGCTCGGTCCTGCACGTATTGCAAAAACTTTTACCGCATTCGTGTTTCTTTTTTTTTTGCAGAGGCTTGATCGTTCTGAAACAGCCAAGGTAGCGTTTAATTGATCGACAAACGCGACTATCTTTATGTTTCCGGAAACAATCGTCGCCGAAAAAGTCGCGATTGCACGCCGCGCACTTAATTGTATCAATCAAGAGACAAGGCGGGGATCCACGACAGCGAGGGCATTTTTTGAGCATCTGTGCTCGTATTGACGATTGAATCGTTTATTACACAATGTACAGAAATTCCGACTACCGACAGCTGCTCTCAAATTAAAAATCGGCTCAAAATGATGCGAACGCTCGTAATATAATATATAAAGTGTGTGGTGAACCGACCCGACGGCGTCTAAAACTCTCTGTGTGCCATCAAACAAGGGCTCCTCGCCGCGCCCTATTGTCAAAAACTCAAAAATCACGATCGCAATACCGTCTTGTAATAAAAAATTCTGATAACGCGCAATTTCGCGTATCCCGCATCCGCGCGTCGGTATGCTTACGCCTGCAGCCCGCGTAAGTTCTTCTGCTTCTTCTTTTTGTAGCAATCTATGAGCTTCTTTGATACGCCGCCACTGATTGTGCAGATTTTCCGATCGAATTTGCCCCCTCTCCGCGTATGCTCGAGCAGTCACCAATGAACGCGGTAAGCATAAATTATCAGTGTTCGGAATAGTCAAAATAGATCGTTTTGCCACACCCTCATATGATAAACGCTTCCTTACCGTTCCCTCGACACCGCGGACGACACACGTCGTGATACGGCTTGTATCGTCAATATTTAAACCGCTTGAGCTTTGCGCAACGCTACTTATGAGGTGCCAAATATCCTCGAAAGAGTAGTCTCGCGCAGGTCGAAAAGATAACCATACAGGCCCGTGAGCTAAGCCGCTTGCAGCAAACGTTATACCGACTTGGTCACTACCTTCGCATGAAGCAGTGATATGCGTTAGGAGATCGCGAAAGGCTCCTTCGAGCCAGTTCAACACAGAGACGCTGGGGCGTGGTTGGCGTATCCGTATGGTGGTTTCACGGCCGCGAAGTTTAAATCGTTTGAAAGGAATTTCGGGAGTGTGCAAAAGGATAGAGAAGCCGCGTGCCCATCGGTGGTCAGAGGCCCCAGAGTCAGTACTTCGATAAGCACAGTAGCTATTGATTTTTCAAAATTCATTTTCTGCATAGCTCTTTAAGAATATTACAAATGGAAGTCCAAAAATAATGGCCGTCGAAGACCCTGTAAAATAAACAAAGTTACGCTTCAGTACAGTCAATACTTCGATTATCACAGTAGCTATTGGTTTTCGAATTCTTTTCCTGCATAACCCCTTAGAAGTTAGTTGTTGAATAAACTCGATAGCTATTGATTTTTTTAAGTTTATTTTTTGCGTAACCCCTTAAGAATATCGAAAAGCGAAGTGCAAAAATTATGGTAATCAAAAGTACTGTAAATCGACAAAAGTTACTCATCATTACAGTCAGTACTTCGATAAACACGGTAGCTACTGATTTTTTTTAGAATTCTTTTTGGCATACCCCTTAATAATAGCAAAAATGGAAGTACGAAAATAATGGTAATCAGAATTACTGTAAAATAAAAAAGTTACCATTTATCAAAGTTATAACTTCAATCGACACGGTAGCTATTGAATGGTATAGTATGGTCTTTGAATTATCCGGGCACTCAGTCCTGGTGGACCATTGTGCCCGAGCCCTGCGCTGGGCAAGCTTATTAGCCTATTAGACCCATAGGCAAGCCGGCCTTACGCGCGAAGTGAATTAGCCCGCTCGCCCCTATGACCTCCAGATCGAGATTACTGATAGCATAGGCCCCCAGAACGTCATTTCGGACGTTCTCCAGCCCTGTGCATTGCGTTACATTCCTTAAGCAAAGCCCCACCGTCGGCGTGAACTCGAAGGTATTTATTGCATTCCCGAGCCTGCGCAGAAGACCGTCGATGACCCAGAGCCACATTCAAAGGGGATGCCACCCTCCCTGCGGGCGCCCCGGCCGACATGGGCCCCAGTGGCACGAGCCCGTTGACGACCAGGAGCCACTCCAATAAAGATGTCACCCCCTCTGGCGGGCAACCCCGGCTAATTCGAGCCCCGACAGCAGTCCCCGTTCACGAATAACCCCATCGAGTGTTCAGGAACGAATGGTCCACCCCCGCGGAGCCTGCATGTAGGGGTAAGGCTAAATACCATGGAGGGTTGCCTGGTACTCCATGGGCATCGTAGCGACACTATAACCCAAGTGCCATTCAGCCTTTGGCACGATAGCTCCCGCCTTGGCTTAAGGGAGTTGGTCCACGACGAGGCTTTTGTCCCCCTGAGCCGGGTTTTAGTCCAGCCGGGTTCCTTATGGCTCTCGTTAACCGGGTCTTTCCACCGCCCCTCTCCCTGCTGCCGGTCGCGGTCATCACAAGACGTCCCATTCCCCGAGCAGGGGGAGCAGTTTTGGCCCTGGCCGCTCTCCTATCCGCCACCTGGAGACGCGCTCGGTCGGGTTTTAGCCGCCTCCTCGCACCCCTTTACGGGGTTTGAGGAGCCCGAGTAGCTATTGAATAATGGTCATCAAAGATCCTGTAAAATAAAAATAAGTAACGCTTTAATACAGTTGATACTTCGATAACCACGACAGTTATTGATTTTTCCAAATTTCATTTCAGCGTAACCTCTTAATAATAGCAAAAATGGGAGTACAGAAATAATGGTCATAGAAAGGACTGTTATTCGAATAAAGTAACGCTTTTTCAGAGTCTATACTTCGATGAACATGGTAGATATGAAGTTTTTTAGATTTCTTTTCTACAAAACCCCTTACGGATAGTAAAAATAAATATTCGAAAATTACAGTCATCTCAAATACTGTAAAATGGAAAAGTCACGCAAAGTCTATACTTCGATTATGAAAAACAATGGTAATAAAAAATACTGTCACCCCAAAAAAAGTTACGTTTTATCAGAGTACTTCGATGAACACGGAGTAACTGAAAATAAAGAAAAATAAAAAATGACACTTTTTCAAAGTCAATACTTTGTGACAGGAATGTAAAATCTATCCCCTTGACGTCAACGCTCGATATGACTCCTCGAGCGTCCAAAGATCTGCCGTTGCAATTGTCAACATACGGTTAAGGCCAAGAATGGCAATATAGAATTAGTCACATACTGTACCATAAGATTTGCACGTAAGATTCGACACGGCGCGAGACCACACTCTCTCTCTGGTCAAAGGTAACAAGGATGGCGAGAAATACCACTTAACCGGTGAGCCACGGATTTCATGATGAGCCCGTTGATTCAAATTCGTCAATTCTTCACTTCATCTCCATATATTGGGGAGCGAACGTCCTTTGTCTGTGTACATCGTAATATTACCTATTGAAGTCGGCCCTCGAGTAGTTTTGTCGCGTACCGTGTCTTTCTATATATATATATTTTGTTAATTATACGCATAAGGCGGGTGTTTTGTCAATTAATTGTTCGTGCGAGTTGGTTGAATCGCCGAGGATATTATCAAAAGGATTATTATTTCAAGGATATTATTTCGATGACAAAGTAAGTCGAACAAAATAAATTTATAATCTGGCTTCGAACGCTTTCTTCGCATTCTTCTTTATCCTTATCTTCTGGTCCTCCAATCACACCCACCCTGTGATCGTCTTATTGCTTGTCGTTTGTTAAATTAATTATAATTTTGTTAGTTTTATAAAAACTAACTGGCGCCCAAGTAAAATAAATTAAATAAAATTAGCCAAGAATTAGAGCCCTGTCAGCCGACGGACCACGGCCGCGGCAGGTGTCGACGTTATTCGTATCTCAAAATAACGATCGGTTTATCACGGCAGTTATTGATTTTTCAAAATTTCTTTTCAGTGTAACTCCTTAATAAAAACAAAAATGGAGGTGTAAGAATAATGGTAATCAAAAATCATGTCAAATAAAAAAGTTACTTTTTAACAAAGTTAGTAATTCAATCAAATCGATAGCTATTGCTTTATTTAGTTTTATTTTCCGCATAACCCCTTAAGGGGATCGAGGCAGCGTCATAACGTCGATTTTTAATTATAATTTATAATTTTTGTAGAATGCCTACAAATATGCTGTATCCCTAAAAAATTTTGTCAATGCTCGAAATATAGCCAACGGTGGCTGCAATTGTTAACTACCAAGCGTTGAAATATATTGTGGACCTGAATGTGAGCCAATTGTTTCACCTACGCTCAACCAACGTCTTCTTCCACCACCGAAAAAAAATTGGGTGCCGAAGATTGGCCGAGCATTGGTTGAGAATTGGCGATAGATCGTTGGTATTCGTTCTTTTATCCGTTCTGGGACCAACGCTAATTCTCAATAGTAATCCAACTGTTGATTGAGCATTGGTTATTTTGAAGTCACCACCATTGGTCGAGCATCGGCCTTAACATCGGCGATAGATTGTTGGTATTCGTTGCTTCTTCCACTCTGGGGCTAACGCTGATTCTCAATTTTAATCAAACAGATGATTGAGCATTGAGTATTTTGAACTTACCAGCATTGTTCGAGCATCGGCTTTACATCGGCTATAGATCGTTGGTTGCTTCTTCCACTCTGGGGCCAATGCCATTTTTTAATATTAATTCAATTTTTAATTGAATTAATATTAAAGCGAAAATAAATAATGAACTAATAAAAAATACATAAATCTGAAAGACAATAAGTGTACGCGTGTGATAATATATATTATATATTTATTATACATAATAATACTATAATATATATATACTATATATATGGGTCATTCCATGTCAAATCGACCACTTTTGAACCCGACCCCTTTTGATTTGGCTGAAAATTTTTGTTTCTTTTCTACCCCATTAAAAACATTTTTCGTGAAATTTTCAAATTTTTTTACCAAACCCATAAAAAGTTATGAATTTTTCAAAAAAAAAAACTTTTTTTTTCAAATAGCTATAACTTCTTCAAAAATTGACTAATCGGAACGATTTTTTTTCGAAAATTTTTGTCTTTCAATGCACTTTTCGAAAAAAAATACAAAAAAAATCTAAGATATTAATATCTGCGGAATTTTTAACTTTTTCGAGAAAAATCATCGTTTTCTCGGAACCGCATTAAAAAAAATTTTTTTTTTTAATAAAAAGAAACTTCGTTCAATTCCAGGAAGAATGCCGCTAAAACTGAAGTGGGTGGAATTTTTCTTCTATTTTATTTTATTCATTGAAATTTTTTTTTTTTTGCAAGTTGCCTTATTTCACAAAACAACGCTCTGTAAATTTTTGAGGATTTATAAAAGACCTCAGAGTTTGAATAATTGGGAAGGAAAAGAAATCGAAAGTGGTAATCGCCGAAAAAATTTTGGTTTTTTCCAAAAAAAGTGAAATAAAAAATATAAAACACCTATAAACAATTTTTTTGTATTTTTTTCAAAAAATTACATCAAAAAACAAAAATAATGTATAAAAATAGCCATTTGGTCCATTTTTGACCAAGCCACTGGCTTTTCAAAAAAATTTCCAACGCATAGCATCTTGAATCCGCTATTTTTTAATTTTGGCCCTTCTTTGCTTTTTATATTTCTTCTTTGATTAAAAAAAAAATTCTTATCATTTATTCTATATTTTTGACGCTTTTAACGATTTTTGAAAAAATTATAAATTGAATGTGAGAAAATGTTTTAACGGTGTTTACGACGGAACTTATGGTCTAGCTTAATGATTTCTACTAGGGACTTTCTGGTTAGATAATACGATTAGTAAACATTCATTTAATACCAATTCAAAAACTATTTTATTTTCCTTTGGCGTTTAAATATTTTACATGTTCTAAATTCTTCAGAATTTGAATAATTTCGGACGTAAAGGGATCCATCTTTGTCAGGAATTATACTATGTAATTTCTGAGCTCCTGTAATTGGTTTGGTTTTTGCGAATCGTTCAGTCAAATCATTTACAGCTTTATTGTAATCTTCTTCTGACGCAAACTTGACCGTCATATTGGGAAGATTATCTGGTGCAGAAGCCCAGGCAAATAATTCTCGAGGTGTGGTAATTTGCTTGTCAACCGCTAGTTGAAGACTAGCTCTTGCTGCTAGTCGTTTGACTGTCCCACCAATACCGTCACACGGCCCTTTTCCATGGGCAGTTGCGAAAAAATGCCATTCGGCAGGTATACCAAAATCATTGTCGTGGCAATATAAGTCGACAAAATTTTTGAAATTTTTGAATCGTTGGGGAGCCCCGTCCGAAAAATAATAAATTTTGTTTACAGTTTCAGAAATGCTTTTTACAAAATCCGTAATAATTTTGATAAAAACATGTACAGCAACCGCATCATGGTTATTGCAGTCTGATACAATTACAAGACTTCTGTGTTGAAGTTCCTTATTCACTTTAAAATAAATAACAACAGGAAAAATGGTCGCCGCGTCATTATTCCAGTGAAAACCAGATGCCGCATTTTGCACTACGAACGCATAATTCCCTGCAAAATCACAAATAATGACAAATTCATCTGTTTTCAACGATTCTTTCAATGTTTTTAAAAACTTGGCTTGCTCTTTTGAGATGAATGAATGCGGTAATAAAGTCTTCAGTTCACGACAAAATTCTTCCACAAATTCACCAACTGGCTTAATGACAGTTTCTCAGCTCGTTCTTGGTGTTGAAATCCAATGCTTGTAAGTTATATCCTCTATCTCATTGTCATCGAAAACTGTCATCGAAGTGTTACTCAAGTCATCTATGCCTGGACAATTTTCAGACGCACTCATGTAGCATTGAGGTGACGGAGGATCACATATAATTAAGTTCAAACAATCGTTGTAATGATTCATAGCTACTTCATCATTTTTTGTTGATGAATGAAAGTTGCCACCTGAAATAAAAGTATTTTAATGAATAGAAAATTTATTTATGAATATGAATTTTCATGAACATAAATTCGATAATTACCAAGCATCATCAACTTGATATTCTGATGGATCGTACAAACTCAAATGGTATGCGTTCCACTAGCTCCTGCTAAGACGCAGTGTTTTGGGCGCAAAGAGGCAAATTTTGAAAACCCAACTCTCTCGTTAGGGCATATTTCACGGAAACATTGGTACAATTCTTTCAAGTTGCAAAGGATAAGTCTTTTTTGCACATGTACACGATCACCATCATCATTTCGGATCAAAACAAAATCTTTTTTGCCTGGCATTGGAGCGCTATACTCATCATCGTTATAAAAATTCAAAATTTTTGATTTCAGTTGATCTTAAAGTTTTTTACCTGTTGAAGAAAAAACCGTTTAGAAATTTATGTTTTAATATTATTTGAAATATGGATTTCACATTATATGTACCCATTTTTGATTCCGGTGTTGAAAGTATGCTTTTTTCTTCAGTCAATTGCTTCGCCACTCTTACCATATGCCTCGAAGTATTCATGGTTTCACAAATACGTCTTTCACTCCACTTTGCCGGTAATAAAGTTAAAATCTGTATCTTTACTGATTTTTCTGTTGTCTTGTCATTAAATTTAGCGTGCAACATTTCAATCAAAGAACGAAAATTGTCACCGTCATAATCAAAATTTGACTCCTCATCAGTAGGAGAAAGAAGAAGCTTTTTCGAACTATCAGAAATCTGATTTATCTTGTTATTTAAAAACTGATTGTTATTCAATTTTTTTGATGGAATTGGTGATTGATGCAATAATTGTAATGCTTTATTGATTATTGGCAATTGTGTGGCAATGCTGACTTGCGATGCACAACTTGACTGCGAATGTATTGGTTCACTATCAAACGATAAGGAAGCTTGAAAAAACAAGAATGTTCTGGTCAGTATAATCGTCAAAAACTTGTTTACTTTAGATAGTCGCAAACTGTTAGGTAAATTAATGATCTTACGTAAGACTTGAAGAAGATCTGTTTCATCCGTGTCACTGTCACTATCAGGTTGTTGATTACGTAACAACGATGCTTTTTTTTCGGCACTCAGTGCACAGTAAATCATTTTTACGAAGATTTAATATCATTTTTATATCGGCAGTGGCGTGACGTGAGCCAGTTTTTTTCGTGTGATTTTCTAACCCAAAAGGATTGCAACATCGATCAAAATATTCTTTCGATGCCATGTTATAAAAAATATGATTATAAATTATTACATAAATTCTGAATTGTAATAATTGAAACAATGAACGTTTGAATCGCAATTGTGGGTCGAATCATAAAAAGGCGATTGCTAATTTCCAACAAAAATGTCACTCAAAACTTTTCGTAAACACTGGAACTGACTGAAACGAGGTTAGTATCGAAAAGTATCGAGAGCGCAGACCGTGTGTAATCTCCGTAGTACCGAGATTCTTAATATAGATGGCGCTAAGAATGAGTGAATCGACGGTTGGTAAGTCAACGACTATCATACCCTAGCTTACCGATGTTATTCTTGTGGCAAAATTAAATACTTCTTATGTCAAATTGACCGCGGTCGAATCAAAATTGTACGTTGTAATAAGTACGCCTGAAATAAAAAAATGGCGGATTCAAGATGATTATGCGTTGGATGTCTTTTTGAAAAGCCTGTGGCTTGGTCAAAAATGAACCAAATGGCTTTTTTTCATTATTTTAAATTTTTTATGTAATTTTTTGAAAAAAAGTACGAAAAAATTGTTTACAGATGTTTTTTATTTTTTATTTCACTTTTTTGAAAAAAAATCAAAATTTTTTGGACGATTACCTCTTTCGATTTCTTTTTCTTCCCAATTATTCAAACTCTGAGGTCCTTTATGAATCTTCAAAAATTTACAAAGTGTTGTGTTTTGTGAAATAAGGCCAGTTGCAAAAAAAAATTTTTCGGTGAATAAAATAAACTAGAAAGAAAATTCCACCCACTCCAGTTTGAGAGGCATTCTTTCTCGAATTGAACGAAGTTTATTTTTAGTAAAAAAAAAAAAATTTTTTCAAATGCGGTTTCGAGAAAACGATGATTTTTCTCGAAAAAGTGAAAAAATCCACAGATTTTGATATCTTAATTTTTTTTGTATTCTTCTTCAAAAAGAACATTTAAAAACAAAAATTTTCGAAAAAAAATCGTCCTGATTGGTCAATTCTTGAAGAAGTTATAGCTATTTGAAAAAAAAAGTTTTTTTTTTTTGAAAAATTGATAACTTTTTTTGGGTTTAGTAAAAAGATTTGAAAATTTCACGAAAAATGTTTTTTATAGGGTTGAAAAGAAACAAAAATTTTCAGCCAAATCGAAAGGGGTCGGGTTCAAAAGTGGTCGATTTGACATGGAATGCCCCATATATATACTATATATATATAATATATATATATAATATTTATACTATATATATATAATACTATAATATATATATATAAATATTATATATATATATCATAGGCTATGGGCACGCCGCGCCGCGGGCCATGCCTAATAGCCCCAGTATTAAATCAACCATGGCCCAGTTGAAGTATCAAGCGTTGGCTCATTAGAATTATTAATCCTGGCTCGACTCTTGTTTAACCATTGGCATGGTGTAATCGTTGACCGATGTATTGACAACGGTCGGGCCGTGCCTATGGCCCCAGTATTAAATCAACCATGGCCCAGTAGAAGTATCAAGCGTTGGCCTATTAGAATTATTAACTCTGGCCTGACTCTTGTTTAACCAATGGCATGGTATAATCGTTGAACGATGTATTGACAATGGTTGGGCCGTGCCTACCGCCCCTGTACTGATTCAACCATGGCCCAGTAGAATCAACAAGCGTTGCCAGCCTGTCACATACAATTGGCATATGTCTGCGCCATCGTTGCGCCAAGCGTGCGAGTTTTCTAGGGATCGTCCACCATTTGAGGTATCAAATGAATAATTTCTTGGGACTAGCTAGAACCCTTGAGAAGAACCGGTGTCCTGAAAAACCTAGTTTTCAGTTTTTACACTCTGCCCATGATTCAGAAAGAACTGCTAGACGGATTTTGTTCTACGACGTCTCATTTCCTTCGGAATACTTTTTCCCACGGGATGAGCGCGGCATATTTTGAATTAAGGCAAAATTATGACCAGGACAATGCCTGGATAGTTTAAAATAGGCTGATAATTTCAAAACAGGCTCGCAACTCTGAAATAAAGTGCAAAACAAAAATGTGCCGCACTCATCCCGTGGGAAAAAGCGTCATGAAGAAAATGAGATGTCGTAGAACAAACTCCGTCCAGCGGTTTATTCTGAATCATGCGCAGAGTGTAAAAACTCAAAACTAGGCTTTTCAAGACACCGGTGCACCTTGAGGGTTCTCACTAGTCCCAAAAAATTGTTCATTTGGTACCTCAAACGGTGGACGATACATCATATTTGTAGTTATTCTACAAGAATTATAAATTATTATTAAAAATCACCATTTTGACGCTGACTCGACTCCCTTAAGAGTAGCAAAAATAGAAGTGCAAAAATAATGTTCATCAAAAGTACTGTGAATCGAAAAAGGTTACGCTTCATCAGAGTCAGTTCTTTGATAAGCACGGCTGCTATTGATTTTATTAGATTTCTTTTCTGCATAACCTCTTAAGAATAGAAAAACTGCTAATCTAAAAATAATGGTTATCAAAGATTCTGTGAAATGAAAAAAAAATTACGTTTTAGTAAACTAGATACTTCGATAAACACCGCAGTTATTGATTTATCAAAATTTCTTTTGTGCATAACCCCTTTATAATAGCCAAAATGAGAGACCAAAACTGATGGTTATTGAAAATCTTGTAAAATGCAAAAAAGTAATCTTTCAAACAAGTTTGTATTTCGATAAACTTGATAGCTACTGATTTGTTAAATTTAATTTCCTGCGAAACCCCTCAATAATTGCACAAATAAGAGTACGAAAGAGAGTAATAAAACATACAGTGAATTACAATAGGTTACGCTTCATCAGAGTCAGTACTTTGATAATCACGGGAGCTATGGATTTTTCAAAATTCCTTATCAGTATGACCTTTTAATAATAGCAAAAATTGAAGTGCAAAAAGTATAATAATTGAAAGTACTGTAAAATGAAAAAAATTTACCATTTACCAGAGTCAGTACTTCGATAAACACAATAGCTATTAATTTTTTTAATTTATTTTCTGCAAGATCCCTTAAGAATAGCGAAAATAGAACTTCGAAAATAATGATCATGAAAGATCCTGTAAAAAAAAAGTCATGCTCTGGTGAAGTCAATACTTCGATAACCACGGCAGTTATTGATTTTCCAACATTTTTTCTGTGCATAACACCCGCTGTGAAAAATTTAAAAAATTGAAGTGGAAAAAAATTATGGTGATTTAAAATGCTGTTTAATAAAAAAAGTCACGGTTTAAAGAAGTTATTTATTCGACAAACGCGATAACTATTGATTTTTGAAAGTGTTTTTTCTGCATAACTCGTTAAGAATAGCAAAAATGGAAGCACAGAAATAATTGTCAAAACAAATACTGTAAATCTAAAACATGTATGCTTTATCAGAGTAAGCAGTTCGATGAACACGGTAGATATTAATTTGTTTAGTTTTTTTTCTGCACAACCCCTTCAGGATTGTAACAAATTATAGACAAAAATAACAATCATCAAATATATTGTATAAAATAACAAAGTCACGCTTTAACGAAGTCAATACCTACTTCGATTATCACGGCAGCTATTGATATTCCAAATTTTCTTTTCAGCAGAAGCCCTTAACAATAGCAAAAATGGAAGCGCAAGAATAATGAACATCAATCATACTGTAAAATAATAAAACTAACGCCTTAACAAAGTTATTATATATTCAATAAACTTGATAGCTTTTGATTTTTTTAAGTTTATTTTCTGCATAACCCTTTAATAATAGCAAAAATAGAAGTGCAAAAATAATGGTAATCAAAAAAATCCCTGGTTGTCTGTATCAAAGATACAGCCGTAAATTTTACGTGGATACGTCTATGTATAAGAGGAAGTATGAGATCTACTATATCGACAATTGATCGCTAGCGCGTGAGCTTGGGTTGACACGTAATATTCGGGCAATTGAAAAAGCAATGCGATTTAATAAGCTCAGTTTGAAACATTAATTCGTATTGCTTTTCCAATTGCCCAAATATTACGTCGTGTCAACCCAAGCCCACGCGCTAGCGATCAATTGTCGATATAGTAGAGCTCATACTTACCGAATTCGTTCGCTCTTTTACCAACAGATGGCGTTCGCGAAATTTCCCCTGTTCACGAAATGACCCCTCACATACTGTTCAAAACGAAAACATAGACGTATCCACGTCAAAATACTGTAGAATAAAGAAAGAAGAAAAGAGAGTGCTCCCCACTACGTATACACGCCGCTGATGCATAGCATGTATGTAATAGTTACGTGTGTATCCGCAAGAAGCAAGGGAACGGATTTTATTGTGAACGAAAGAAAATAATCACCAGATTAAAAAAAACATCAATCGATTCGGCTAAACGCAAAGAAAAGTTGTATTAATTATCGAGTCTCCATCATAATGCGTTGTGCGAAACCATGCATTTACACTACGATCTCTACTTCTGCAACCTCAATTATTACAAGAGTCCCTACTGTGCGGCGAATATCGATCGTGTGGCACATGGTGTGAGCACCGGTGTGAGCAGCGGGCACGGCTCACGACTGTGTGAGATGCGCATTGCACGCACGGGCGACATTTGCGCAACCTCGATTTTTGCAAGTGTGAAGCGGCGCCAGGCCCACCGCTGTTGCAGAAATCGAGGTCGTAGAGAAAATGGGAAATTTGACTGATGCTCGTAACGACCCATGATAAATTTGATTTTTATTTCATATTCAGAAAACCGTTAATAAGATGAAACATGGGTCAATCGATTCGTCAGATTCTCAAGAATAGTTGTATACATTTTCAAGTTTCCACTGTCATGTCCGTGGAAACAGCAGGATTGTCCACAAACTTGCGCGTGCGCTAACTTTGCGCGCGGCGCAAACCTTTATAAACAATCCTGCGGCTTTCACGGGTACGCCAATGAAGGCTTAGAAATTGGATCAATTATTTTTGATAATCTGACAAATCGTTTGGCCTATATCTCATTTTGTTCATGGCATTGTTTATAATTTTTGTTGGTTTTCGTCTGTAGGAGAATAGACTTCACGTGCGGCCCATTTGAGAGTCTTTGTGCCAGTTTCAAACAGGTTATAAACAATCCTGAATTTTTGTAACACTTTTACGGACTGCTCAAGTCTGGCACATTTTTTTAGGTCCTTTTTAAATTTCTTAACCATTTTTTGTTTCAACAATTTAAAAAATGACCTGCTACTCCCTAACAAGGACTTAAGGTAGTAGTCTGGTAACCTGCACGTTTTTTTGATGGTTTTTTCGGGAATTTTTCTTTAGGAGAAAATAAAATTCAATCGGTTTGATTTTTTAATATATTATTATTAGTATCCAAGAGTGTACAAAAATTTTTTTTTTCTATTTTTAAAATTTTTTGTTATAGTTTTGTAGCACTTAAGTGAGCGTCTCAAAAAAAAAGTAGGTGGCTGGCCCCGGTGATTGTGCCGCTTGAGGACATCGGAAACAAAAAAATCAAAAAGATTATTGTTCTGTAAGCTTGTCATTCTGGTTGGAGCTAGGATTAAACAATTTTGTTGAAAAATAACAAAATGGCGGACTTAAAAAAAAATCAAATTTTTTCAATGGCAATCGGGCTGTAAAATGGAAAGTTAGTAACGAAAAAAAAAGATCCTAGTTCCCGCCAGAGCTATTGATAAGTAGAATAACATATCCAAATTTCAGCCCAATCGGTTGAATAGAAAATTTTTTATTACCCGGGCCGACCGTAAAAATGTTGTTCACTTCTGTGCTCCAAAACTATAATTAAAAATGTTGAAAAAAATTTTTTTCATTTTTTCGTACACTCTTAGATACCATTAATAATATATTAAAAAATCAAACCGATTGAATTATATTTTCCCCTGAAAAAAAAATTCCGAAAAAATCATTAGAAAAACGTGCAAGTTACCAGCCTACTACCTTGAGGTATCATTCTGGTTTATAATTTTCAAAAAATCGTTTTTTTTTTACATTTTTGGAAAGTATATGTTTCTAAAAGTATTGTGAACAAATTTTAGAACGATCGAAGCAGTCTAACTATGTTATTCTGTTACTTTTACGTTGCTGGCTTCACTACCTGAGCGCGCTCCGGTAAACTTTAAACGCGTTTTTCTCAAAACAACGTTTTTCCCGTCGGCGACCGTGATTTCTCCGAAACGACTCAACCGATCGTTGTGAAATTTTAACCACACATCCTACACATGAATAGCTTCAGTGCATTCTAGAACCGTATGAAAATTTTAATTTTAACTATTTTTTTAAGGCCGAAAACGGTGAAAAAAACCTCATTTTTCGTGTTTCTTTGTAAAAGCTCCGCCATTTTATTATTTATCAATAAATATTAATATCCGTGGAATACACAAGAGCCACACTCATACTGAATCTAAAATTTCGTTAGATTTCCGTTTTAGATGAGCCATTATCTAGATATCAGGGTTGCCAGCGACATATCTACTTTTCCAGGAGTTACGTTTACCTGTTATTTTTGTGTATAAAAAGTGTTTAAAATAAAAAAATAAAGATTGTTTTGTTTTTCGATAATGTTTTTATTAAGCTCAATAATTTTTAAACCAATATCTACAGTACTGAGCAATTGAAGTGGGATTTTTTTAAGAGCCTGTATTTTTGCAAAAAAAAAATGGAATTTAAAAAAACCTTGATACATGAAAGATCGGAAATTTCATCAGCTTTCAATTGCGACCACGCTCGTCGCGATCGGTCAAGAATTGCGGGCGTGGGAGGCAAAAAGGTGGGGGAGTGCAAAATCGGGCCTCCCGCGAGTGTCGGGATTTTAGGGTTGCGGGTGCCCCAGAGGCTTTGTGCGGTATCAAACAAAAGAGTATCACTCAGAGATGAAAAAAAGTTGCATTAGAATCGAATCCCCCACCCCCCGAGGGAGGGGTGGTGCCAAAAGGGTGAAACGGTATGTTGGGCATAATGAGAAGAGGGTTCGTCCAATCGGGTTAATTATTTTTCGAGAATCATTTTTTTCGAGTACTCCGTGACCACGTGAAAAAAAACTTGAGAAAAATCGCCCCTGAAATGAAAATTCACGTGTCCCGCCGGAACGCATTTTCATTCGCGAGCATTTTTCGCATCGAAAAACTCGAAATTTTTTTTTTAATTACGCCTCATTGAAAAGGGTACTTCAACGAATGAAGTCGTATTTTTTTCATATTTTTCCTATGCCTGGTTCATCTCAACGAGGCATTTGAAAAAAGGGTTGCGAATCGAGATTCTTTCGATGGTAGTGGCTTTCCACAATGGATGAGTTGATTGTTGAAAGGAATTGGCTTCGATTCGGCCAATAATTCCTGATGGTTGTGGAATGATTTTTTGTCGAAATTTTACGTTTCGATCCTCTGTTTGGGATCCTCTTCAGAAATTTATTTGCTCTATAAATATTTTATAATGTGTTAACAAGCTGAATAAATAATTGATGTAGTGTACATTCTTGATTTTTATCGGTTATTAATCGGACATTGATTTCGTGATAGCGGTTCATTAATTATATAATCTTAGGTTATGTTATGTGTCATAGCAGCTAACCTGAATTTCTCGTGTGATTCCGGTTTTATAATAGTAGATTTCGAGGATGATGTTTATAGATGTAAGTCGATAAAACATGTTGCATTAAAAGAATCCGTGGATGTCTCTTAATGAATTGCATGAGCGGATTTTAATTAATTGAGAAAAAACGATCGTTATTTTGCGATCGTTATTTTGCTGTATCGGTAAATATTATTTGTGAAATTTATGTGTGTGATATATTGTTGTATATGAAAATGTGTGGTGTTTACCAATTAAAGTTGAGAGATAGATATCCATCGAAATGAACGTTGAAAACCAGAACGAATAATTAATCACATTTTGTGGCGTGTGATTGAAGATCGTTCGAGAGACAGAGTGGTGCGGGGAAATTCGGCGAGTGAAGGGGGTGTAAGTGGTCATTGAATCAGTGCCGTGTCAATATATTTTAAATTCATGTGTACGAGCAGTGCCGAGTCAAAGGAATTTGAATGTATGTATATAAATTTAAGTCATGTTTTGTATATAAAATTAATGAATGTATTTAAAATTAAGTAATATTTTGAATGTATATATGTCTTAATAATTAATTTTGAGTATTTAAATTATTGTGTTATATGTGCGACTAAGTTTGTCTATATCGGTTCTAAAATTAATTGTGTTCGTGTTTGCTTTGATTTGTATCATTTCTGAAATTAATCGTTTCTTCAACCAATCTTCCGTATTTAAAAATTTTACGTCGTCAAATTTAAAATTAATTAAATCCGCTCATGGAATTCATTAAAAGACATCCACGGATTCTTTTAATGCAACATGTTTTACCGACTTACATCTATAAACACAAGAGATCATCCTCGAAATCTACTATTATAAAACCAAAATCACACGAGAAATTCAGGTTAGCCGCTATGACACATAACATAACCTAAGATTATATAATTAATGAACCGCTATCACGAAATCAATGTACGATTAATAACCAATAAAAATCAAAAATGTACACTACATCAATTATTTATTCAGCTTGTTAACACATTATAAAATATTTATAGAGCAAGTAAATTTCTGAAGAGGATCCCAAACAGAGGATCGAAACGTGAAATTTTGACAAAAAATCATTCAACAACCATCAGGAATTATTGGCCGAATCGAAGCCGATTCCTTTCAACAATCAACTTAATCTACACGGCCGCTCAACGAAACAACACTCACAATGGATGAGTACCACTGTTTAGGCTGTTTTCGATCAGTCGTATTCAGTCCACACCATTTTTTCACGAGCCAATCAAGAGACTTCATGGGACTAAGAATATTTTCGATATCTCGTGTTCGTGCTGGAGCGCGTACCATAAAGAGAGACTCCCATGTCGCTATCCAGAACTTGGAATATTTTTGCGACAAAATTTTGCTTCCTCCTGCCAATCGAGCGACTTTTTGACGTATTTTGCGAAACTTTTAGTTTTATTAGGCGTAAAGTAACGAAGATTTATATGCCATAAATTACAATACACTTTTAAAACGTAGATTTATTTGCATGACGAAAAAATAAAGAAATTTGTTTATCCCTGATTATTTTTCAGGTAAAAATGCTTGACAACATGATTATTAATTTAATTGCAAACAAGAATGTTGAAACGTTGCAACAAATTGGTAGCCCTGAAAAGGACCCTTTTAGTTTTATTAGGCATAAAGTAACGAAGATTTATATGCAATAAATTACAATACGTTACATTTGCATGATGAAAAAATAAAGAAATTTCTTTTTCCCTGATTATTTTTCAGGTAATAATGCATGATGGCATGATCATTAATTGTATTGCAAACTAGAATGTTCGAACGTTGAAAAAAATTAGTAGCCCTGAAAAGGACCGTTTACTTTTTCTTTCTCGTTTTCATCGAGTTGATTTTCAAAATTTTCAATAACTCGGGGATCGAATTTTTCTATAAAAATGTTTGATACCTCGCGCGAATTGGAAGGGAGTGCGAGCAAAAAATAATTCTCGCAGCATACCGTGCGCGTCTCGAAATTTCTTCTTTTTTCATCTTTCATCGAGCATAGAGTTTTTCCAAGTACAAAACAATTTTTGGCACTAAAAAGAGCCATTGCTTTTTATTAAATTTGATCGCGTCGATTCACAAAATCCGTAAAGTCGTCATCACCGCTCTGAACGTGCTAAAAAAAACATAAATTTGGAATACCTAAAAACATCCTTTTCTATCTGCGAACAGTTGTATTACGTTGAAAAATTTTGATGGCTCTGAAAAGGGCCGATTTTTATCTTGAGACGTCGTGGCATCGAGTTTCGAGATGAATCTATCGCTGATTCATTTCACGTAGAGTGGGGAGAGAGATGCGGACACGTTGGGCAGCGCGAGGCGACTGGAACAAGAGCCATGCGCGCCACGGCTTTATAAACACTAAAGCCAAGCGGTGGCGCATTCTGATTGGCCCGTGAAGCTAGGAGGGGGATGGCTGTGCGTACCGAGCCTCTGATTGGTCACATGACAAGCTCCAGCATGTCTTTTGGCTATTCTTCCGAAATCAAAGATTTTTAAGGACTTAGTAAATTTTCGCGACAAAATTTTGCTTCCTCGCGCCAATCAAGCGACTATGGCGTATTTCATGAAACTTTTCGTTGTAAATTTGTAACCAGATCATCCAGCAGCAGGTTTAAGGGTACATTCACATGGAACGCGTTTGCTCCATCCAATCGAACAATAGTGCTTTCTATTACTGTATACAGCGGAATGCAACATCTGTAATTGGATAGCGCCAATACGCTTTCTTGAAGTGCGCTCCATGCTTTATATGAATACAGCCTAACATTCATAATGAGTGCCAATTGTAAAACAAAATAGAATAGAAATATGGTATTTTATGGTTGTAATAGACGGATAAGGCTGCAAATAGTGAGAAAATGGTAAAAAACAGAAAAGTAAATGCGAATCACAATTTCATATAACAACTTCGTAGATTGTTCTTTAATTGAAAGATAAAATTTGAATATCGACATTTTAACAATGTAGAACGTGCGTAAACATTTTCGCTATGAATAGAAAAACAAGATATAAATATTACATTTAGAATTATATTCCATCATCCTCGGAGTCTATATCCCTTGCATTTGCACTTTTCAAAAGTAGTCTGGTATCAGGACTCCACTCGTAGCAGGTTCGAGTGTGAAGAAGTTCTTTTGTAAGAAGCAAAGCATTGCATGTTGTGACTTTGAGCTTGTTCCGAGTTTTCGTTTTTATCAAGTTCAAGTGAGAAAAAATCCGTTCTGCTGCTGCGCTGCTGTGAGGTAAGCACGCGAGAGCTTTCATGAATCGATGCAACGTCGGAAACATTAAGTTTTCTGCTTGATTCCTTATCACGCCAATGCGTTTAATGAATTCCACCAAACTGACGTTGTTATCAACTAGTTCCGCCACTTCTGACAGCAATCTCCATTCAGTGTTCAGTTCTTCCATCGCATCGTCGTGAACAAGATTCGGAAAGAGTAACGCCAGTGGTATTATCGACTCCACAGTACCAGAAGTGGCAACTTTAGGATTTAAAACCGATAGTGCTGAGAGTACTGGGTCATTGAACTTGATCCGACGACTTATTTCTTTGCAAAGCTGCACGTAGAATTCAAGAGCTCGCAATTTGAACGATTGAAGATCACCAGGAGACACGTTTGAACTGCTCAATGTTGTCTCTACTCTTGCTCCCAGATACAATTGCTCGATGGGTTTGTACTCGCGTGCATTTCCGGGATCAATCAAGTGTGTTGTTCTCTTAGAGATATATTCGTTTTTCATGTAACTTTTCAGCAACATTCGATAGACCTCAGTTACGCGGTCAAGCAAAGAGTAAAGCAATGGTTCTCGACTTTGAAATTCGAGATTCAGTCTATTAACCAATCCGAGCACGTACGACAGAAAGCAAAAATACAGCTTGTATACTGGGTTTTTCAGCGCGTACAATATCGTAGTGGCAGCCTGCAAACTGTCTTCGACCGATGCGAGTTCGAAAAATTGAATCAATGCTGGCCATTGCTCCAATATTCGATTAACGACAGCTTGCAGCGATGACCATCGCGTTTGACTCGGTCACAACAACCTATGTGGTGCAAGATTCGCAATCTCTTGGCATCCAGCGAATTTTGCTAAGCGCTTGGAGCTGTGCGAGAAATATGAATATATATCTCGGGCGAGATCTTCAATCGTTCTGGGCAACTTTAAACAAGCTGCAGAGGCGCAGAGGTGAAAGGAGTGACATACACAGCCCATCACGAATAAATTTGGCAGTACTTCCCTAAATTCCGCTTGCACTCCGTTTAGGTTTCCCATCATGACCGCTGCATTATCTGCTGCAAACCCGATCATGTTTTGCAACGGAATACTGTTGACTGCGAGGAACTCTGTTACAGATGCGTACAATCCATCCGCGGTACAATTCTGTACTTCCAATAATCCTATGCACCGATCTCGTACTTCGTTCGTCCTCTCGTCAAAATATCGAGCAATAATCGCTAAGCATTTGCTCGTGCTGACGTCAGTAGTCTCGTCAATAATTAAAGAAAACTTAGCAGTACTCAGTTCTTGAGCTGCTTCTCTTGAACTTTCGGGTGCCAGAACGTCAACTATAAGTCCTCGTCCCTTCGTTCTACTGCAAGCAATCTGCTTGGCGATTTCCGAATCTGGGCGGAGCGAGGGCAAGAGCTTTGTCAAATGCTCTAATAATTCAAAAAGCAGATTATGCTCGGCTATGTGCATCGCCAATTTTAAAGCTGAATTGTTAGCCTTCGACGCCGCCTGTAGTTTAGGGCTTTCCCAGACCATAATGTTTAGATCTTTAGTCTGACCAGTGGCAGCAATCCTTTTTTGGTGATAATCCCTTTCCTCGTGTCGTTTTAAATGGGTCTGCCCTCCTGACAAAGATTTTTGGCACACCTTACAGAAAGGTTTGTTATTGCGATTTGTCACCCAAGGATGATCTTTCAGCCAAACGGCACGGAATGAACGTTTCTCTTTTTTTTTTACGTCTTTTTTTTGTAATCTTCGTTTGATCCGAGGACGATTGTTCACTCGAGCTTGAAACATTCGAAGTACGCCCCTTATGGCTTGGTACTTCCTCCAAATCACCATCGATTATGTCACTATTCTCCGATTCCACCTCCGATAATATGCGCTTAACGGAGCTAGAAAAAAATCATTGTTTCAAAATAATATTTTTATCATAAATTATAATATAATATTTAATAATATTTTCATCATAATTCATGCTGTTATAAATAATATATACGTTAAATATATTTAACGTATACTGGGTGCCTCACGAATGAAGGTCAATACCGTGAGGGTAGATTCGGGACGTGATATCGAGTAGAAAAGTCCTTTGCTATTTTTTGATTTTTTGAACCCCTGAATTGTTATTAAATAATTAAATTTATTACGATTCAGGGGTTAAAAATATCAAAAAATTGCAGAGAACTTTTCTACTCCATATTACGTTAATAATTAATTTAATTAATGACAATTTTGAAGTTCAAAATATCAAAAAGTGGCAAAGGCACCCTGTATATTACGTATTACACCCTGTATATACGTTAAATTGTCAAATATACATTTAACGTATATATACATATAACCATAATCAAAACGTACATATATAAACGTATATAATTTATATACCAAACAAAATCTGTTCTTTAAAAACTCACCGTTTTTTCTTGTCTGCCACTGCCACAGAACTGGGCTTTCAATAACGTCAATCGGTGGCGAATTATTTGCTTTGCGCGAAGAACTCGATTCATTACTATGTAAGGTACCCGAGACATTTCGTCGTATTAAAAACCTATACATAAAAAAATAAAAAAATAAAAAAATCTGTAACGAGTAAGAAACGTACACTACTACATTTGCTGCTGTAAAAATATAAGTATCTAGTAGCAAAAAAAAAAGAAGTGACGAAAATTATCGGGAATCGAGATGCAATGTATCAAGGGCAATCGATGAAAATATCAAAGTAAGGCTGCATGAATCCTTCAGGATGTTATTTGCCTAGAGCTGTCTTATATCGCACGTTTTTATTCCTGACACTTACCTTTCCATTTTAGTAATTCAACCTGGAAATCTGGAAACGATTTATTCGTCAGGAGATCAGGATTCAGGAAAGCGCACGTTTAAATAAAAAATGGCTGAACTACTGGTACACACATTTACACTCTGCACGACTCACGCCGTTCCCCGTTACATAGGCGCAGGCAACGAATTTAAACATACATAGAAGTAGAAGCGCAGTTTCTATGCCTTCCGGCGGCAGTCGCTAGCGGAGCTGGTGGTGCCGTATGCGTGTATTGTACACACCAACGGCTCACCGATTTAACGCATACATATGTTTCACCGATCACAGCGCCGCCAAGCGACAGTTTCTGTCCGAGAAAAATTCTCTCGGATTGAAACATGGGATCTGTCAACTGTGCTATGTACGTGGGACATCTGAATTCGTTGGCGCAAGCTTAGTTACCCACTGCTGGTAACTTGTGAACAAATGTAGGTTTTCGAAATAAAAAATCCCAAATTTCACCTACTCTTTCGGCCGTCCAAACGTATATAAGCCCTTAAGTGATGCAGCAAGTGAACACCTCAAATAAAAACAATAAAATGCCAAAAGTACCATAAGGTACCAAAAATTCAAAAAAAGTACCATAAATTTGATCAATGTACCAGGGTACCAGAGAGTTATAAAAGGTACCGCAAATGGTACAATTGTACCAGCGCGGCAACACTGCTGAACAGTGGTGCTCATCCATTGTGGAAAGCCACGACCATCGAAAGAATCTCGATTCGCAACGCGTTTTTCAAATGCCTCGTTGAGATGAACCAGGCATAGGAAAAATATGAAAAAATACGACTTCATTCGTTGAAATATCTTTTTTAATGAGGCGTAATTGAAAAAAAATTTTGTCTCGTTTTTCGATGCGAAAAATGCTCGCGGATGAAAATGCGTTCCAGCGGGACACGTGAATTTTCATTTCAGGGGCGATTTTTCTCAGGTTTTTTTTTCACAGGGTCACGGAGTACTCAAAAAAAATGATTCTCGAAAAAAAATTACCCCGATTGGACGAACCCTTTTCTCATTATGCCCAACATACCGTTTCACCCTTTTGGCACCACCCCTCCTTCGGGGGGTGGGGGATTCGATTCTAATGAAACTTCGTCTCTTTTTCGTCTCTGAGTGATACTCTTTCGTTTGATACCGCACAGAGCCTCTGGGGCACTCGCAACCCTAAAATCCCGACACTCGCGGGAGGCCTGATTTTGCACTCCCCCACCTTTTTGCCTCCCACGCCCGCAATTCTTGACCGATCGCAACGAGCGTGGTCGCAATCGAAAGCTGATGAAATTTCCGATCTACTTAATGATCCGATCTACCCGATCTTCCAAATTCGATTTTTTTTTGCAAAAATACAGGCTCTTAAAAAAATCCCACTTCAATTGCTCAGTACTGTATAATAATACGTTCGTAACAAAATTTACCAAAAAAGCCCTTTTTTTGAACATCTAAACTAGAACGATACCTTAAAGATGAATCGGCGTTTTGACACTGACTCAGTCCCCTAAAACATTATCAAATTGGAAGAATAACATTCGCAGCCAAGAATTATTAAAAAATCATTTTTTTTTATCAATGTATTGCCATTAATTCCAAATGCACGGCAACGAAGTTTTTTTTTATCTATCACAATTTGATATCAAGTTGACATCATGTTGATATATAGTTGACACCAAGTTCATATTAAGCTGACATGAAATTGATGTTAAGTGGACGTAAACTTTATATGAACTTGATATTCATTTTATACCAAATTGTGATCGAAAAAAAGAACTTTTTACCGTCAACTTCAAATTCTAAATTTCGACTTGACATCTATTTTATATTGATATCCCACACTCAAAAAACGTATGAAAATTACTATTTTCAGCCATGTCAGCGTGTTTTCGTGGAAAATCTAATTTTCTGATTGTGTATTCATTACCAGCTGCTAATTTCTCATAGACATGACATTGCACATGATATTTCCAATAATTTGAGACAAAAACATTTATTTTTTCGTGCATTTTGAATTCATAATTTCAACTTGACACCATTGTAAGATCAACGTGATATCATATCAATATCAGAATGATGTCAGGTTGATATTCTAAATTCAAAATTCATGGGCAAATGAATGTTTCTTCTGTTTTTGAAATATCAGGTGCAATGTCTATAGGGAATCACTCGCCGATCGCGAATATACAATCAGAAAAATAGAATTTCAACGAAAACACAGCAAAATTGATAAAAATAATGATTTTAAAACGTTTTTTGAGAGAGGGATATTCATAGACTTTATACTACCGGACCGCGCATTCCATATCTTTCCCATGTTGCCGACTACAAGACAGAGGTAAATTGTGATTCCCTATTTGTGTTACAAGGAAAACAATACCACAGCTAGTTAAAAGTTGCCACATCCGGCGTTGCCATATTTTACATATGTGTCAAAATTCCTAATGACAGCATACGTTTGGACCTCATGGTCGACGATTGTTCTGTAACTTTAGGGACACATACAGTACTCAGCATGTGAAGTCGGACAGTATATATTTTTTCGATTTTGGCGACATTTTAACCGATTTCGGAAAATAAAAAAGTACGTTCGAATACATTTAATTATCTTTCGAATGAGACTAGTTAGAAGGCAATCGGTTGGAAATTGGCTGAGTGCGAGGTGATTGTGTCGGAATATGAAAACTGGGACATCGCGGTTACCTCGAAAAAGAGGATAAGCCATTGCCGAATCGCTTTCTAACCAGCACTAATCGAAAGAGAATCTCACGGCGTGCAGGAAAAAAAATCGAATCCGTCAACTCCAGGGGATGATATAGCTCCAGGAAGTTGAAAAGGTTATTCGCCGATAACTCGTTACCCCATTGATCGATCAACTTAAAATTTATAGAGAAATCGTGTTTCGACAAGACTGGCCACCTCGTGTGGTTCGCGTTGCACGGATCCGTCCAGAGGATGAGATCCAGCATATTTGGAAATGCAAAACATCACTTGTTCACATTTTTCGCAATGAAGGAGTTGCTTGCGGGAAATTTAAGTTGATGGATGTTGAAGGCGAGTTACTTATTCAATACGAGAAACGCTTTTTCTACAAACGGAAAGCATAGTGCGATCGAAATTGTAAAATCTCAAGGGATCGGGTTTCAAGTCGGGCAGCAACGCTCACTTGCTTGTGCAATCTCACCGACGGTCTGAAAGTTGTGTTGGTGCGGGGGCAAAATGGGACATTGAAACATTAATGAAAAAAAATGGATGATTGTGAATTGATGGAAAATTATTATTAATTATCAATTAGAAATTATTAATTAATTAATAAGCTTATTTATCATTTAATTATCAGCGAATGGCTATTGATTGATAATTAATTGATAATTTAATTAAATAAATAAATAATAAAATAAATAAAATTCGTTAATCGTTAATACATAATAAAACAAATTCCTTATTCGTTCTTATTATTCGCTATTTTCTACTGGATGTGCAGGATCATTTTCCAAAACTTCCAAGGAATTCTTAATTATTTTTTCAAATTGTTTTGTTGTGTAGACAAAAAAAATGTCGGGTAATTCAATCTTCATTGATTTCAACGTCTTTAATTTTAGTGGATAACTCAGAAAACTCAAAGAATTCGTTACGTTGAGCTAGGACCGTGATGCATCGCGCGTGGTGGAGGGGGAAGCGCCGCAATTTCGAGGTCATTTCGCTGCGTCACATAATTTCGGTTGACTATAAATTTTGACTCGAAGAAGCTACGACGTTCGTTCGAGTTTCAATAATCAGCCCTCGTCAAGTTTTCGGTGTCCAGGTCGACCGCTTGATAGTTTTCGATGTTCAGGTCAGCTTCTTCATAGTTTTCGTTGTCCAGGTGAACCGCTTCAGAATTTTCGGTATCCAGGTTGACTGTATCATAGCTTTCGGTGTCCAGGCCAACCTCTTCATCGTTTCCGGTATCCAGGTGGATCGCTCCATAGTTTTCGGTGACCAAGTCAACCACTAATAGTTTTCGGTGTCCAAGGTGACCGTATCATAGCTTTCGCTGTCCAGATCAATGTCTTCGTAGTTTTCGGTCTCCTAGTCAACCGCTTCCCAGTTTTCGGTATCTCGTTCAACCTCTTCATAGATTTTCGGGTCCGAATCGACCGCTTCATAGTTTTCGCTCTGAAGTGGTCAACCTTAACAGCAAAAACTATTAAACGTATCTATTGCATAGATAGTTTACCTATGTATGAAAGTAATCACTAAAGTAAAGTAAGTAATACTTAGGTATTTGCTTCATTGCTGATTGCCTCATACTTGTCCGATTACAGACCAATCATTAATAAAGTTATAACCCAATAATTATTTGGGAGGAAAATTCGATTCTACACAGATTTATTCTACACAAATTATTCTACACAAGATGAACGGCACGGAATATTATTCTACGCAAGATTATTCTACACTGGCTCCTACATGCGTTATTTTACACATGAGAAGTGGCAAGGAATATTATTCTACACAAAATTATTCTCCACTGGTTCCTACGCGCATTATTCTACACAAGAGAAGTGGCAAGGAATATTATTCTGTACTAAATTATTCTGCAAATAATTTCCTTAAGAAATAATGTAGTTTCTTAAGGAAAAAAACCTAACAAACTGGCAGAAACTCTGTTTCTACGGGGAATTCTAGTTTCTTAGGGAAAAAAAACATATGGATGGTCCGTCATCGCGAGTAGCTAAAAACCGATACCCATGTAGAAGTCGCCGACGTTCCGAGTACCTTTGACGATTGGCTGTATTGCGGCAACTCGTCGGCAGCCAACGATTGGGACCCAGCGTCGGCGAAACGTACGACCGATTGCTTGGCTATCAAGCGGCGAGGAATCGGCAGCCAATGATCGGATCGCGACTATGACCGGAAGTTGTTACAACTCTCGTTCGATCGGTGGCATCGATGTTAGGCTCGGTAGGTGAGACGTTGTTGGCTACCACGTTTTATCCGACGCTGGTTAATCGTCGCTTGAGTATAGTTGGCCAACACTTGCAGCCCAAAGTGTAGCCAACGCCGGGCGATGCCAACGGTCGCACGTTCCGCCGACTTGACCTTAGGATACCTGAACCCTTATAACTTAAGTGACCTGTCTCAACTTAATTTCGGAGCCCCTGATCCTTCATAAGTTTTTTGAACTCTCCAAACGTTATTAGGGAATATCTGACTCCTCATTTCTTAAGTGACCCCTCATAAGTTAACTGACGACCCCTCATAACTTTATTTCGCTACCCTTGACTCCTCGTAGGTGATGTAAAATCTCAAAATTCAAGGATATGCTTTGCCCCTACAGTCTCAGCCAAAAATTTTATCTGGTTGAAATTTCCGTACTTTGTGGTACAATAAAAATTTGCAACAATTCAGCAGTAGCATCTGACATGCCATGAACAAGCATTATCAATTACAATATATTGCCCAAAAGTTATTAATAAATTGTGTAACCAAAAAATTATTCAACAATTTTTCGGTAAGCGTTTTTTTTTTCTTAAACAAATCCAATGCGTTAATTTTTCTGAACGCATTTTTTCTTAACATTTTTTCAGAATTTTCTCTCTATTTTGAAATTCCCATTTTGAAATTTTTAGAATGGCTGTAATTATGTATTTTTTGGCCTAGTGTCTCTGAAACTTTTCAAAGCTGAAGATAAACCTGTGTGCACAAACATATATACAAAATTGGCAATTTTATATTTGTATTTCAGAATGTTTTTTCTAATATTTCAAAATAGAGAGAAAAATGTGAAAAAAATCATATACGCTCCGAAAAATTAACGTGTTCGATTTGTTTGAGGAAATTTTTTTTTTTTCAAAACTAAGCCAAAAATTGTTGGATAATTATTTGTTTAAACAATTTATTAATAACAAATAAATAAATAAATTTTTAATAACAATTTATTATCAACTTTTCTTATTGTTTAAGAAGAAAATCATTCATTAGAAACAATTTATTAATAACAAATTAATAAACAAATTTTTAATAACAATTTATCAATTACTTTTTTCATTGTTGAAGAAAAAAAAATTTTTTTTGAACTTACATAAAAATGGTTGAATAATTATTTGTTTAAACAATATATTAATAACCAATTAATAAACAAATTTTTAATAACAATTTATTAATTACTTTTCTTATTGTTTAAGAAAAAAAAATATAAAAAAAACTCACCCGCAAATGGTTCAATAATTATTTGTTAATAATTTATTGATAACTTTTAGGCAATATCATTATTGATAATTGTTGTTTATGGCATGGCGAATTTCGCTGAATTTTTAAAGATTTTTATTGTATCACGAAATACAAAAATTTTAAAACTCAATTCTAATTGAGTTTTAAAATTCAAGGATGAAACATGGCAAGCTGATCTCGTCGACATGTCATCGTATGCGCGCGAAAATTCCAATCATAAATTTCTCCTCACCGTCATCGATATATTCTCCAAATTCGCATGGACCAAACCGTTAAAGAGCAAGAGTGGAAAAGATGTCACCGTGGCAATGGAATCAGTTCTTGTCAATGGACGTAGGCCAAAAAATCTACATGTCGATCGTGGGAAAGAATTTTATAATTCCGAATTTAAGAAGCTTATGAAAAAGTTTGATATTCACATGTATTCTACGTACAGCAATTTAAAAGCATCAATATGTGAACGCTTTAACCGTACGCTTAAGAATAAAATGTGGATTCAATTTAGCCTCCGTGGAAACTGGAAATGGACTGATATCCTCGATATGTTAATTGTGGAGTATAACAACACCGTTCATCGTACCATTAAAAGGAAGCCGAAAAATGGAAATGCCGCGAATGAAAGACAAATACTACACGATATTTATAAAAGAACTGAGGTGGGAAAACGTGCGAAATTCAAAATTGGCGATCAAGTGCGCATTAGTAAATTTAAAAATGTATTTGAAAAAGGTTACACGCCAAACTGGACAACTGAGATATTTACAATATATCGAGTTAGGAAAACTAACCCCATAACATATAATATCAAAGATCATCAAAATGAGCCCATTGCGGGTGGTTTCTATGAACAAGAGCTGCTGAGTGTTCAATACCCCGATATATATCTCATTGAAAAAGTGTTAAAGAAACGTGGCAGTCAGCTATATGTGAAATGGTTGGGTTTCGACAATGCACACAATAGTTGGATAAGCAAAGACGATTTGTAACTAATGAAGAAATAATAATATCATGTGAAAACGACTCGTCTTGGCGGATCAACAAAAAATTCAACTTTTAAAGTTTATCGCCAAAGACACGCCGATTTCCATGAGTTTTCGTACGTGGGAATGATATGAATACCCGCTGTTGCCTACCACCTCTAAACATGTGTGGCCCATCAAGACTTCAACTCAGCTGGAAAAACCGCGATATGTAATTCTTGCATTTCAAACGGGAAGAAGAAATGTTACAACTAAGAATGCGAGCAATTTCGATCATTGTAATTTAACTAATGTGAAACTTTACTTGAACTCCCAATGTTATCCATATGGTAACATGAATTTGAATATACAACAAAATCAGTATGCACTACTCTACGATATGTATACAAACTTCCAGTCTACGTATTACAATAAGGAGAGTGAGCCATGGCTGAACAAAACGGAATTTCTGAAATATGCACCTCTCGTGGTGATTGATTGTTCAAAGCAAAATGACTCCCTCAAGTCCGGACCCGTGGATGTACGTCTAGAATTTGAGACGAAAACGAATATACCTGCACAAACATGTGCATTCTGCCTCATTCTACATGATCGTATTGTAGAGTACAATCCTATAAGTGGTGGGGTAAAAAAACTGGTATAAATTCACTAAAGTGTCCACACTCGAAATCAGTCGAGATGGAGTTTGTCATCGATCTACAGGGTTTCAAGGGACCCACCAACGAATTTATCCTCAAAGAAATTTCAATCATTCGAGCGGATGAGAAAAATTCTGAACCTCTAACGCTTTTCTTCGAATCACCATATTCATGGGACGCTCTACCGACAAAATATAAAATTACAAATAAATGGTTGGAACGCAATTTTCATGGAATACCGTGGGACCATGGCAGCATACCATACGGAGCATTGAGAGTGCTTCTTCGAGCTATTTTACAACGCGCTCGCAAGATCTTTGTGAAAGGCAGTGAAAAGTCATTATGGCTAACGAGCTTAGACTTGCCAACGGAGATTATCGATATGGAAACTCTAGACTGTCCATCGCTGAGGAAGTTGCTGAAAACTCCATCGAATTGTCCACACCATACGAAAGATACGAGATTCAATTGTGCAACGATGAATGTTAAATCTTTACAAAGCTGGCTATATGTATACCGTGCATTATGTAGGCGAGGGATCTTTGAATAAAAAATCATTTTTTACTCTATGTGGTTTTTTGTTTTATTGATACAAAACTTTTTTTTTCTTTTGCTCCTTCTCCTTTTCCTTTACAATATTACAATTCACAGACAATTGAACATATATATACAGATTTATTTTATATTTTTTAAATTTCGTGAAATTCGACACTGTTCCACTGTCCACCAATGTACTTCATACGGAGTTGACCAGTCTGAGCAGCTTGAAGTAATTTTCCAAATGCTTCAGCTTCTCGTTCGAATGCTTTGACGGCTCGGCCGGGTAAAAAGATGGCGAATTCTCTATCAACTTCAGCGACGTATCTCTTGCCATACTTTGTTATGACAGGCCGGATGTTGGAGATTGAATATTCCCCGTCGACTTGGAGATCTTTCAACTTTTTCGTTGGCAGAAACTCGGACATCTTGCAAATGTCGTTAATTCCGGAGAAAGCCATTTTTTTTGGTATGAATATGGTTTTGAGAACTTTGTCCAAGATCACGTCTTGCTGGGAGCTCGTAAAGCTGTGATTTGATGCTCTTCTCTCTTTATTTTACGACTATTTCCAGATTTTCACCATCCATCCCCTTCCACTAACCCTCTAGTCATCCCCTCTCTCCATGCATTTTCCACATATCCAACAGGCTCAATCTTGTTGGACATATCCGTTGCAGCCTCCCCCTCGTCAAAAAACACTTGCGCCTAAGCATGTTTAGACGTGTTCTTGTGACTTGCCGCCGCCGTCGTGAACATCTGCATCCCTAAACAGGCTTAAACACGTTCGACGCATGCACCCTCTGCTGCTAACGTACACTTGCATCGCTGAACAGGCTTAAACACGTCCCACGCACTCTCCTCCAAACACTTTCGACAATCTCGACGTCGAGGTGGTGCACCATCTGTATGATCTCTCATCGCTGGTGTGTTCCAATGCTCGTTGCATCTTCCGTATGATTTAATTTCATTATCCAATTTGTAATATTCGGGTAAACGATCCCACAAAATATCCGTGAATTCAATAAAATATTTTTTAAACACCCTTGGTGATATGAATCGTAGCTCGTTTGTCGTCATTTCCTGTGGATTCTTAGCACGTTTAATCGCATATATGTACACGAGTTTGTCCATTATAAAACACTCTTGACAATCTCGGCGCATGGGTGCTGGACCATCGATGTGAGTCCGCTCCCACGGCGGATTATAATGATCATTACAATCACGATATGACTGTATTTCGCTATCATACTGCAAATGTTCAGGTAAACGATCCCACAGCATATTAATAAATTCACTGTAATATCTTATGAGAAAACCCTTGGGAACTGATTCCAGTTCATTTTTCGTTAACGTCCAGGGTTCTTTCGATGGATGGATTGTGTACATACTTGCACATCTTTCCATCTTGAGAGTAATTCGTGAAATAATTTTTTTTCGGTTTTCTTTGATCGCTTTCGTCAATTCCAACATATCACCCCCACCGCATACATTTGAGATCCAATCATTTAGAAGAATTAAATAATTTGATTTATCATTATTATTATTATTGCGTATATTCCTCCCCATCTAGCCCTCTCTCTCTCCCACACACGAGATCCTTCCATCTGTCCGTCTTTCTCACGCACACATATTCCTTACATCTAGCTCTCTCTCTCACACACACATATATTCCATCTATCTTTCCATCTCTCTCACACACACATATTTCATCTATCTCTCCATCACTCTCATGCACACATATTTCTTCCATCTATCCATCCCTCTTACTCGCACGTGCACCCCCCCCCCCTCCCCCTGCAGACCCTTCGCTGCGAGACCCATGGATCCCCCCCCCTCCCTCCGCCCTGCACACGCGCCAGCGCTACGGACACATGGCTCCCCTCCCCTGCATACCCTTCCCCGCAACAGACCCCGCGCTCCCCCGTCCCCGCACCCCCCCTGAGATCCCTGAGTTCGAACCCGCTCTGCTCTATTACTAACGGGTATACCCTCGGAGCACTTTGACTCCTACCTCAGTTCCCTGAGGCCTGACCTACGCTTAACCAATCCCGGAAAACACAGACGGATCAGCGCTCGCCCGAAGCAATGCAGCCTCCAACAGCTGCATTCAGTGCACACTTCCTGATCAGGGCTCGAAGGGGCTGGTTTCAGATACACACCCTGGTTGCCACCTCGGCAGAGCAAGCTCACAGCAGCCTCTTTACCGGTGCAGAGGAAACGCCTACGTCGGTTGAAGCACTCCCAGTGTGCTAAGGTGTGTACCGATCAATGCATGACTCCCAGCCACATCTACATGATGACAGACGCTGGCGAACACACCGCCCGAAGAGGGAACAGACGTGTGCTCTTCTGCATGCAAATTTCCGTTTTGGTCCGCGGGTGGTATATTATGCCCACCTACCCGACATATCTGCCGAGCATTCTCCTATCCGCCACCTGGAGACGCGCCCGATCGGGGTCGGAAAAACCCCACACGGGAACAATAATAATAATAGTAATAATAATAATAATAATAATAATAATAATAATAATAATAATAATAATAATAATAATAATAATAATAATAATAATAATAATAATAATTTACCACTATGGGGCTCTTGCCTACCCGCTCTTCCCCCGCGCTATCGTTCTCCGCGCCGCAATAAACCTCCTCGGTGGTGGGGGAAAATTTTTTCGGCGGCGGAGGCCGCATGGTGGGGGTAGAAGTGGGGATAGGAGTGGGGAGCCCTAGAGTGGTACACTTACTACTAGAGTGTTAGGTTGTTAGGTAGGATAGATAGGTAGGTCGCGGGTTCGAATCCCACTGGAGACAAAGAAATTGAATTATAATGAAATTGGGTGTGTAAAAATATTTTTTTTAATGTAATCGGTTCGGAAGCTATGTTAATGAAAAAATACACATAATAAAATTTTCGCAAGCAATAGAAATTAAAAAAAAACCGTATGAAAATTACAATAATTACAATAATACCTCACGTCCCGACGGTCATATGAACTTCATTTGAGCACAACCAATTTCACCACGGTATGACATCAATATGATCTTCATATGAGCACCACAATTTTGTCACGCCGTGACTGCCATATGAGCCCCATATGATGTGTTGTTGTTAATCATCATATGATGCATATATGACTTCCAGGTGAGCACTTATAAGCGACACACAGCTGTGAATGTTCCTATGCGTCATAGATGGATGCAATATGATGTTAATATGAGCTACTTTTGTCTATCTGGAAAGGGTTAGAAGCCGCTCCGTTTTCATTTTTTGAAGATTTTCGTACGATTTTTTCTCGCAAAGGTATTTCATTTTTGGCTAAAAGAAGCAAATTTTGAAATATGGAACGTAACTCAAAGATTATAGAGTTCAAGAGAAAATGTCAGGTATGAGAAAAGTAGTGTAAATAGACACGGAATCGCCTGGAAATATTTCAAAATTTTCCCATGCATTTTTTTTTACTGTTTTCGCTCCAGCGAAAAATTTCATCTTTTTTAAATTTCCGTACTTCGTGATGAAATAAAAATCTAAAAAAATTCAGCAATATTTAGCATGCTCTAAGCAATAATTATGAATAATTATATTGCCCAAAAGTCATTAACAAATTATTTTCACAATTGTTTATACAGTTTATCGAACAATGATGGACAAAGATCAATAATTATTATTGATCATTGTTGTTTATAGCATGCCAAATATTGCTGATTTTTGTTTAGATTTTCATTTTATCATGCAGTACGGAAATTTCAAACAGATGAAATTTTTCATCAGACCAAAAGTCGTTGAAAAAAAATGCATGGGAAAACTCTTAAATAATTCCACGCGATCCCGTATATAACTACGCAACTTTTTTGATACTTGACAATTCCTTTCAAACTCTATAGTCTTTGAGTTACGTTGCGTCTTTCAAAAGTCGTCTTTTTTAGCCAAAAGTAAAATAAGTTGCGAGAAAAAATCGTACGGAAATTTTTAAAGGTTGAAAATGGAGCAGCTTCTAACCTTTTCACATGTACTATAGGTATAAAAGATAAACAAAAATGTCCGTAAGTTATGCACCCGATTTGCTATGGTCGAAAAAATGCCAAAAAATAGTCATCTTCAAAAAAGCATACCAGGTCAAAAAAAAACATTAAAAATATTA
This sequence comes from Alloplasta piceator, assembly GCA_946863875.1. Classification (NCBI taxonomy): domain Eukaryota; kingdom Metazoa; phylum Arthropoda; class Insecta; order Hymenoptera; family Ichneumonidae; genus Alloplasta; species Alloplasta piceator. The sequence continues at coordinate 31,347,206 of OX333075.1, forward strand.
AAGATAGGGGAAACAGCTGAATTCCTTCCCGTTAGAACGCTTCTTGAGAAATTCGATTATCATTTTTTTTGCCGGAATTATGTAACTTTTAGTGCGGCAAGAAATATCGACCGGTGTATCCAAACTTTTAAGCGGGGGTGTATGTAAATAATAATCTCGAATGACCACCCTAATATAAATTCAGACCCGAAATAACGACCACCCTAATGTATATCTTAATAAATATGTATTGTAACTATTCACGAAATTCTCGCCTTGGTGAAATTTCGAATTTCTTTTGATTCAGAGATCTGGCTCGAAAATCGCGAATTTATTCTTCTCTCTCTGTCTCAGTAGGAGAGAGAGAGAGCGGATATTAGAGAGATCGGCTCAACGCCCGGGGTTATAAAAGCTAGGTGTGAGAAGTATGCGTGTGTATGAGAGTGTTTGCGTGGTATGAGCATCGGTTTTGGGAATGGCCACGCCGGAGGAAGGATTACAATTAATTTTAATAAATTTTATATTTAATTTTGGGGTCCCTCAGATTTGGTGTAATCTTTCATAGGGCGCGTTACGGCGCGCCTCGAAAGTCAGACCTCTTATCATCGAGTCTCAATGAGTAAAAAGGGTCTTTCCTAGCAACGCTCGTGAAGCGAGACTATTAAAAATGAGAAGAGGCACCAAACTCGAGAAGCGAGAGGCAAGTTGAACGATGGTACTCGAGAAGCGAGTTTGGAGAAATGCAATTGGTTGTCTTTCTTTGTAGGATCGGTCAGTGCCGTGAGAGGTACAAAATAGTATTTCCTAGGACTCGACGGGAATCGGGAGGGCCCTAGGAAGGAAGATGAAAGAATTTAAAAGGAAGGTGTGAATATTACAGGAAATGATACGAAGATCTTCGTGGTGTGCGGAGAGTATGTGTGTTGTGTATGTAGTGGTTGGGAATATGTCGCACGCTTAATCTCTTATATGTGTTAATCCTCTGCGGATTAGATTCCGGATTATAACGGGGAGAACGACAGAATGTCTTTCTCACCGATTTTAATTTCGCTTAATTTCGCCGAATTTATATTCGACTTTAAAATTCGCTCGATTTATGGATTTATAACGAGAATTTTAATATTTCACCTCGCTGCACAGCAGGAGAAAAGCCCAAAAACCTGGCCAAAACCTCAAATGACCTTTGACGGGAATGAAAATTGGCTCACAGGGGTTTTCAAGGTCGCTGATTACGAATCTGAAAGCCAAATTATCGTAAACAAAATGGCCGATCCAATATGGCTGACATGAATGTTAAAAAGTTGCCAGATGTCGACAAAAATTGGTATTTACGGGTTTTCAAGGTTGCTGATTACGAATCCGTAAGCCAAATTATCGTAAAAAAAATGGCCGATCCGATATGGCCGACATGAACGTTAAAAAGTTACCAGATGTTGACAAAAATTGGTATATACGGGTTTTCAAGGTCGCTGATTACCAATCCGATATCTATTGTTTATAACTTGCAACAAAGAGCTTACAGCAAATTGTTATAAACAAATTGGCCGAGTATCCTGCTAAATAGATAAATTAATATATAAAAAAAAATCATCATAATAAAATAAACGTGAACAGTGTATTCTATGCAATTATTATTTTTATTTCCAAAATACATACGGAACGTTTCAAAAAAAGAAAATTTTATTCTTAATCAAAATCGTAATCGGAGTCGGAGTCGGAGTCAGAATCATTATCCGAGTTTGTATCTATTACAACTCCCGGCACGGCTTCAATCTCGGCACAAAATTCGTCTGCTGCAGCAGTCACTTTAGGAGCGATCAACATCGCTACAGCTTTCGGCGACAAACTCTTCAGCTTCTTCTGTGGTAGTCTTCTGACACTTGAAATGTACGGATCAGAAGTAACTAAGAGCCGATGAAAAACATCTTCCATAGTTTCAACCTTGGAACTTTTTCGCGCAAAATCTTCTCGATATCGTTTGATGTCTTTGTTTCGAGCTTCCTGAGCATCTTCGGATAATTGGCCGATTGGTAATAGAGCATGAGTTCAAGGAAGCGAATTTATCGGATAAATGCTCGCTGATTATCAGAAATACTTCTTTCCTTGTCAGCACCAATTCTTTGTAACCGGATCCTGTAATAAAGACATAAAATTGTAGAAAATTGGTGTTAAAGGAAAAGATAAAATTTTCAATTAATACAATAACTTGAACAATGTACATTATTGTACCAAATAAATAACCGCAATAATTGAAATAATTTTAAAAAAATTAGACAGAAAATATTGACATGGATTTGGTTAAAAGAAAACTTTGCTTACTATTTAATATATATATATTCAAATATTTTATTTGAATGTTATAACATTTCATTCATATTTAAGAAATTTTTATGTGGTTGATTTTAATATGTATATATATATATATATATATATATATATATATATATATATATATATATATACACAGGGTGGGCCACGAACTGTTGCCACCTTAAATATCTCTGTTATTATCGATGGCACAAAAAAAAAATTCAGACAAAAGTTGTACGGTATGGAAGGGGTCATCAAATGCGACATTTTTTTTCATTTCGGTGGAGGCGCTGACGCACAGTAAAGGTCACCTCCACTTTTTTAAATGGTAAGGTACATTTTTTTTTCAACCATCTTGTAGAGCATCGCAAACTGCATAAAAAACATTCGGGGGTCAGAGTCGTCCAAGGTCATTCAAGACCGATAAGTGACATGAACTTTATTTTTATGTGAAATAAACTTTTTTTTACAGAAGGTGTTCAAAGACATCACCATTGGAATCACGTAAAAATAAGTGACATGAACTTTATTTTTATGTGAAATAAACTTTTTTTCACAGAAGGTGTTCAAAGACATCACCATTGGAATCACGTAAAAATAAAGTTCATGTCACTTATCGGTCTTGAATGACCTTGGACGACTCTGACCCCCGAATATTTTTTATGCAGTTTGCGATGCTCTACAAGATGGTTGAAAAAAAAATGTACCTTACCATTTAAAAAAGTGGAGGTGACCTTTACTGTGCGTCAGCGCCTCCACCGAAATGAAAAAAATGTCGCATTTGATGACCCCTTCCATACCGTACAACTTTTGTCTGAAAATTTTTTTTGTGCCATCGATAATTACAGAGATATTTAAGGTGGCAACAGTTCGTGGCCCACCCTGTATATATATGCATACGTATATATCATAATAAAATCACAGAAAATTTATATATATATATATATATATATATATATATATATATATATATATATACACATACATATATATTAAAATAATTTATTTCAAGCGTATAACAGCCGTCTTGTCCGTTATGATGCTACTTCACCCATTCTCAGGTAGAGGCGCAGAGGCTGCTCAATAGTGCCGCGTGCACGCTCGGCTACCGCACGATGCGAAAAAAATCATAACGGACAAGACGCACGTTTTCCGCAGGTAACTCTTGTAAATTTCGAAAGCTTATACATTAAACTAAAGGCCGAGACTAGGAGCTTTGCAAAATGTGACAAAATATATAACTTTTCGGACTGTTGAAAATATAAGTTTTCAAAATTATTCAATTTTATTTATGCCGAAGGCTATACTACATTTCAATCATTTATACATAAAGTTTAGATTCAACCGATGTAAAAATATGTTCTACATACCTCCAGAAGTCGTATCCATGCTGCAGAATTGAAATTAAACCCGTCACTTTAAAGTTATGGGTTTTTGAAGTCAGCGTTATTTTCGTCTGTTCAGCGCGTGACACGTACACTCTTTACGAACACTAACTGCCAACTGACGCTGCGGCGCAGGTATACACTTAAAGGGCTTTCCCTTCCACAATAGAATGCAGTTACTAGTCCTCTACCTGAATGACTACTCAACTGACCCTATTTCGAAAATTTATTTTTTGGGGTTTTGGCCAGGTTTTTGGGCTTTTCTCCTACTGTGCGCCGGTAGTTTTATAATCTAATGGCGGCCGAGCTTGGTGAAGAAGACGGAAGGTCTTTCTCACCAAATTTTTTTACGAGGATAATTTTGACCATTCGTTGGATCAACGGTGAATAATGGAAAATTATACTTGATGCCCGCTCGCTGATGTCCTAATTGAGGTGGGATATTTTCCTTTTACGGTGCAAATTGTTAAACGGCGGCTCAAAACTCAATTAATTGCTTATTCTGAATTTATTTCCGTAAGGGAAATGATGCGGTGCGATGTTAATAGGAATTGTAACCGAAAATGATAATTTTCACGTGAAAAGGAAATGATTGATCATGGTCGCAAAATGCGCCGTGCTAGAACTTGACACTCGATTTTATAATTCTTAATGTTGTTTCCCTGAGGAAACTTGCTGGAGGCTAACCTGCCTACCTGGCTCCACGTGCCTTGCAAGAACGGAAATATTAAACTGGATGATTTGATAATTTTATTGAGTTTTAATGTTTGAAAGAGAAAAGAGAAAAGGCACGGAAAAAGCGCAGCTAACCTTAAACCACGATTCAACTTCCCATCGCAATGTGGGGGCTTCACGTGGAAAAAGGTTTTAGAGCGAAACGCAAGTAAACGCAAGTGAATGCTGTAGACGCAAGTAAACGCAGATAAGACCTTCTGTGTCGAAGAATCGAGCAGAGCTCGAAGCGTGACTCGAACTTTGGCAAGTTTTCGCAGTAGAGTGCCGGAGGACGATTTCGGTGATGCTTTTATAGGTTCCCAAGCGATAGCGATGGGAGTTCTCCTTTTCCAAGCTTCCATGGATCTTAATCGAACGTTCTGGATCTTTCTCGAACGTTCGATCGTGTGACGTATTTCCGGTGTTAATAGAGCAAGAAGAGGGAGAATGGCCAGAGATCATGGGCATTATTTTAATTTTGAGCCCAGCCCTGTTCTCATGGTACTCTAGCTCCACCTCTCCTGTGCTGATGAATTTTGATAACGGGGGAGCCAAAAGGTCATCCCGTTACAGCATATAATTATTTGAAGCATCAAATCTCGAATGACCACCCAAATGTGAATTGATACCTGAAATAACGACCACCCTAATATACAGCGTATACATATAAAAAAATACTCGCACACACACCCACTTTTTTATATATAGGTATAGAATATACACCCCCGCTCGAAAGTTTGGATACACCTGTGGATATTTCTTGCCGCACTAAAAGTTGCATAACTCTGTCAAAAAAAATGATGATCGAAGTTTTTTAAAAGCGTTTTGACGGGAAGGATTTCAGCTTTGTTTCCCCTATTTCTAATTTTTTGAATGACTTTTTTTCGACCTGGTATGCTTTTTTGAAAGTCACCGTTTTTCGGCATTTTTTCGACCATCGTAAATCGGGCGCAAAACTGAAGGACATTTTTTTCTGCCTTTGATATCTATGGTACATGTTGAAGGGTTAGAAGCCGCTCCATTTCATCCTCTAAAGATTTCCGTACGATTTTTTCTCGCAAAGTTATTTTACTTTTGGCTGGAAAAAAGACAATTTTTGAAAGAGGCAACGAAACTTGAAGACTATAGAGTTCGACAGAAAATGTCTAATATGAAAAAAGTAAGGTAGGTATACACGAAATTGCCCGGAATTATTGCAAAATTTTCACATAAAATTTTTTTTCTACTTTTTTTGCTTCAGTCAAAAATTTCATCTGTTTGAAATTTCCGTACAGCATGATAAAATAAAAAACTGAGAAAATTCAGCAATATTTGGCATGCTATAAGCAACAACGATCAATAATAATTATTGATCATTATCCATCGTTGTTAAATAACTTGTTTAAGCAATTGGTTAAACAATTTGTTGATGACTTTTGGGCAATATTATAATTGATGATTGTTGCTTAGAGCATGCTCAATGATGCTGAATTTTTTCAGATTTTTATTTCATCACGAAGTACGGAAATTTCAAAAGGATGAAATTTTTCGCTAAAGTGAAAATAGTGAAGCAAAAAAATTTCATGGGAAAATTCTGAAATAATTCCAGGCGATTCCGTGTATACCTATGCTACTTTTTTTATACTTGACATTTTCTCTCAAACTCTATAGTCTTTAAGTTACGTTGCATCTTTCAAAATTTGCCTTTTTCAGCTAAAAGTGAAATAACTTTGAGAGAAAAAATCTTACGGAAATCTTTAAGGAATGGAAATGGAGCGGCTTCTAACCCTTTCAAATGTATCGTAGATAAAAAAGTTTTTGAAAAATGTCCTCAAGTCATGCGCTCGATTTGCGATGGTCGAAGAAATGCCGAAAAACGATCACTTTCAAAAATGCATACCAGGTCGAAAAAAAATCGTAAGAAAATTAACAATAAGGAAAACAAAGCTGAATTTCTTCCCGTCGGAACGCTCTTTTAAAAATTCGATTATCATTTTTTTTGACGGAGTTATGCATTTTTTAGTGCAGCAGGAAATATCGACAGGTGTCTCCAAACTTTCGAGCAGGGGTGTATATTCGAAGCATCTAATCTTGAATGACTACCTAAATGTAAGTTGATACCTGAAATAACACTCGCACACACACACATACACGCGTTTATATATAAAGATAAAATATCTATTTAAAGCATCAATTCTCGAATGACCACCCAAATGTAAGTTGATACCTGAAATAACGACCACCCTAACATACATCGTATATATAAACAAATACTCGACACACTCGCACATATACACATATACTCTTTTTTATACAGGGTGGGCCACGAACTGTTGCCACCTTAAATATCTCTGTAATTATCGATGGCACAAAAAAAAATTTCAGACAAAAGTTGTACGGTATGGAAGGGGTCATCAAATGCGACATTTTTTTTTCATTTCGGTGGAGGCGCTGACGCACAGTAAAGGTCACCTCCACTTTTTTAAATGGTAAGGTACATTTTTTTTCAACCATCTTGTAGAGCATCGCAAACTGCATAAAAAACATTCGGGGGTCAGAGTCGTCCAAGGTCATTCAAGACCGATAAGTGACATGAACTTTATTTTTACGTGATTCCAATGGTGATGTCTTTGAACACCTTCTGTAAAAAAAAGTTTATTTCACATAAAAATAAAGTTCATGTCACTTATTTTTACGTGATTCCAATGGTGATGTCTTTGAACACCTTCTGTAAAAAAAAGTTTATTTCACATAAAAATAAAGTTCATGTCACTTATCGATCTTGAATGACCTTGGACGACTCTGACCCCCGAATGTTTTTTATGCAGTTTGCGATGCTCTACAAGATGGTTGAAAAAAAAATGTACCTTACCATTTAAAAAAGTGGAGGTGACCTTTACTGTGCGTGAGCGCCTCCACCGAAATGAAAAAAAATGTCGCATTTGATGACCCCTTCCATACCGTACAACTTTTGTCTGAAAATTTTTTTTGTGCCATCGATAATTACAGAGATATTTAAGGTGGCAACAGTTCGTGGCCCACCCTGTATATAGAGATGGAATATGCATGCAAGCCTGTGTATAAGCCCGAGACTAGGGTTGGCAGGGTGGGGGAACGCCGTTTTCTCGCACACACTCATATTTTCCCACACTAATGCAAGGCCTCTTCGTAAAAGTCGTATTACACCACTTATACACGGGCTCTATATGTATAGAGACGTGACTTGAACATATTCGCGATGATAAATATTCGGAATAATTCGCTCAATATTATGATATCTCAGTATCACGTGGGCGGAAAAAAATAAAAATAGTATCAATGGAAAGCTATTTTTTTTAAGATGACCATAGTTCGTAAATGTTGAAAAAGTTGTCGTGTTTTTTAGTAATATCGAATTGAAATATGAAAAGGGCGTGGGCCGAGGCATATTCGCGTATATCAGAGGGCTTGGCATTCTCGACTGAGACTCTCAGTTTTTTTAATACTTGGCGTCGAGTCGCTGCCGCGACTCTTGATATTTAAAGAAATGAAATCTCGAAGGACCACCTTTATATTAAATGAGACCTGAAATAACGACCACTCTAATATACATCTTATAAATACATATATATAAATAATTAAGAAAATTTAAATCTAGAATGACAACTCTAATTTAAATTCGGCCTGAATTAACGACCACCCTAATGTATATCTTACAAAATACCACCCTAATATTAATAGAGACCTGGAATAACGACCACCCTGATATACATCGTATATATATAAAAAAAATACTCGCACACACACACATACACTCTTCTACATATATATAAAGATAAAATATATATTCCAAGCATCAAATCTCGAATGACCATTCAAATGTAAGTTGATACCTTACATAACGACCACCCTAATATACATCGTACATATAAAAAAATACGCGACACACTCGCACATACACACATATACTCTTTTTTATATATAGAGATAGAATATACATGCAAGCCTGTGTATAAGCCCGAGACTACGGTTGGCGGGGTGGGGGAACGCCGTGTTCTCGCACACACTCGAATTTCCCCACACTCATGCAAGGCGTCTCTGTAAAAGTCGTATCACACCGCTCATATATGGTCTAGTATTTCTATAGCAACGTGACCGGCGAGAGGTTGACCAATTTTCCGATGCTGAATAGTCGGATTAATTCGCCCAATATCATATCTCAGTATCGCGTGGGCGGAAAGAAATGACAATGGTATCAAATAAAAGATAAAATTCTTTCTAGATCACTAGAGCTCATAGATTATATAATAATGGTCGTGTTTTTTAGTAATATCGGATTGAAATTTGAATCGGGTTCGGCGGGAGGCATATTCGCGTATCTAAGAGTGCGCGGCAATCTCGACTGAGACTCTCAGTTTCTTTACTACTTGGCATCGAGTCGCTACCGCGACTCTTGATAAGAATAATTTGGAAGGTCAATATGAATCTATACAAGTATATTTTACAAGTACATATATTTAATAAGTATATTTTACAAGATATAACAAGAAAGGAATAAAATGTGGCAATTAATTTCTTAATTTCCTGAACCGCTCTCTGAATTATTAGTCTCTATCATAGTGACCATCGGCTTATGATCGCTGAAATACAATACAAATATTGAGCATGCTACGCATATACCTATCCCCTTTCCCTCCGCCAACCCGCGTCCTGCCTTTCACAGCTTGTACGCGTATACATACCCCTCTCCCTCCGCTCTCTAACCGCAGCAACGTCATGGCATCACAGCTTGTTTCTCTCTCCTGTCGCTGCTACGCATATACCTTCTCCCTCTCCCACCGATTTCTACCCGCTGCTATGCCTTTCACTGCTAGTGTAATCGTTGGAGGGGAGATGGCGAGGCACTCTTCTTCATTGCCAGTTTCCCCACCACGTATCTAACTATTCCCCTCATGCGATGAGACTTTCCGTTACAGCTCGAAAATTGTAAGCCCTCAAAGTTTCACTCTAAAAATAGAACGCTTTGAAAAATTGCGCAGCAGAAGTTAGCTCGTAAATATTATTTTTCTATTAAGAAAATGACATTGATTGTAGTATATCAGCAAATTCTGCATAATTTTCTAAAGGCTTTCTATTTTTTATTATTATTATAGTGAGAACTATTGGTTAACATTCCTCGAGAGTTTAATTTATATTTCACATGAAATTTCATTCACCTTTTGTCGATAAAACTAATCGTTCCAGTATAATATCCAGAAATCGGCCAAATCTACGAAAAATTGAACTTTGACACTGAATAACTTTTCAAAAAGTTACTTATCAAAAAGTAACTTGGAACCTTTTTTGTAGAGCGTTTAGATATGTCGGTAGATTTTTCTTATGATGAATGGTTTTTTAGTTACAGTGGGTCAAAAAAGTATTCGTACACTGCGTTTTTCGCCAATAACTTCATAGGTATACATGATATCGAATCCAAACCTATTTTGTTTAATACTCCATCAAGTATAGAGACAATCTGTAAATGAAGAATTTTTTCCCGGGAATAATAAAAGAGTTATGCAAAAAAAAACGAAAATTTTTGGTCAAAAAAGTATTCGTACATTTACAATTGAGCTGCTAAACCTTGATACTGACTCACGCATGGTATGAACTCTGCGTAAAATGTAAACAAGTCTTTGTTCGCACATTGGCTTTGACCTATTCTATGCGACAGTGGATCTTCAAGCTCTGGACAGACATGACGCCAATAAAAAGCGAAATATCATTATCCATGCGAGATAGAGTGATTTTTCTTCAGAAACGCGGTGAAAGTTACCGAAAAATTAGTAAAGAACTAAATCTAAGTTTCACAACAGTGCAGTATACAATTAAAAAATACGAAACAACAAACAGCACCGAAAATACGCCACCAACCGGTCGACCGAGAACGAGAACGTTGGAGTATCGTTAAGGGGTTCACCCTAATTGCAATTTTCCAAAAATCGATTTTTTTTAATTCCATTTTTCGAAAGTATAGACGGTACATTATGAACAAACTGAAGGCATAATGTACGGTACAGGCATCGCTGATTAAGCGTAGGTAAGAAATTTTCACGTTTTTTCGTTAAAAAAAACTTTGATCGCGTTTTTCTCGAAATGACATTTTTGTACGGCTTGTTGAAAAATTCTCGGAAACTACTGCATCGATCCTTACCAAATTTTTACCACATATTGTTTATGTTGACAGCTATGTCGCATATCATACGATTTTTGAAATTTTAAGTTTAACTTGGTTTAAATAAAAAAAAACTGATAAAAAAAGGTTATTTTTCGTTACTTTTCGATACATGGCCGCCATTTTGCCAATTTTGAAAAAAATCAAAAATTGTATGATATGCGACATAGTCATGACTTTACTGAATCTAAAACCTTTTTTATTTTTTTTTTTAGATAATCCACTCCGGAGTTTCCGTCAACAGGGCGCACTCATCTTTTTTTTTGATATTTTTTTGGCCTGCATTTTCATATAATAAAAAACCGAAAAATTAATTTAAAAAAAATGTTTTCATGCATTTCAAGATTATATTTATCAAGCCTCATACTTGTCATATTAATATTTCTAATTTAAAACAATGAAAAAAATCGTGAAAATAGGCATTTTTTGCGTGTCTAATTAGGGTAGACCCCTTAAAGAGGCTATAAAAAAACCGTTCACAAGTGCTCGCAGTTTAGCGAATGATCTCGCGTCAACATCAAAGAAGATCGTCTGTCCCCAGACTATTCGAAACGTTTTGCATTCTGTCCAAATATATGGCAGAACTGCCCGGAAAAAACCATTAATTAATAATACAAATCGAGAAAAACGTTTGGGTTTCGCAAAAACCTACAGAAATAAATCTATCGGACCCGCAGATGTTAAATTTCGATTCATCTGAGTTAAATTTCAATTTAGCCTAAGACTCAAGTGAAATATGCTTTATATATAAATAATCCTATATATGAAGCTATATTCATATTACAAATACATACCTATAAATATAAAGAAAATTTGAATCGCGAATGATCATGAAATATATAAATGAATACTTAAAGACATCGAATCTCGAATAATCACAACTCTAGTGCATATCATAAATATATAATGCTGCATGTACATATATGAATATATAGCATGATATACATTATCTATCCATTTAGAGCATATGTACGAATATACAGCTTTATATATAGCATCATCTATATATACAGATAATGCCATATACAATGCGATGTTGTGATATTATAATCATAAATATGCCTTATAAATATATTGATGATGCATATAATGCTATATATTCATAGATAATGCTATCAGTGATAAAAATCAGAAGGCGCAAAAATAAGTTTTCCCATGTTATTCTTATTCCGAAAGGGCTATCGCTAATCTTTATTTAGATATTTTTCATAGAGCGTTAAACAATTTAGCCTACGATTCAAGTTAGATTTTGGTTTAGCCTAAAACTCAAGTTAAATTTTGGTATAGCGTAAAATTGAAGATAAATTTTGGGTAGCCTGAAATTTAAGTTAGATTTTGTTATACATAGATAATCCTATATATAGAGCTATATACATCTTATAAATATATACCTGTAAATATAAACAAAATTCGAATCGCGAATGACCACCCTAATATATATCCTATAAATATGTATATGAATGAAAGTAGTAGGTGTACCACTATGGCGAAAAAGTGGTGGGGATTATCCTCCCCACCACTTTGCGCGCCAGAGTAGTAATCCCCCCACCGCTCTGCACTCCAGAGCGGCAGTATTGTTATTATTATTATTATTATTATTATTATTATTATTATTATTATTATTATTATTATTATTATTATTATACACAAATAATACCCGCCCACCGTTTATATGCTCCTCGCCGCCCGCCCTCCTCCTCTTGCCAATGTTTTTTGCGCTTTTTCATACGCACGTAGTTTACACTATTTTTTATTTACGCAATATTTTTATTATTTTCACACTACTTATCATTTTTGCGCAAAGTTTTTATTTTTCATTATTTACGCGTTTTTTTATTTTTTCACAATATTTTCGCGCAACACTTTTTTCATTTTCTTTTTTTCACACAGTTATATCGTGCATTATTTTTCTTTTGACACTTTTTCAGTCCCAACACTCTTCTTCTCGTGGATCATGCCCGAGAATATGCACTCCGAATTTCTCCCAACGCTCCATGAACGGTAGGGCCGCATTGTCGTGTCGAAACATTTATTATCTGAAATGTCCGATACCATATCATCGATATGCAGGTAATCTAGCATACCGGTGACAGTCCCCCGCTCTTCGTACACAATGTCTCTATACAAGGCCTTGAAGAACAATTTTTTATCTTCGCGAGCCTCCTCTTTGTCGCTTGACGGCCTGACACTTTTTAAATAATTTAGCCACTTCACGTAGCCTTCATCGCTATGGAAGCCAAACTGAGTGGCGAATCTTTTGCGTGATTCAAGCTCGCAGTCTGTGACATTCGACACGCAATTATTTTTGGCATCTTGATTGAATTTTTGCCTGTAAAAAGAGGTATAAAAATCGCGGTAGTCCTAAAAATGATAGGCTTTACAAGCACTCTTCGAAAGTCTTTCGTGATGGTCACAATATTTGTGATGGGTTAGCCTTTCGCAACGACGCGTGTAAACTTTCGCCGCACTCTTATTAATTTGCTGGCACTTGAGTTTATCGATGAAACCGTTATACTTTTCGACGAACCACAGGGACCATCGATTTTCCATAATACCGCGGGGCATGAAATAAGAATGAAATGCGTCGTGTATACCGGCTAACAAGAAACTAACGAGAAGGATGATGGCAACAAGGAGATGCTACATCTTGGCGAATTTCGCACCCCCACACCTCGCCCAGCATATCGTATTTAATAAATGCTCGATGAACTCAAACCAGGAGGCACGCGCAAGCTGATACCGATATGCTGATGGATGAAATAGATACGCCTTGCGTAGCGTCTGGATGAAACTAATAAGACACTGGAATGGGCGATTATAAATCCGCATGATGTTTAACAAGAAAATAGCATCGATCAGCGGCACGTGGCCGCGTCTGAGGTACAGGAGGGCGTAACGGATTCGCGAAGATGTATATTCCATCTTCTTGAAAAATATGGCACCCTGTGATATCTCTACAAGAATATATACGGGTAATTCCTTCTCGAGATTCCACCCTTTTCTTCTATTTAGATCAATTTTCAAAAAGATTTTTGAAAATTCAAGGTCGTGGATCGTTCGGTCTCATCAAGGACCCACCACCCATAAACCTCCGACGCAATTTCATCTGTTTTGGCGTATCTCCAGCCGTTCTCGAGATATCGCAATTTTTTCATATTTCTGCTGAAATGAATTTTGAAAAAGTTTTTGATTTTTGAAAATTCAAGGGTGCGAGTAGCTTGGGCTTCCCGAGGCCCTCCCCCCTGATATACCCGCCAAAATTTCAACCGTTTTGTCGTATCTCCAACCGTTCTCGAGATGTCGCCATTTTTTCGATTTATTCGTGAAAAAGGCGTAAGTGAGCATGCATTTTACACGCGCAATACGCTCTTTTTATTCCAGAAAAATTAACAACTTTATATTATTACTCGATCATAATATATATTCATATATGGCGTTCCGTGTTATGTCCAGAAGAAGAATATATGGGCGGTTCCTTCTCGGGATGCCCCTTTTTCCTTTGATTGAGATGAATTTTCAAAAAGTTTTTGATTTTTGAAAATCCAAGGGTGTTCGGGAATTAGCATTCCCTTTGGACGGACCCACGGGTTCAAATATTCGCGGCCTCGACTGAGAGCGCACGGACGGCCGTCGGCGGCGCCACGTTCCGGGCATACATTTCATGGGAGAGAGCGCATGATCGGACATGCTCTCTCGTCGATATCGGGATCGATTCACTAGTATTCATGCAGAACCCATAGAGGCAACTACGTGGAATTTTCCATCGCATTTATCACGGGCTATTATCCACACTTTCGGGTCTAAATTAATACACAGTTTTGTTACGAATTATTACACGGGCACCTCGGAACGTTCAAACCTATTCACGACTTGTTAATTCGACATTCTGGGCATCGTGTGAGAGCTTTACGACCTCTCACGCGGTCGTTTCACACCGCGTGGTTCACCGCCATCTTACATAAATCGGGTTAACGGGAAATCCTTCTTCTTATCATCTCACGGGCATCGCTTCGGCGGGACGAAATTATTACATCGTGTACAAAAATCGGATTCAATAAATCTTAAATATTGTTAACTTTACGTCGCGAGTGTGTTTTTCATTTTCGACCACCAAAACCAGATTCGTGCAAAAACATTTTGGTCCTTCGAGCCGGATCTGGTGGCCGCTTGCGACGGGAGTGACAGTGAATTTGTGCATTCGGGCGATATTTGCAGCGGGCATACGTGAGCATTTTTCACAAGTCATTGTGCATCGGGATAGTGAGTGAGTCGCGCACGTCGAAAAAGCCGGCAATCGCGGCCATCTTGGCATTTCCGGCGTCTTCGCCTACGTCACGACGAGAGAGTCGCGCGCGCGAGCGACAACGCGGGTGGGACTTGGGGATCGGCGCGCGTAGCTGGACAAGTTTCTTGTGATTGGACAGCGGGTGAGAAGTGCGCGCGTATTAGTGCATTCTTGTGCTCGACGCTCGGGATTGGTTCACCGGGGCACGCTTCTCGGTGATTCGCGGGTGAGAGTGCGCGAGAGCATCGGGTCCTTGTGTGCGTCAACCGAGCTCGCGTTGCGTGCGTCGAGTTTCAGTTTGCGCTCTCTTTAATCGGGTTCTCGCATGCGTGGCTATACAGGACCGTTAATTCACGGATTTTCGTGTGCGTCGAGCTTCAGTTTACGCCATTTTGAATCGGGTTTCGTGCGCGCGTGTTCATATCGCTTCAGTGATTTTTCGGTTTCGTTCGCACGCGTCATCGGACATTTTTGTGGGGACTTCGGGAACTGTTCGTGCGAGCGTGCGTATTTCTGGGAAACTTTGTGCTTTTTGACAATTTTGGCGCCTTTTCGGGAACTTTTGAGTTTTTTCGGGAAACTTTGACGCTTTTTCGGAAACTTTTTGTGCCATTTCGGAAATTTTGGCGCTTGTTCGGTAACGTTTAGTGCTTTTCGGGTTTTCCTTACGTGTCTTCGGACTTTTCGGGTTTCATCGAACCTTTTCATCGGGATTTTGGGGTTACTTTTGTTGCCTTGCCGGACTTTTTGTGCTTTTTCGATTTGCTTGGGCTCCTGTGGACACTGGGTTCGGGATTTCCTTTTGGTTTTTGTGAACGCGCGGTTCGTTGGACTATTTCGGGTCGTTTCAGAGGTTGGTTTTTGGTTGTGGTTTTTTTCCGGTCATTTTGTTCGGGACTTTGGGACATTTAGTGACATTTTGGGATAGATAAACAAACCTTGAGTTCAAGCTCCGCCTGGTTAACCGGATTCATTCGGGTCGCGTACGCGGGCTTTCCTTCTTTTTCGGGTAATTCAGCGCTTATTTCAATGTGTCGGATCAAGAGGACGGTGCGAGCAAGCCGGAACCCAACCAAGGGAAGCACGCTCTTGAGCTACTAACCTTGACAGTGTCCCTCGGGCCATTGGTCGACATTCAATCGGATGGTGCAAAGCCCAAGCGAAAGATCTCGCCACTGGGAGCGCCTGGGGATGGGGAGAAATCACCACCGGGTTCCAGGGATCGGGCAGCCCCCTCGGGTTCCTTGAGGCTCAAGGTCGCTACACAAAATTCGCGGATCGCACTTTTGCGATCACTCTTAGATCGCGCGTTGGCCACGGACGTTACCACCACCTCGCTCTCAGCGGTGGAGAGCATGAGAGAGGCGGCTAAGGACGTTTGGGCGAAGTTTTCATCGGTTCATGATGCCATAACGGAGACCTGCTCGCTTGACTTCTTGGAATCCGAGTACGTCGTCACAGATTGTTACACGGAGTGCTTCAACCTTCGCTCGGAGATTTTTGAGCGGCTGTCAATACTACCGGATCAACTACAGCCGGCACGTGCTGCGACTTCGGGTTCCACCTCCAACGGGCACCCAGTTACATCGGGCGGGGGTAGAGCGAATCTACCAAAGATATCTCTTCCCACCTTCACGGTGCACCTTGGTGCTCGTTCCGGGATTTATTCACTGCACTGGTTCGCGAGAACAAAGAGATCAGCGACGTCGAGCGGATGCACTATCTGCGCACAGCAACGCCGGGAGAAGCCGCCAAGCTGATCGCGAGCCTCGCTATTGAGGCAGATTCATTCGAGACCGCATGGGAATCATTAGTCGAGCGATACGAAAACAAGAGGATCTTGGTGTTGGCACAATTGGGAAGTCTGTTGGATACCACAGTCATCGCATCACGCTCCGCTCCAGCCCTACATGCTCTCATTCATTCTATCACGGAGGCCTGCAATTCGCTCAAGGCTTTGGGTGCGCCAATTGAGCATTGGGACTGGGTCTTGGTGTACGCAATCTCGAGGCGGCTCGACGCGGCTACTCAGGAAGCATGGGAGTTGCATGTCGGACAGTCACAGGATCCGCCTGCGCTCTCTCGTCTACGCACCTTCCTCGGAAATCGGGCTCGGGCGCTGGAGGGGGTAGAAGCTGGGAAGGTAAAGCCGCCTAACAATTCTTCATCGGGAGCAGGGCCACCACGGGCTTCGGGTGCCAATGCATACGCCGTGGCTACGGCATCAGCGGCCACCTGTTCACAGTGTCAGGGGGGACACTTCATCATTTCTTGTCCCCAGTTTTGCCAGCTGTCAAATGAGGCACGTCGGGAGGCAGTTTCAAAACTCCGGCTCTGCTACAATTGCCCGGGGAAGCACAACGTTGGAGCGTGTCAGGTGTCTGCAAGATGTAAGGAATGCGAAAGAAAGCATCATACGATGATTCATGTGGGGTGGTCAAAGTTCGGGAATTCATCTGCATCTTCGGGAGCTACCGAAACCACGGAATCAACGGACGTAGCTGCAACTTCGGGATCTTCATCATCGGGCAACCAATAATGAGATACGATGGTATTGACTGGGGTAACAGCGCGATCCACACGTCAGACGGTGCTGCTGGCTACGTGTTTGGCGCATCTCTCGATGCCAAACGGGTCTTTACATCGAGTTCGAATGCTCGTCGACACCGGGTCTGAGCTTTCGTTCATCTCCGCCAAGCTCGTTCATCAGCTCAGGCTACATCGGGAGTCATCTTCCGTCAACAATCTCGGGATTGGGGGTACGCCGTCGGGTCAAACTCGCGGCCTAGTCAACTGTACACTGCACTCGCTTCATTCAAGCGAGTCGATCAAAATAAAAGCTTACATTTTGCCCAAGTTAATGTCTATCCTTCCATCATTTTCACTTACACGATTGCATTGGAATCACTTACAGGGTCTAACGCTTGCCGATCCAGAGTTTTCTTCACCGCGAGAATTCGACCTAATCTTGGGAGCCGACTCATACGGGAAGTTTGTTTTACCAGGGGTCCAGCGAGGACCGCCTGGAACTCCTACAGCACAAAACACATTATTCGGCTGGGTTGTTCTCGGGCCGGTTTCTGTATCCCATTCGGCATCGGATTTGGTACACCATGCTGTGGTGGACCACTGGTTCCAAGAGTTGCATGACCTCCTCTCGCGATTTTGGGTCCAAGAGGAGGCGCCGGATGATCCAGGGTCGCATCTCTCGCCAGACGAGCAAGAGTGTGAATCACACTTCGTTTCCACAAATTCTCGGGATGAATCGGGTCGGTACATTGTTCGCTTGCCAATTAAGTCGGGTTCGTTTCAAATCAGGGACTCTCATCGTTCGGCCTCAGCATGTTTGCAACGACAACGTCGAAAACTTTCACGGGATTCGGTGTACAAGGAGCTTTACGAAGCTTTCCTCGGGGAATACGAGTCATTACAACATATGCTTCGGGCCTCTTCTACGTCATTGCCCTCATGTAATGCTTATTATCTCCCTCATCACGGGGTGCTGAAGGAAAGTAGCACAACTACAAAATTACGAGTCGTGTTCAATGGGTCGGCCAATACGGATTCGGGGCTTTCATTAAACGACATGTTACACACGGGCGCAAAAATGCAACGAGACATCACAGACGTGCTGCTTCGGGTCCGACGACACCGGTTCGTGTTCGTAACGGACATTACAAAAATGTTTCGACAAATTCGGGTTCACCGGGACGATTGGGACCTCCAACGAATTCTGTGGTGCCACGGGCTTGGGAATATCATTCCGTATCAGTTGACGACGGTCACATACGAGACGAGGCCAGCGCCATTCCTCGCCGTTCGGGTTCTTCTTCAATTGGTTGAGGACGAAGGTGAAAACTATCCGGAAGCTATCGCACCTCTTACGAAGGGGCGGTATGTTGACAACATTTTTGGGGGCGCTGACTATATTTCAGACTGGACTACACAGGTGAGGCAGTTAATTGGAATTTGCATGGCGGGCGGCTTTCCATTGGCGAAATGGCAGTGCAACAACCGGGAGTTTTGCAGCAAAATCGGGGTGACTTCGAGTTCAGACGCGTCACGGGCAATAGGAGACGTTGGGACGAAAGTTCTCGGGCTATCGTGGCTGCCGGGCTCCGACGTATTCAAATTTACCACCCTCCCTTACAACGAGAGTGCCGGGATCACAAAACGGGTCATTTTTTCGGAGAGCGCGCAACTGTACGATCCATTGGGCTTTCTTGCACCGGTCATCATCCGGGCTAAGGTCTTACTGCAGCGACTTTGGCTAGAAAAGTTATCGTGGGACGACGCAGTGTCTACTGAGGTCGAAAGTTCTTGGGTTGCCTTTCGTCGGGAACTAACCAACCTCGGGAATATTACGGTGCCAAGGTGGATCCGCATCTCCTTGGACGCCTCGATCGAAATACATGGATTCGCGGACGCCTCTCAAATCGCTATGGGAGCGGTCGTCTTCGTTCGGGTCACGGGTCCAGGCAGCGCTACCAGAGTTTCGATGGTATGTGCTAAAACAAAGGTTGCGCCAATAAAGCGACTTACTATCCCACGGTTGGAGCTTGCAGCAGCGTTGCGGCTCGCTAAGCTTACGCGGTACGTCCAAACGGTATTGGACCTCGGGAGTGCAGCTGTCTTCCTATGGACTGATTCAATGGTTACACTTACTTGGGTCACGAGTCATCCATCTCGTTGGAAAGACTTCGTTCGGAACCGGGTTACAGCCATACAAGAGCTTTTACCACAAGGACAATGGAGACTTACACCGGGCCGGGACAATCCGGTGGATTGTGCTTCTCGGGGGCTAACAATTCTTCAGCTCGAGCAATTTCAACCATGGTGGAACGGACCTCATTGGTTAGCCAAATCTTCAGCCCATTGGCCTCTTTACTGCGTCGGGACGGCGGATTCAGCGGTGCTCGAAGAGCGACCGGGTCTTACATTCCACATCTCAACGAAACCTTTATCGATCTACGATCTAATTCATCGGTATTCTTCTCTCACACGGTTGTTGAGGATAACCTCCTTGCTCTTCAGGGCCATTGCCAAGATGAGAAAGCAGAGACACGGGACGTCGGGAGCCTATACTTCACCGGGAGACCTGGAAAGTGCACGGATATATTGGGTAAAAGCCATTCAAGCAGAATACTTTGAATCGGAGTTAAAAACGCTTACATCGGGTCAAGTACTTTCACGGACGCACCCGATCACGCGTCTTACGGGCTTCATAGACTGCAATGGGACACTAAGAGTGGGAGGACGACTGAAACACTCAGACTTACAACCTGAGTGCAAACACTCGGCCATTTTTCCTCGGGATTCACCTCTCACGCGACTGATCATCGCGGACGCTCACCAGCGTACGTTTCACGGAGGAGCGCAGGTGACTCTGTCCTATCTACGAAAGCGCTACTGGATAATCGGCGGGCGCGCTCCAGTTCGATCATGGGTTCTAAAATGTGTGCGCTGCGCGCGGTTTCAGGCGGTAAAGGCACAGCAGCTCATGGGACAATTGCCTGTTGCTCGAGTTACACCCTCGCGCGCATTTTTGTTCTCCGGAGTAGATTACGCGGGGCCAGTTTCCGTAAAAAGTTGGCGCGAGCGTGGGAATGGAGTACAAAAGGGTTGGCTGTGCATCTTCGTGTGTCTTACAACCTCTGCATTGCATTTGGAGATTGTTACAGATTTGTCGACGGAGACGTTCATTGCCGCGTATCGACGATTCATTGGAAGACGGGGTGTGTGCCACACCTTATATAGTGACTGCGGGACAAATTTCCAAGGTGCGAGTATGGAACTGCAAAGACTTTTCAAGGCCGGGACTCGCGAGTCTGAGCAGCTGGCTCAACTTTTCGCCAACGACGGGACAACCTGGGTTTTTAACCCACCGGGAGCACCACACATGGGCGGGAAATGGGAAGCAGCGCTGAAATTCGTCAAATTTCACCTTCGTCGAGCCATCGGGGAGACGAACCTCACACTCGAAGAGCTTACAACTCTTCTAGTGCAGATTGAGGCCATACTCAATTCACGCCCTCTTGAGCCGTTATCCGAGGATCCTGAGGACCTTACCGCACTCACACCCGGGCACTGCCTCATCGGTGAAGCTCTGACAACTGTGCCAGAGCCTTCATATCGGGACACCAATGCGGGTAGACTTTCGCGGTGGCAATTTATACAATCGCGGCTGCAACATTTTTGGGATCACTGGTCAACGAGTTATTTACAACGTCAACAAGCCATTTCCAAGTGGCACCACCCTCGCAACGAGATTCGGGTCGGGTCAATGGTACTGCTGACCGATGGGAATTTGCCACCTGCTAAGTGGCCGCTCGCTCGGGTCACCAATCTACATCCGGTAACGGACGGGCTTACACGAGTCGTCTCTAGCAAGACGGCTACCTCCATCTTCAAACGACCAGTGGCCAATCTGGTCGTACTCCCTATCGGACCAGCCGGGTCATCAATTGACAGCACGACTGCCGATGGCGGGCAGGATGTTCGGGAATTAGCATTCCCTTTGGACGGACCCACGGGTTCAAATATTCGCGGCCTCGACTGAGAGCGCACGGACGGCCGTCGGCGGCGCCACGTTCCGGGCATACATTTCATGGGAGAGAGCGCATGATCAGACATGCTCTCTCGTCGATATCGGGATCGATTCACTGGTATTCATGCAGAACCCATAGAGGCAACCACGTGGAATTTTCCATCGCATTTATCACGGGCTATTATCCACACTTTCGGGTCTAAATTAATATACAGTTTTGTTACGAATTATTACACGGGCACCTCGGAACGTTCAAACCTATTCACGACTTGTTAATTCGACATTCTGGGCATCGTGTGAGAGCTTTACGACCTCTCATCCCCGCCATCTTACATAAATCGGGTTAACGGGAAATTCTTTTTCTTATCATCTCACGGGCATCGCTTCAGCGGGACGAAATTATTACATCGTGAACAAAAATCGGATTCAATAAATCTTAAATATTGTTAACTTTACGTCGCGAGTGTGTTTTTCATTTTCGACCACCAAAACCAGATTCGTGCAAAAACAAAGGGCGTAGGTCGTTTGGTCTCGTCGAGGACCCACCACCCACAATGGTCCGACGCAATTTCATCCGTTTTGGCGTATCTCCAGCCCTTCTCGAGATATTGCCATTTTTTCATATTTCTGCTAGAATGAAGTTTGAAAAAGTTTTTGATTTTTGAAAATTCAAGGGTGCGAGTAGCCTGGGCTTCCCGAGGCCCTCCCCCCAGATATACGCCCCGACATTTCAACAGTTTTGGCGTATCTCCAACCGTTCTCGAGATATCGCCATTTTTTCGTTTTATTCGTGAAAAGGGCGTAAGTGAGCATGCGTTTTACACGTTCGATGCGCCCGTTTTTATTTTTTAACAAGGGCTCAAGCAAACATGCGTTTTCTGTTTAGATAAATTTTCAAAAAGTTTTTCGATACGCCCTTTTTTATCTTTTAACAAGGGCGCAAGCAAACATGCGTTTTCCCCATACGATACGCCCTTTTCCTGTTTAGATTAATTTTCAAAAAGTTTTCGGTTTTTGAAAACACAAGAGCGTGTACCAATCGGGTATTTTCGACGTTCTTTTTTTCTTTTTTTTCGATTCTTATAAATTTTTTATAAAATACATAAATCAACCGCATTAATGCGTGTAATCTCATATTTGTTAAACAACACACAATGATTCAAGCGCATCTTCGAGAAATGCCAAATCAGCAGTAAAAGAAATGTGATTTACACACACGCGCACGCACACACGCACAGTACAGCTTTATTAGAATATTATATTTGTTTTGAAAAATGCAAGAGCTCTTTAGTTCTTTTTTGATCGCGCTACGCGCCTATTGTTCTATCCTCGTGCTTCACCATAACCGATAATAATATTTTTCTTCTCAGGGGTATTTTGAACATTTTTCGTATGATAAAATACCACATCCCTCATTTATGCAGATGGTGCAATAATCAGTGGTGCGCGCAATTACGCGATTCACCCGAGAAGGCTCTTATAAAGCGCCTAAGATATTTGCTCTAGTGGGCGCCTCTCCGGGTCATTGTTAGGGCGTATACAAGAGGTGTGTTTAAAAGGCTCCATGTAGTATTAACGTGCATGTTTGAAGAGCTACAACGAAGAGGACTTCATGATGCTCAATGTGTGCGTGCTATAGCTGCCGAAATACGCAGTGAGTATCCGTATTATTGTTCATCTATATGCCGTTATTGTTGGTAATTTATATCATTATCTTCGATAATGTAAATATTATTGCATCATTTTCTGATGATTATGCTTCATTTCTTAATTTTTTATCTCTGAATATTAATTTCGTCATTTACATTATTACAATCTTAATGTTAATTTCTGTATTTCTTAATATTATTGGATAATTTCTTAACCGTTATGCTTTTAATTTATATTATCGGGTAACTAATTTACATCAACTGATTTATCAAACCAGATTATCGGGAGTTTTTCGCTGCTGAGGCTGACGAGGAAAATGAGCTGATAAGAGCAGTGCTTATAGTAGAAAATGCGCAAATCATTCAAGGGCTGCATCAGACAGAGGCTGTTTTAAACGAGCAATCGACCGAATCACGTGAGTAGCAACGTATTAGCATATAATAATATAATAATTAATAATAATATACTATATCGATAAGTAGCTATGATATAAAACAATACATGGTATTTTTGTCAAAACAGCGATAATACAGCGCGATGGAGAAAATAATCGGCCCGATGTTAACAATGCGTCAGAGCCTTTAGACACAGCGGCCGCTGGTCCTTCGGGGCTGCAAAACCAAAGGCAGTTCGATGTCATATCGTTAAATTCTGATGATGATGATGATGAGGGACCAATTCTTTCGCAAGAAAATAGCGGTTGTGAGGGCGTTAACATTCCGTACCTGCTCCAAGAAAGCGGTGGCTGTGAGGGCGTTAACATGCCATACGCCTTCCAAAGAAATATTTATTATTAGCCGGAAAACGAACAAGGTTTATGCGATGAGTATCTCGTGCAGCTGGAAGGGGCGAGCTCCCTACCTTTTCAATGCGATCCTCATCAGCATCAAAATCCATCCCTGGAGAATGATGTATCTGGTAATGATTACTTTTTTATCTGCATGGATAAAATTAATTCTGCAGGGTTGTGTTGTCATAGTGAGACGCGAGAGAGGTGTTGAAGAAGCCCGTTAAAATTGATGCATGTATTCGTGTATTGTAGGTTACGAGACGGATCTCATTCCTGACGATAATAGAAGAGCTTTATAGATACTGCACACCTCGCATGAGGTATTAATACTAATATTAATGAGTAATAATGAGTAATAATAACAATAATAAAAGATAATATGTGTTTTAAATTTTTGCAGGTATACAGAGGGGTGGGAGTAGACGACGAGCCGTTACGAGCGTTGAACGTTATGGCGAGATCATAGAGAATTATTCATGGTACTTTGAACGATTCAAACTTCGCGGCCGCGAAACCACCATGCGCATACGTCAACCACGCCCAAACGTCTCTGTGGTAAACTGGCTCGAAGGAGCCTTTCGCGATCTTCTAACGCATATTGCCAGCTCTTGCGAGGGCAATGATTACGTCGGTATAACATTTGCTGCGAGCGGCTTACCCCACGGTCCGGTATGGTTGTATTTTCACCCGGCGCAGGGTTACTCCTTCGAGAATGTTTGGGGTCTCATATCCAGTAATCCCAAAGCTCAAGCGATTTAAACGTTGATGATACTTGTCGCATCACAACGAGTATCATTAGGGGTGTAAAGGGAAGCGGGCGAAAGGGGCTATCACTTGAGGGTATCGCAAAAAATCAATTTTAACCATCCGTAACAATTATAACTTATGTTTGCCGCATTCAATAGTTACCGCACGAGCATACGCGGAGCGGGGACAGATTCGATCGGGGCTACTGCACAAGCGTTGGCAGCGGATCAGACAATCTTTCGGATCGTTGCAAAGAGAAGAGGCGCTAGAGCGCACGCGAGCTGCAAACGTAACCATACCGGCCCGTGGATGCGGTATGAATGAAATCGCGCATTACCAAAATTTTTTATCGCCGCTCGGTATAGCAATCGTAGTTTATGAGCTTTTAACGCTCGGCCGCGGTGAGGAAACCTTGTTCGACGGCTCACAAAGAGTTTTAGACACCACCGGCTCAATACAACATGTACTTTGTATATTGTATTACAGACGCTCTCATCATTTTGAGCCTATTTTAAATTTAACAGGAGCTGTTGGTAGTCAAGATTCCTGTATATTATGCAATAAACGATTCAACCGCCAACATGAGCACAGATGTTCAAAAAAAATGCCCTCGTTGTCGTGGATTCCCGCTTTGCCCGCTTACCGATACGATCAAATGCGCGGCGAGCAATCGGGATTTTTTCGGCGATGATTGCTTTTGGAAGGATAAAGATACCCACGTCTGTCGATAAATTAAATGGTGTACTGATTGTTTTAAAACGATCGAATCTCTGCAAAATAAAAAGAAACATCGATGCGGTATAAGTTTCTGCAATACGTGCAAGACCGAATGACCATACAACCATCTGTGCTTCATAACCCCAATTCGTGCTGACCGGTCTGATAAACGGAAAATTCTCTTCATTTTTTACGATTTTGAAACACAGCAGTGTACGCCTGTAAAGGGGGACCCAAGTACATTCGTGCATATACCAAATCGTTGCGTCGCTCAGCGGGTATGTGCAGACTGTTGTAATAACACCGCGCTCGTTCAGCCATGCAAAAGCTGCGGTGTGCACAAATTTATTTTTCGAGAAAACCCAGTCGGACAGCTCATCGAATTAGCTATGCAACAGGTAAAAGGTTTTTCGCATACAATCTGCATAGCGCATAACGAGGGCAGTTTTGACGCGCAGTTTATTCTACGCTATCTAATTGAGGAAAAGAAAATGCAACTCCCCACACTGATCTTAAATGGCACAAAAATTATTAGCATGCGTATCGAAAAACTCATATTTCTTGACGGTCTACATTATTTCCACATGCCGTTGTCTGCGCTGCCAGAAGCCTTCGGCCTCTCAGACATTGCAGGAAAAGGTACGTTTCCTCACCTCTTTAACAGGCCAGAAAACCAAAATTATATAAGGGAAGCTGCCGGAAGTAGAGTTCTACTCTGTTAACACGATGCGTGCAAAGGAACGCAAGAATTTTTTTGGAATGTTATAACAAAGCAAAAGACCAGCATTACGTGTTTGATTTTTCAAAAGAAATTGTTAGTTATTGCGCAATGGATGTTACAATATTAAGACGCGCTTGTATGGCTTTTCGGGATATATTCATCTCTAGGGGTCGTGTTTGCTCGTTCGACGAGAGCACCACTGACGCGTCAGCTTGTTTCCGCGTTTTCCGAAAAAACTTTTTGAATGATGATACTACAGGTATTGTTCCGTCTACAGGGTATAAATGGGCTCATAAACAGTAGAAAAAGCCGTCTCATAGCTTGTTTTGATGGAACAATATCTTGGCCGCCCGATTGTACACGCCGGTCGCTCCCACGAATTCAGATTACCACGGAATTTCTTGGTAGATGGTTACTATGGAAGTCTTGCCGGTAAGCACGTATTGCAGTCTCACGGCTGTTTTTGGCACTGATGCCCGAAATGTTTTCTCGTGAATAGAGTCAAAAAACAGGCTGACGGTATATCAATGGATGAGCGTTTTGAAAGAACCAAAGCGATAGCTGATAAAATCTGAGCCGGCCGTTATGTTTTGAATGAAATTTGGGAATGCGAGTACGATCGAATGATAAAAAATGAGGAAATGGCAGCTTTCGTGCGAGATCATCCTTTAGCCTGCATAGAGCCGTTAAATCTCGGTGATGCGTTATTTGGAGGCCGTACCGAAAATATGGTCACGCTATATGATGTAAAAGAAGGTGAAGAGATTCTTTACGTCGACGTTTGCTCGTTATACCTGTACATCTGTAAATTCGGCAAATACCCCGTCGGGCATCCAAAAGTTTATGTGGGCGATGAGTGTATGGAGCTCACGGGCCCCAATAATACTGATCTATCGCGTGTAGAGGGCCTCGTGAAATGTGATGTGCTACCGCCGCGCAATCTCTATCACCCTGTATTGCCAGTATGTATGCATCATCGCCTGCTATTCGCTCTTTGTCGCAGTTGCTCTCACATTATGAATCATGAAAATTGCGGACATGAAGACCAGGCGGAGCGCGACTTCAAGGGCACGTGGGTTGTCGATGAGGTACGGAAATCTATTTCGTGCGGGTACAAAGTGCTGCGCGTGATAGAAATTTGGCAGTATGAGGTCATGCAATTTAATCGCGATACGGGTGAGGGCGGGCTATTTGCAACATACATCAATACGTTTCTTAAAATTAAACAGGAAGCAAGCGGCTGGCCCAAAAATTGTCTGGAAGCCGAGCCTTGAAAAGAGCGATAGATTGCCGAGTTTGAGAGGTCCGAGGGTGTTAAGTTAAATCGTAACAATATAAAAAAAACCAGGATTACGCTCTGTAGCTAAACCCTGCTTAAACTCGTTTTGGGGGAAATTCAGTCAGCGTGAAAACTTACCGCAAACCGTAATAGTCTCGACCCGCAAGAAACTTATGGAGCTGTTGGCAGATCCAGAGTACGAAATAACAGGGATATTGCCTGTAAATAATCAAATATTGTACGTCAATTATTTCAAGACTGAGGCGGCTGTAGAATCATGCCCTATTGCTAACGCTGTTGTTGCTGCATACACCACGGCTTGGGCGAAATTGAAATTATATAGCTACCTCGCAAAATTGGATCGTCGCGCGCTATACTGTGATACCGACTCTTGCGTTTATGTATCGAAAAAAGACCCTAACGAATACGAGCCGCCGATTGGGCAGCTTCTGGGTGACCTAACGGACGAGCTTAGGGAGTACGGGGAGGGCAGCTACATTGAATCATTTGTGTTTGGAGGCCCGAAATTTTATTCTTTTATTGTCTAACGACCCGACGGTTCGAAAAAAGAAGTGTGCAAGGTTAAAGGAATAACGCTCAATTTTGTTAATAGTTCTTTGATCAACTACAAATCCATACGAGGGTTTATAATTGGAAAGAGAGTCAACCCAATTGAATTAGAGTATGATACGATTCGGCGTACAGTATTTCACCAGATCGTCACGCGCCCCGAAAAAAAGTGTAAGCCGTCGAGTGTAAAACGGCGGCCCAATAACGCGTACACATCCTTACCATACAGCTGTTGTAACTAGACAGACACTTTAATATATTTATATCCTGTTAATAATAAAGAATAGCATATAAGTTTTGTTCACCAAACAAAAATTATGATTTGTTAATAAAGCTTTCTATGTTGAATTATTTTGTTAACCCGATTTCTCAATTAAAAACCTTATTAAACAGGCTGAATGGGAAAATTTTCGGTCATTCTGCAAAATGGATACGTGGTGGAAGCATCCCTGGACATCGATGATTTGCGAGCCCACAGGCTGTGGTAAGATGAATTTTGTGAAAAAGTTTTTAAAATTCACTGCGCAAAAGAGCAGCGAACCGTTTCAAAGAATCATTGTTTATTATTCTGAGTGGCAGCCAGCATACGCGGAATATGGTACTTCAATCGAATTTCACGAGGGCCTACCTCAAGCTGCAGATTATGCAAACGATTCATGGGCTAAACTCGTTATTATCGATGATTTAATGCGTGAAGCATCGAACAATAGTGTTGTCGATCTATTTACCAAGGGCAGTCACCACAAGAATTTGAGCCTAATTTTTATGACGCAAAACTTATTCCACCAAGGCCACGGACAGAGGGATATTCCGCTGAATGCTAACTATCTAGCTGTTTTCAAGAATCCTCGTGATCGTGCTCAAATACAGCATTCGGGACGCCAGGTGTATGCGGAAAACCCTCGGTT
The DNA here is from genome assembly GCA_946863875.1 of Alloplasta piceator. Lineage (NCBI taxonomy): Eukaryota > Metazoa > Arthropoda > Insecta > Hymenoptera > Ichneumonidae > Alloplasta > Alloplasta piceator. The sequence continues at coordinate 31,375,980 of OX333075.1, forward strand.
TTTACAAGAGTCTTATCATGATGCCACGTCCAAGCCACATGGTTATTTATTACTAGATTTGAAACAATCCGCTCCAGTTAATTGTAGATTTCGGACCGCCATTTTTCCCGATGACCCTCATCATTTCGCTTACATACCGCGAAAAAAGTTGAAAAGTGGTGACACGAGCGGGGAGCTGCCAGTTCTACGGTTATAATGGCTCGCAAAGGATCATCTTTCTGCACGAAGCACGTTGCAATATTGCAAGCCCTTCAGCATCTTAATAAGGCGCAGCAAAAGACTGTTTTGCGTAAAGCAGACCGCCAAATAATACGGTCTATTTGTGAATGCGCGTTAAACGTTCTTCGCGGCAATGTACCTTTGAAGCCTGAACAATGGAAGAAACTGAGACGACACGCTCCTGTTCTTCACCGTTTAGTACCGAAACAAGGCTGCTGAAAGAGCAAGAAACGGTTTGTCGTCCAGAACAGCGGCTTCTTACCACTTTTGCTGGCGCCAATATTGGGCACCGTTCTCTCCAACCTCATTGGCGGCCGTTGATTAAGGAACATGCGAAGAAAATGGTGCCCCATCTGCAGCAGCACGAGCTATTGGTTCTACTCTAAGTAGACTAGACATTGCGATGAACGAGATTTTGAATTCTGATTTATACAAAGACGAGCGAGAAAAGTGGGCCGCGTATTTATCTGTGCCGCAGCGTTACCTCCATTTTGCCGACGGCGAACGAGCTCAGCAACACATTGCTCTCTTAAAACAGGAACCAATCACTCAGAATTTAAAAAAAATCGAACAAGATTCCACACGTATGGATGATTCCATCATAATTGAAAGTGTACCGTTAAAACTTCGCGGCAAAGCAAAACTTCTGCTGCGACACTTACATGACGCAGCACCAACGAAATTCTCTTGGAATTCAGCGGGTGTTGTTTCCGTGGACGGAAGAGAGATCAAGAACTTAAATATTGTTGATCTCGTGAACGATGCCATGCGCGTGAGAAAAGCCGCCAAACCAATTGGTCGCGAGCGTTTTGCAACATTTTTGAAATTAATTCAAACGCCGAGGGAATTTGTCGGGAATCAGGAATTATGGTTGAATTCCAGGGCCAACTCAACCATGCAAGAAAGACAGAGTGATCACAGCCGCAGCGACGGCAATGCCGAGATCAGCGACATACAGCATTCCGAATTTTATAGTGGTAGCGATAACAGTGAATCGAAGCGTCGTGTGCAAAGTGGTGCTGGTACTGTTAATAAGAAGAGACGTGTAATTCGGGCTAGTCTCAAATTATAATAATAACAATGAATGCACTGGAAAAGGCGTACTTTGATCCTTCTCATGAAGCATCGTTTTCAGGCTTAGCCAAACTGCTACGTGTTGCACGTGCTAAAAAAAATCGCCGATGCTGAGACAATAAACTCGCTTGAGGGTCAGGAGGTTGACACAAAACAGAAACCTGTGAGGCATCGTTTTCCCTGATGGCACTACAATGTACAGAACATTGATGGAGTTTGGGAGGCCGATCTTGTAGATCTCCGCTCAATTCAGAATTTCCCACAGCATCTCAAACGACTCCGAAGCAACGGCAAACTCTTCCGATACAACACTACCCAACTTCAGGGTCCGAATTCATAGTGTTGCGGACAGTATTGCGTTATGTTTCTTCATTATATGTGCACTGGCTTCGGCATTGATAAGTTGAGAAGTGTATTTTCAAATGACTTATCCCGCAACGATAAAACAGCCCATGATTATTACAACGCTTACGCTAAAAAGCTTAACAGCTCAAAATCTAGAAATAAGGATCATGATGTTTTTAGCTCTAAGTGTTTTCACTGTATGCGAAGCTGTTATCGTCGGGCTCGATGATTGTAAATGTTCTATTAATGGAAAATATACGAAACGCATAGCCACTAAAACCGCATTTAAATCTTTTATTTAATATCATAGGAGAGTGGAAAATTCCATCGACAGATAGTCAGGCCGCAGCCACGCGCATTGTTGGCAACGACAACGGGTAAAAATGCTGATTTCAGCAGGTATCATATTTAATATTGGCGGGGGGGAGTAGCAGGGTTTTATTGGGGTATCTTGGATGATGATGCACCTGCGGAACATTTTTTAGTCTTGAGCGCTCCTTAATGAGAAGCACACAACAAAAGAAACGCGCTCTTAAAGCAAGAATAGAACCACTTTTGAAAGATATTGCGGCGATTGAAAAAATTATTCATAACACGTCTAAGTTTCTCATCATTTATCGAGAAAATTGCGCGCTCTCAGTCTCAACAATAATGGACTTCTCGAGAATCAACAAAGTGGGCTGCTTGACGGAATTTTTGCCCGTAAAACGGCTTGTTGATCTGACACCGGAGAAGGAATACAGCGTCACCGATATCAAACGTGTTCAGATGAAATGGGGTTCTTGAATCATCATTGATGTGGAGGACGAATTCTCTAGCTTTCTTCCCACGAGATTTGTCAAGCTGTTCGAAAAAGACAAAGCTCTGTTCCATCAGATGATATCCGTAGCACACGCAAATAATTTAATATTGCAATACTACGGAGGAAAATTCAACAACTTGGAATTCAAAGAATCGCAAAAATTAAAATTATATCGGTGCTCTTAATGGTGCTTAATTAGGATACATGGCTAAAAAAATGTAATTCCTCGTAAGCAGTAATAAAGTGCTTCTTTCTCATTGTATAAATTCATTGTATAAAATAAATTCATGTTAACATCGAATAAATTTTATGTTAAATTTACCGAATACCTCTTCACTCTTTCAAACCCCTGACGATCATGATAAAAAACGAATTTCATTATTATTACGTCGTTTTTGATAAACACAGCGTGGCCCTCGGGCTTAAGCTCGTCTTCAGCAAGAGAGAGAGAGAGAGAGAGAGAGAGAGAGAGAGAGAGGAGATGCGACTCATCGTGATCCTTGCGTATGCAGCGCTTAAAAAGGATTCAGTTTTGTTCCAGTAGCTGTGCGCGATGTATCACACACATTTTTCGATATTCATCAAGGTTTTGCAGGTAAAGAGAATCGGCTACAAATAATAATAATAAATTATACGATATAATAATAGTAATAATAATAATAATAATAATAATAATAATAATAATAATAATACCGCTCTGGCGCGCAAAGTGGTAGGGAGGATTACCCCCACCACTTTTTCGCCATAGGGGTACACCTACTACTAATGAATATTCAAAGACATCGAATCTCGAATAATCACTACCCTAGTGTATATCATAAATACCTGTATATACCTGTATATAACTGTATATACCAGTATATACCTGTATATACCGTATATACCAGTATATACCAGTATGTGTATACTTGTATATACCAGTATACAGCGTGACAATTATAATGTGGGCGGTATTTTTTACGTCCCTTTGCGAGGCGATATCGCGATGGGTAAAAACCGTAATCCGCATGATTTTTTCTGCTCTCTTTGAAAAAAAATACGGCGATTCTGTGGGAAGGACAGACTTTGCGATAAAAATATGAAAATTTCGGAAAAAAATGGAAAGTTGTTTTTTATTTTTGGAAAATGAAGACTATAATTTTCTGAATACAGACCAATCGTTTTTTATTGAATTTAAGGTCATAATCATTTAGGAAAAAATTGTCAAAGTTGACGATTATTCAAACTTTCGAACTTGGAACGAACGCATCGTGTGAAATGGGATAGTGTCGTCTGAACTTGCACCATGTCGCCGCTGTTGACAGAAGATACATCTGGGGTTACCGGACTTCTCGTTTGACGCATCAGTCGCTCCGAGTGTTCGCAAACATAACAGAAAATTGCAGTTGCTTTAATCCAGGACTGTGGTCGTGGAAAAAAGCTATGACACTCACGCGTTGAAAAAACGTATAACTTGGACGCAAAACTATTGTCCAACAATTTTCCAATCTCTCGCATAAAATAATTCATTATTATTGTAAATGAATTATTGTTATTTATTTCTATGGATAATAAGTAATGGTTATGTAATAATAATAATTATCGTAATTTCAATCATTTTTCATATTTTTATTCAAAATGATAAAATTCTCGGTGTGTTCTTCTCGTAATAAACATTTTATTGGCAACCCACTTGGCCCTGACTTCCATCGAAACAATAATTTCAGAAAAAAATTTAATGACTCAAGGTACTTGAGAATCTTGAGAAATACAATCACTCTTAGTGATTGTATTCATCCGATCGACTGCTTCCGAGTGTTCTACGTTTTAGTTGTCCTGATCGACCGTTCGATAGTTTTTAGTTCCCAGGTCAACTGCTCGATAGTTTTCGGTATCCGGGTCGATTGTTTCACAGCTTCCGAGATACAAGTCAACCGCTTCATAGTTTTTCGTGTCCAGGTCAACTGCTTGATAGGTTTCGTTGACCAGGTGAATTGCTTCGAAGTTGTCGGTGTCCAGGTCAACCGCTTCATAGTTTTTGATGTCCAGGTTGATTGCCCCGTAGTTTTCGGTGTCCAGGACGACTGCTCGATAGTTTTCGGTGTTGAAATGAACTGCTCCGTAGTTTTCGGTGTCCAGGATAACTGTTTCAAAGGTTTTGAAGGCCAGGTCAACCGCTTCATAGTTGTTGGTGTCCAGGTTGATCGCTCCGTAGTTTTCGGTGTCTAGGACGACCGCTCGATAGTTTTTGGTGTCGAAATGGAATGCTCCATAGTTGTCGATGTCCGGGTCAACTGTTTCAGAGGTTTCGAAGGCCAGGTCAACCGCTTTATATTTTTTGGTGTCCAGGTGAATTGCTTCATAGGTTTCAGAGTCCAGGTCAACCGCTTCATAGTTTTTGATGTCCAGGTCGATTACTCCGTAGTTTTTGGTGTCCAGGACGACTACTCGATAGGTTTCGTTGTCGAAATGGACTGCTTCATAGTTTTCGATGTCCCGGTCAACTGGTTCACAGGTTTTGAAGTACAGGACAACCGCTGCATAGTTTTCGATGACCGCGCGGATTGCTTCGTAGATTTCTATGACGCGGTCAATCGCTTTAAAGTTTTTGGTATCCAGGATGATTGCCCCGTAGTTTTCGGTGTCCAGGACCACTGCTCGATAGTTTTCGGTGTCCAGGACGACCGCTCGATAGTTTTTGGTGTCGAAATAGAGTGCTTCATAGTTTTCGATGTCCAGGTCAACTGTTTCAGAGGTTTCGAAGGCCAGGTCAACCGCTTTATATTTTTTGGTGTCCAGGTATTGCTTCATAGGTTTCAGAGTCCACGTCAACCGCTTCATAGTTTTTGATGTCCAGGTCGATCACTCCGTAGTTTTTGGTGTCCAGAACGACTACTCGATAGGTTTCGTTGTCGAAATGGACTGCTTCATAGTTTTCGATGTCCCCGTCAACTGGTTCACAGGTTTTGAAGTACAGGTCAACCGCTGCATAGTTTTCGGTGACCGCGCGAATTGCTTCGTAGTTTTCGATGACGCGGTCAATCGCTTTATAGTTTTTGGTGTCCAGGTTCACTGATGCATAGTTTTCGGTGTCCAGGTTGATAGTTTCACAGCATTAGGGGGGTAGGTCAATGGCTTCATAGTTTTCAGTGACCAGGTCGATTGCTTCGTAGTTTCCGGTGTTTGAGTCTACCGCTTCATAGTTTTCGATGTCTAGGATGACTGTTTCACAGGTTTTGGGTGCCAGGGCAACCGCTTCATAGTTTTTGGTGTTCCAGGTGAATTGCATCGTAGTTATCAGTATCCTGGTCAACCGCTTTATAGTTTTTGGAGTCCCGATCAACTGCTCCAGAGTTTTCGGTGTCTAGGTTGACTGCCCGATAGTTCCGGTGTCTAGATTGATTGTTCCATAGTTTTCGGATTGAGTTTTACGTCAGTGGGATAAAAAAACATGGTGGTATTTGATTTTGCGACATTTTTTATCTGCATACCTTCTTAAGAATAGCGAAAAAGAAACAACAAAAAAAAAGATCATTTCGAGAGTAGTCATACAATAATAATGGCGCTTGAGCGAAGTTAATATGATTGAAACCACAGTAAATGGAATATTGAAAATAATGGACATCTCGTGGTTAGTAAAACGCACATAGTGACGTTTAAGCGAAGGTAATACGATAAAAGACATGACAATTCCAAATTTTGTCATATTTGTGACCGATATACCCCTTTAAGAATGATGAAAATGGAAGAACGAAAAGAGCACATTTCGAGAATAGTTAGACAAAAAGTATGGCCTCCGTTAAAAGTCTGTACAATGATAATCACGGTAATTATGGGTTCTTAAAAATTGTGTTTTTGCTTACCCCTTTAATAATATTAAAAATGAAAGATAAAAAAAAACTGCACACCCGGAGAATAGCAAAATGGGAACAAATTATGCTCGGCAAAATCAATACCATAAAAAAAATATAATTCTATATTTTCAAATATTTCTTCACTACCTGCCCCTTTAAAATGATAAAAATGGAAGAAAAGAATTTACATCCGCAAAATAGTGAAACAAAAAGAATTATGTTTATGCGAAGTCTGGAATAAATAGCACGTTAGTTATTGATTCGTAACTATGGATTTTTCGATTAACCTTATCGGCGTACCCCCTTAAAAATGGCTAAAGTTGAAAAACGAGAGGAAAGTTAATCCAGAGAATAGTGAAACGGAAATGCTGTTGTTTTCTATTTCTTTAAAATCTGCTCACCCCCTAAAAATGTCAAAAATAAAAAACGGTAATAATCAACATGCAGAAAATAGTAATAGAAAAAAAATGACGCATAAACGAAGTCAGTACGACAGAAGACACGATATTTATGCATTTTTAAGTTTTTCTTATCTGCATACCACTTTAATACCGTCAAGATCGTGGAACTAAAAAAAATGCATTAAAAATATGCAATTCGAGAAAAGAAAACTTGAGCGGGTAAGTATTTCTTCTATTGGGGTTACTTATAGCGAAGAATTTTTTTATCTAATATAACAATTATAATAATGCAACAATCCCTCTCGAACTTATTAGTCACGCTGTACACGAAGGAATTATGGTAAGCGTAATTTTTTTAAATCAAGAGATTTTATTTTGCTTCGATATTCGTTGCAAGAAAAAAAAACAAATGCTCACGCTTGTCCAAAGATAATTTATTTGACATTCGTTTCATCATGGCCGTCGAAATAAGACATCTGCGAATGCACGAAATGTTAATCCGGGCAAATAATAATTACACGCAAGCTTCGGAATTATATCGCAATCAATATGGAGAGCCCACACCCTCTCGTCAATCGTTTTCGCGCCTTGCCGCGACTATTGCGCAACATGGGCAGTTTAAAGCACCTCGACGGCCGAAAGCGAAACCAGTAACGGATGCTCATCGACAAGAAATTCTTGATACCATTCGTAATCAACCTGTGCAAAGCGCCAGAGCATTGGCCAGGAACCTAGGTAATGCTTTTAAATTAAGCGGAAACCCCAACTTTTCTTCTACTTCAAACTTTTCTTGAAATTCCTGAAAATAGTTTTAGTATTTTTTCTTTGCCTCTTATTAGAGTGATTCCACGTGAAACCAGCAGGTCGAAAAAATCAATGTCTCCATTCATACAATCGATATTTTCCTGAGTTCTCTATCATGAGTGAACATTGCTGTTAAATCGCTAGCCCAAAATAAAATTATTTGTACGAGTTATAATTTTTTTGAAAATTGCGTACTTTTAACGACTCGAAAAACAACTTTTTTGCTTTTGAAATTCGAGGATTTCACTTCGGGAAATTGAAACGGTAATCAAAACCCTTCAAAATGGGCACAAATTAATCTCATTTGGTGCATTTATGACAAAAAAAATATTTATGTGGAGTTTGATCTAGTTCTGACTAATAAATTTTTAATGATTGATCAACTTCACCTTTTAGAAGTAGGTTTCAGCTATTTTAGGACATTCAAGATTGAACTTTAGGTTTTCTGAGAATTTTAACAATAAAATCGATAGTCATTGTTTCAAAAAATTTTAGAACAATTCATTTACAATTCTTTGAGATCCATCGCCGTCAAAGGATGATAATATTTACGAATAATTGCTTTTTCAGCAACTTTGGATCTAAAGCTGCAAAAAAAGCACTTATTCGTAATCATCATTTGATGGAGATGGATCTCAAAGAATTATAAATGAATTGTTTCATAATTTTTTACAATTTCAACAATCGCTATTTTACATCTAAAGTTGCAGAAAAAGCAATTATTCGTAGATATTATTATCTTTTGATGGAGATGGATCTCAAAGAATTGTAAATAAATTGTTTCATAATTTTTTACAATTTAAACAATCGCAACTTTAGACATAAAGTTGCAGAAAAATCAATTATTCGTAATTATTATCATCATTTGATGGAGATGAATCTTAAAGAATTGAAAAAAATTATTTCAAAATTTTTTGAAACAATGACTATCGATTTAATTGACGAAATTCTCAAGAAACCTAAAGTCAAAACCTGAATATCCCAAAATATCTTAAACTGATTTCCAAAAGATGAAATTGGTCAATAATTTAAAATCTATTGGTCAGAACTAATTCGAACTCCACAGAAATTTAGATTTTTTGTCGTAAACATTTAATATAATTTTTTCTGATTTAAAAAAAATGAGGTTTTTCAATTATTCTTTATTTTTGAAAAAAACGTAGTTTTACGATTGTGGCGTCATAAATGAACTAAATGAGGTCACTTTATGCTCATTTTGAAGAGTTTTGAATACAGTTTCGATTTCTTGAAGTGAAATCCTCGAATTCCAAAATTGGGTGGAGTTATACACAAAAGCAAAAAAGTTGTTTTTAGAGTCGTTGAAAATACGCAATTTTCAAATAATCATAAGTCGTACAAATAATTCAATTTGAGAGCTAGCGATTTAACAGCAATGTTCTCTCATGATAGTGAACACAGGAAAATATCGAGAGTATGATCGGAGACATCGATTTTTTTCACCTGCTGGTTTGACGTGGAATCACTCATTACGGAGTATCAAAATTCGCATCGTGCTTCCGACAAAAAAAAAATTCTCGTCTGATCTGCAAAGTTAAGCAGCACTAGGCACGGTCAGTACTTGGATAGGGACTGTTCGGGAACACCGCGTTCCGTTGAAATCATTTTTAATTTTTCGAAATCAAATTTTTTGTGATTGGTGTTTATTTATAATTGATTGACCAGTTTAAAGTCAATCGAATCAGAAAAAGCCTTGTTTTTTTCGTACGAATCAGAAATTAAAAATAAATCCATCTAAGTAATCTAATAACTCACCAAAATAATCTTCCTGACACAATATTTTTTTCATCGCTTGCGCTAAAAGAAAAATATAATCACGTTTCCTATTCCTATTATCAATTATAGCAGAGATCTCCAAACTACAGCCCACGGGCCAAATCAGGCCCGTCAGTGACATCAATCCGGCCCGCGACAGCTAATGACCAGTGTCATCAATCCGGCCCGCGACAGCTCGCGTAGAGAAAAACAATCATTGAAATAATCTTAAAAAGAATTACGGATAGGATTCGGAGCAAGATTCAAAGATTTTTTTTTTATATCCTTTCAAAGATTCTTTCCAAAATGTTTTGTTGGATCGGACGAGAATCTTCGAAAGAATCTTGGGAAGAATTTTTGAAAGAATCATGCTCCACATCTTATCCGTGACCCTTTAAAACGTTCTCTCAAAGATTACTTTAAGGCCTTTTTAAAGATTCATTCAAATGTTCTTTTACAGACCCTTTTAGAGATTCTTGCAAATATTCTTTTGAAGACCCTTTTAAAAATTCTCCGGGAGATTCCCGACCGATCCGACGAAAGATTTTTGAAAAAAATCTTTAAAAGAATGTTGCTCTGGATCCTATCCGTGATTCTTTTCAAGATTCTTTCCAAAATTCATTGAAGGATTCTTTTCAAGATTCTTTTTTTCTATGCGGGAGCTAATGGCTTTTTGTTGTAAAATTAAAACGGTTTTGGCCCTTGGAACTTACTGGAGGAATCAGTATGACCCTAAAGCTAGAAAGTTTGGAGACCCCTGCATTATAGTATCATGTTTTACTCCTCCTTACTCCATTATTCCGTTTCAGGTGTGAATCGAGAAACGACACGACAGATCGTCAGGTCAATTAATTTCCCATACAAGTGCCGGAAAACACAAAAATTGGAAGAACCTGATTATATTCGAAGAATTCACTTCTCAGAATGGGCTCTCCAGAAAATCGGTGACGATCGAAGATTTATGAAACGGGTGCTTTTTACGGACGAAGCCGGTTTTACAAATCTCGGCATTATGAACCGGCAAAATACCCGAAAATGGACGCCGAATAATACCTTTTGGAAACAAGAGGTGCCTTTCCAGCGTCCTTTTCGGGTTAACGTTTGGGCGGGAATAGTGGGTGACCGCTTAGTAGGGCCGTGGTTTTTTGATGGAAATTTAGACTCACGAACTTATGCGAACTTCCTGACTAACGAACTACCCAACTTGATGGAACACATTCCTATTGACATTCGTCAAACAATGTGGTTTCAGCAAGATGGGGCTCCGGCTCATAATGCAAGGATTGTCACCGACATTTTGAATCGATCCTATCCTGAGAGGTGGATCTCTTTGAATGGTACTGTCGAGTGGCCACCACGATCACCGGACTTGACACCACTCGATTTCTTTCTGTGGGGTACTCTAAAGGACATCGTTTACAAAGAGAGACCGACAACAGAAGAAAACATGAAAGAACGGATCAGGGCAGCGTTCAGAACAATTACCCCGGCAATGTTGCGTAGAATGCGCGAGGGAAGTTTGAAGAAAAGATTTGAGCTATGCCTCGAGAACGGTGGAGGCCACTTTGAGCATATGCTAAAAGAATGGCAACGTCGGGAACGTCAGTGAGATCAGCGGGGACGTCCCAATCAATATTGGGGAAAAACTTCATCATTGTTAACGTTAATATTCAATAATTTTTTTTTTGGTTTATGAATGTTATATTCAATTTGTAAATATTTTGCTTCGTTATTTGTTATTTTTTATTCGTTTATGTTTCGGTTCATTGTAATAATATCATTTCGTTATATTGTTAATTAAATTGAAATTTCATTCTGTTTGACAAAAATTTCTGTTATATAATTATATTTTAATGGATGTCAATTACATTTAAAAAATACGTTAATTAATTTATTTATTCATTTTAATCTTCCTTAACAGCTTTACATATTTCACACAGTTGCGCTGCCGGTTCTCTTCCAGCATGATTTTGTCTGGTGATCTTCTTTTTTTCTTCTTTGGTGGAGGGGTATTATCGTTGTTATGCTGGAACTAAAAAAAAATCATGAAACGTAATTTTAGTTTAAGACTGTGGAGCGGTGTTGGATAACAAAAAATATATTCGTCCACAATTACACACTACTTCGAGCATTCTAGTCAAATTAAATTTAATTACACATTACTTCGAGCATTTCAATTAAATGAAATTGAATTACTTATTACTCCGAGCAATTGAATTGAGTTAAGTTTAATTACCCATTACTCCAACCATTTAAATTTAATTTAATTTCATTACCCATTCCTTTAAGCATTTTAATTTAATTTAGTAATAGGTAATTAAATTGAACTTAATTAAAATGCTTAAAGGAATGGGTAATTAAATTAAATTAAAATGCTCGAAGCAATTGGTAATTAAATTAAATTTTATTATAAATGCTCGAAGTAATGGATAATTGAATTTCATTTCATTACAAATTTTCTGATCTTCGTGGGGCCTACCCATTCCAAATCGCAAATAATCGCATTTTCATTAAATTGAATTTAATTAAAATGCACGAAGTAATCGGAAATTGAATTAAATTAGTTTACTATGCTCGAAGTAATGCGTAATTAAATTCAATCAGATTCCCCGTTCGTTCGAGCATTTGTAATTTGGTAATGGGTACTTACAAATTTGCCTTTACTGTGGAGCAGGGTTGCGAAATTTTTAATGAAAAAGTAATGCATTAATCATTACTTTTTTTAATGGCAAGCGCAAATAATTTTCATTAACCATTAACATATAATGGTTAATGGAAATTAATTCGATTAACCATTAACATTTTCATTAGCCATTACAAAAGTAATGATTGATGCATCACTTTGTCATTAAAATGTTCGCAACCCTGCAATAGAGTGATGCAATCAAAATCGATATTTTTTTCTGACTGGGTTTGATAGCTGTTAGTACAATACTATGCATTAATGCCTGGTCAAACCGAAATCTAGCGATTTTACCGACCGTGTATCGTCATTTGTTGAAGTGTCTTGAAGTTCGGAGGAGTTTCAGACTCATGTGTCGAGCGTAATTCTTAACCACCAAATTGTTAACCTAGCGTATACATGACAGCTCTAAAATGAGGTGACCACGGCAGGCTCACGCAGCGTACGGGAGATCAAAATTGGAACAAGGGGTTAAGTGGGATGAATAAAGAAGAGTTACAGAAATGTGATGCTCTGTCGTTAACGGTATTATTTATTGATTTTGATGTATGAATAAAAGACAAATATAAGAAATAAAAATGAAATGAGAGTTCTCGAATTTCTAAATTGGTTTAATTGTATAAAAGACCACTTCGATACCGAATTGAATGACAATCATCTCCGAGCTATTGCAGTTCTCGATCGACGAATAAGTAATTATCGAATTCTTAATTGCCCGGATGAATCCAGTGACAATTATAAGGTGGAAGGTAATTATTTGGCGGGTTTGCGTTGCGATATCGCGATGTTTCAAGAGTGAAATTTGAATGTTTTTTTCCATTCTCTTCGAAAAAAAATACGGCAACAGTGTGGAAAGTTTTTGCGGTATAAAACTATTGAATTCGAAGAACTATTGAATTCTGCTGAGCACATAGTGATAAAATCGGGATTGGAAATTCGGAAATATTGTCTCGTACGATGTGCCCAACGATATAAAATTCGTAGAAATTTCGATTTCATCCCCACAAGGGGACGGTGAACGAACCGGAAGTAGTATTGGTCGATCCTGTATCGAATAATTCTGCTGAGCACACAGTGATGAAATCGGGACCGGAAATTCGGAAATATTGTCTCACACGGTGTGCCCAACGATATAAAATTCGTAGAAATTTCGATTACATCCCCACAAGGGGACGGTGAACGAACCGGAAGTAGTCTTGGTCGAGCCTGTATCGAATAATTCTGCTGAGCACACAGTGATGAAATCGGGACCGGGAATTCGAAAATATTGTCTCACACGGTGTGCTCAACAATATAAAATTCGTAAAAAATTTCGATTTCATTCCCACAAGGGAACGGTGAACGAACCGGAAAAAGTCTTGGTCGAGCGTGCATCGAACAATTCTGCAGAGCACATAAAGATAAAATCGGGATCGGAAATTCGGAGATATTGTCTCACACGGTGTGCCCGACGATATAAAATTTGTAAAAATTTCGATTCCATCCCCACAAGGGAACGGTGAACGAACCGGAAGTAGTCTTGGTCACGCCTGTATCGAAGAATTCTGCTGAGCACACAGTGATGAAGTCGGGACGGGAAATTCGAAAATATCGTCTCACATGGTGTGCTGAACAATATAAAATTCGTAGAAATTTCGATCTCATCCCCACAAGAAGACGGTGGACGAACCGGAAGTAGTCTTGGTCAAGCGTGTATCGAAGAATTCTGCTGAGCACACAGTGATGAAATCGAGATAGGAAATTCGAAAATATTGTCCCACACGGTGTGCTCAATGATATAAAATTCGTAGAAATTTCGATTTCATCCCCACAAGGGGACGGTGAACGAACCGGAAGTAGGCTTGGTCGAGCCTGTATCGAAGAATTCTGCAGAGCACACAGTGATGAAATCGGGACAGGAAATTCGAAAATATCGTCCTTCACGGTGTGCTCAATGATATAAAATTCGTAGAAATTTCGATAACATCCTCACAAGGGGACGGTGAACGAACCGGAAGTAGTCTTGGTCGAGCCTGTATCAAATAATTCTGCTGAGTACACAGTGATGAAATCGGGACCGGGAATTCAAAAATATTGTCTCACACGGTGTGCTCAACGATATAAAATTCGTAAAAAATTTCGATTTCATTCCCACAAGGGAACGGTGAACGAACCGGAAAAAGTCTTGGTCGAGCGTGCATCGAACAATTCAGCAGAGCACATAGTGATAAATCCGGGATCGGAAATTCGGAAATATTGTCTCACACGGTGTGCCCAACGATATAAAATTTGTAGAAATTTCGATTACATCCCCACAAGGGAACGGTGAACGAACCGAAAGTAGTCTTGGTCGAGCCTGTATCGAATAATTCCGCTGAGCAGACAGTGATGTAACCGGGACTGGAAATTCGGCAATATTGTCTCACACGGTGTGCTCAACGATATAAAATTCGAAGGAATTTCGATTTCATCCACACAAGGGAACGGTGAACGGACCGGAAGTAGTCTTGGTCGAGCGTGCATCGAACAATTCTGCAGAGCACATAGTGATAAAATCGGTATTGGAAATTCGAAAACATTGTCTCACATGGTGTGCCAAACGATATAAAATTTGTAGCAAATTTCGATTTCATCCCCACAAGGGGACAATGAACGAACCGGAAGTAGGCTTGGTCGAGCCTGTATCGAAGAATTCTGCAGAGCACACAGTGATAAAATCGGTATTGGAAATTCGGAAATATTGTCTCACACGGTGTGCCCAACGATAGAAAATTCGTAGAAATTTCGATTACATCCCCACAAGGGGACGGTGAACGAACCGGAAGTAGTCTTGGTCGAGCGTGCATCGAACAATTCTGCAGAGCACACAGTGATAAAATCAGGACCGGGAATTCGAAAATATTGTCTCACACGGTGTGCTACACGATATAAAATTCGTAGAAATTTCGATTTCATCCCCACAAGAAGACGGTGAACGAACCGGAAGTAGTCTTGGTTGATCCTGCATCGAACATTTCTGCAGAGCACACAGTGATGAAATCAGGACCGGAAATTCGAAAATATTGTCCCACACGGTGTGCTCAACGATATAAAATTCGTAGAAATTTCGATTTCATCCCCACAAGAAGACGGTGGACGAACCGGAAGTAGTCTTGGTCAAGCCTGTATCGAATAATTCTGCTGAGCACATAGTGATAAAATCGGGATTGAAAATTCGGAAATATTGTCTCACACGATGTGCCCAACGATATAAAATTCGTAGAAATTTCGATTTCATCCCCACAAGGGGACGGTGAACGAACCAGAAGTAGTCTTGGTCGATCCTGTATTAAATAATTCTGCTGAGCACACAGTGATGAAATCGGGACCGGAAATTCGGAAATATTGTCTCACACGGTGTGCCTAACGATATAAAATTCGTAGAAATTTCGATTACATCCCCACAAGGGGACGGTGAACGAACCGGAAGTAGTCTTGGTCGAGCCTGTATCGAATAATTCTGCTGAGAACACAGTTATGAAATCGGGACCGGGAGTTCGAAAATATTGTCTCACACGCTGTGCTCAACGATATAAAATTCGTAAAAAATTTCGATTTCATTCCCACAAGGGAACGGTGAACGAACTGGAAGTAGTCTTGGTCGAGCGTGCATCGAACAATTCTGCAGAGCACAAAGTGATAAAATCGGGATCGGAAATTCGGAAATATTGTCTCACACGGTGTGCCCAACGATATAAAATTTGTAGAAATTTCGATTCCATCCCCACAGGGGAACGGTGAACGAACCGGAAGTAGTCTTGGTCGAGCCTGTATCGAAGAATTCTGCTGAGCACACAGTGATGAAGTCGGGACGGGAAATTCGAAAATATTGTCTCACACGGTGTGCCCAACGATATAAAATTTGTAGAAATTTCGATTCCATCCCCACAGGGGAACGGTGAACGAACCGGAAGTAGTCTTGGTCGAGCCTGTATCGAAGAATTCTGCTGAGCACACAGTGATGAAGTCGGGACGGGAAATTCGAAAATATTGTCTCACATGGTGTGCTGAACGATATAAAATTCGTAGAAATTTCGATCTTATCCCCACAAGAAGACGGTGAACGATTCGGAAGTAGTCTTGGTCAAGCCTGTATCGAAGAATTCTGCTGAGCACACAGTGATGAAATCGGGACCAGGAATTCGGAAATATTGTCTCACACGGTGTGCTCAACGATATAAAATTCGTAAAAAATTTCGATTTCATTCCCACAAGGGAACGGTGAACGAACCGGAAGTAGTCTTGGTCGAGCGTGCATCGAACAATTCTGCAGAGCACATAGTGATAAAATCGGGATCGGAAATTCGGAAATATTGTCTCACACGGTGTGCCCAACGATATAAAATTTGTAGAAATTTCGATTCCATCCCCACAAGGGAACGTCGAACGAACCGGAAGTAGTCTTGGTCGAGCCTGTATCGAAGAATTCTGCTGAGCACACAGTGATGAAGTCGGGACGGGACATTCGAAAATATCGTCTCACATGGTGTGCTAAACAATATAAAATTCGTAGAAATTTCGATCTCATCCCCACAAGAAGACGGTGGACGAACCGGAAGTAGTCTTGGTCAAGCCTGTATCGAAGAATTCTGCTGAGCACACAGTGATGAAATCGGGATAGGAAATTCGAAAATATTGTCCCACACGGTGTGCTCAATGATATAAAATTCGTAGAAATTTCGATTTTATCCCCACAAGGGGACGGTGAACGAACCGGAAGTAGGCTTGGTCGAGCCTGTATCGAAGAATTCTGCAGAGCACACAGTGATGAAATCGGGACGGGAAATTCAAAAATATCGTCCTACACGGTGTGCTCAATGATATAAAATTCGTAGAAATTTCGATTTCATCCCCACAAGGGGACGGTGAACGAACCAGAAGTAGTCTCGGTCTAGCCGGCATCGAATAATTCTACAGAGCACACAGTGATGAAATTGAGATCAGAAATTCGAGAATATTTTCTGAAACGGTGTGCTCAACGATATAAAATTCGTAGAAATAGCGATTTCATCCCCACGAGGGGACGGTGCACGAACCGGAAGTAGTCTTGGTCGATCCTGTATCGAATAATTCTGCTGAGCACACAGTGATGAAATCGGGACCGGAAATTCGGGAATATTTTCTCACACGGTGTGCCCAACGATATAAAATTCGTAGAAATTTCGATTACATCCCCATAAGGGGACGGTGGATGAACCGGAAGTAGTCTTGGTCGAGCCTGTATCGAATAATTCTGCTGAGCACATAGTGATAAAATCGGGATTATCAATTCGGAAATATTGTCTCACACGATGTGCCCAACGATATAAAATTCGTAGAAATTTCGATTTCTTCCCCACAAGGGGACGGTGAACGAACCGGAAGTAGTCTTGGTCGAGCCTGTATCGAATAATTCTGCTGAGCACACAGTGATGAAATCGGGACCGGGAATTCGAAAATATTGTCTCACACGGTGTGCTCAACGATATAAAATTCGTAAAAAATTTCGATTTCATTCCCACAAGGGAACGGTGAACGAACCGGAAAAAGTCTTGGTCGAGCGTGCATCGAACAATTCAGCAGAGCACATAGTGATAAAATCGGGATCGGAAATTCGGAAATATTGTCTCACACGGTGTGCCCAACGATATAAAATTTGTAGAAATTTCGATTACATCCCCACATGGGAACGGTGAACGAACCGGAAGTAGTCTTGGTCGAGCCTGTATCGAATAATTCCGCTGAGCAGACAGTGATGTAACCGGGACTGGAAATTCGGCAATATTGTCTCACACGGTGTGCTCAACGATATAAAATTCGAAGGAATTTCGATTTCATTCCCACAAGGGAACGGTGAACGAACCGGAAGTAGTCTTGGTCGAGCGTGCATCGAACAATTCTGCAGAGCACATAGTGATAAAATCGGGATCAAAAATTCGGAAATATTGTCTCACACGGTGTGCCCAACGATATAAAATTTGTAGAAATTTTGATTCCATCCCCACAAGGGAACGGTGAACGAACCGGAAGTAGTCTTGGTCGAGCCTGTATCGAAGAATTCTGCTGAGCACACAGTGATGAAGTCGGGACGGGAAATTCGAAAATATCGTCTCACATGGTGTGCTGAACAATATAAAATTCGTAGAAATTTCGATCTCATCCCCACAAGAAGACGGTGGACGAACCGGAAGTAGTCTTGGTCAAGCGTGTATCGAAGAATTCTGCTGAGCACACAGTGATGAAATCGAGATAGGAAATTCGAAAATATTGTCCCACACGGTGTGCTCAATGATATAAAATTCGTAGAAATTTCGATTTCATCCCCACAAGGGGACGGTGAACGAACCGGAAGTAGGCTTGGTCGAGCCTGTATCGAAGAATTCTGCAGAGCACACAGTGATGAAATCGGGACAGGAAATTCGAAAATATCGTCCTTCACGGTGTGCTCAATGATATAAAATTCGTAGAAATTTTGATTACATCCTCACAAGGGGACGGTGAACGAACCGGAAGTAGTCTTGGTCGAGCCTGTATCAAATAATTCTGCTGAGTACACAGTGATGAAATCGGGACCGGGAATTCAAAAATATTGTCTCACACGGTGTGCTCAACGATATAAAATTCGTAAAAAATTTCGAATTCATTCCCACAAGGGAACGGTGAACGAACCGGAAAAAGTCTTGGTCGAGCGTGCATCGAACAATTCAGCAGAGCACATAGTGATAAAATCGGGATCGGAAATTCGGAAATATCGTCTCACACGGTGTGCCCAACGATATAAAATTTGTAGAAATTTCGATTACATCCCCACAAGGGAACGGTGAACGAACCGGAAGTAGTCTTGGTCGAGCCTGTATCGAATAATTCCGCTGAGCAGACAGTGATGTAACCGGGACTGGAAATTCGGCAATATTGTCTCACACGGTGTGCTCAACGATATAAAATTCGAAGGAATTTCGATTTCATCCACACAAGGGAACGGTGAACGGACCGGAAGTAGTCTTGGTCGAGCGTGCATCGAACAATTCTGCAGAGCACATAGTGATAAAATCGGTATTGGTAATTCGGAAACATTGTCACACATGGTGTGCCAAACGATATAAAATTTGTAGCAAATTTCGATTTCATCCCCACAAGGGGAGAATGAACGAACCGGAAGTAGGCTTGGTCGAGCCTGTATCGAAGAATTCTGCAGAGCACACAGTGATAAAATCGGTATTGGAGATTCGGAAATATTGTCTCACACGGTGTGCCCAACGATATAAAATTCGTAGAAATTTCGATTACATCCCCACAAGGGGACGGTGAACGAACCGGAAGTAGTCTTGGTCGAGCGTGCATCGAACAATTCTGCAGAGCACACAGTGATGAAATCAGGACCGGGAATTCGAAAATATTGTCTCACACGGTGTGCTCAACGATATAAAATTCGTAGAAATTTCGATTTCATCCCCACAAGAAGACGGTGAACGAACCGGAAGTAGTCTTGGTTGATCCTGCATCGAACATTTCTGCAGAGCACACAGTGATGAAATCAGGACCGGAAATTCGAAAATATTGTCCCACACGGTGTGCTCAACGATATAAAATTCGTGGAAATTCCGATTTCATCCCCACAAGAAGACGGTGGACGGACCGGAAGTAGTCTTGGTCAAGCCTGTATCGAATAATTCTGCTGAGCACATAGTGATAAAATCGGGATTGGAAATTCGGAAATATTGTCTCACACGATGTGCCCAACGATATAAAGATCGTAGAAATTTCGATTCCATCCCCACAAGGGAACGGTGAACGAACCGGAAGTAGTCTTGGTCGAGCCTGTATCGAAGAATTCTGCTGAGCACACAGTGATGAAGTCGGGACGGGAAATTCGAAAATATCGTCTCACATGGTGTGCTAAACAATATAAAATTCGTAGAAATTTCGATCTCATCCCCACAAGAAGACGGTGGACGAACCGGAAGTAGTCTTGGTCAAACCTGTATCGAAGAATTCTGCTGAGCACACAGTGATGAAATCGGGATAGAAAATTCGAAAATATTTTCCCACACGGTGTGCTCAATGATATAAAATTCGTAGAAATTTCGATTTTATCCCCACAAGGGGACGGTGAACGAACCGGAAGTAGGCTTGGTCGAGCCTGTATCGAAGAATTCTGCAGAGCACACAGTGATGAAATCGGGACAAGAAATTCAAAAATATCGTCCTACACGGTGTGCTCAATGATATAAAATTCGTAGAAATTTCGATTTCATCCCTACAAGGGGACGGTGAACGAACCAGAAGTAGTCTTGGTCGAGCCTGCATCGAATAATTCTACAGAGCACACAGTGATGAAATTGAGATCAGAAATTCGAGAATATTTTCTGAAACGGTGTGCTCAACGATATAGAATTCGTAGAAATAGCGATTTCATCCCCACGAGGGGACGGTGCACGAACCGGAAGTAGTCTTGGTCGATCCTGTATCGAATAATTCTGCTGAGCACACAGTGATGAAATCGGGACCGGAAATTCGGAAATATTTCCTCACACGGTGTGCCCAACGATATAAAATTCGTAGAAATTTCGATTACATCCCCACAAGGGGACGGTGAACGAACCGGAAGTAGTCTTGGTCGAGCCTGTATCGAATAATTCTGCTGAGCACACAGTGATAAAATCGGGACGGGAAATTTGAAAATATCGTTCTACACGGTGTGCTCAATGATATAAAATTCGTAGAAATTTCGATTTCATCCCCACGAGGGGACGGTGCACGAACCGGAAGTAGTCTTGGTCGATCCTGTATCGAATAATTCTGCTGAGCATACAGTGATGAAATCGGGACCGGAAATTCGGAAATATTGTCTCACACGGTGTGCCCAACGATATAAAATTCGTAGAAATTTCGATTACATCCTCATAAGGGGACGGTGGATGAACCGGAAGTAGTCTTGGTCGAGCCTGTATCGAATAATTCTGCTGAGCACATAGTGATAAAATCGGGATTATCAATTCGAAAATATTGTCTCACACGATGTGCCCAACGATATAAAATTCGTAGAAATTTCGATTTCTTCCCCACAAGGGGACGGTGAACGAACCGGAAGTAGTCTTGGTCGAGCGTGCATCGAACAATTCTGCAGAGCACATAGTGATAAAATCGGGATCGGAAATTCGGAAATATTGTCTCACACGGTGTGCCCAACGATATGAAATTCGTAGAAATTTCGATTTCATCCCCACAAGGGAACGGTGAACGAACCAGAAGTAGTCTTGGTCGAGCCTGCATCGAATAATTCTACAGAGCACACAGTGATGAAATTGAGATCAGAAATTCGAGAATATTGTCTGAAACGGTGTGCTCAACGATATAAAATTCGTAGAAATAGCGATTTCATCCCCACGAGGGGACGGTGCACGAACCGGAAGTAGTCTTGGTCGATCCTGTATCGAATAATTCTGCTGAGCACACAGTGATGAAATCGGGACCGGAAATTCGGAAATACTGTCTCACACGGTGTGCCCAACGATATAAAATTCGTAGAAATTTCGATAACATCCCCACAAGGGGACGGTGAACGAACCGGAAGTAGTCTTGGTCGAGCCTGTATCGAATAATTCTGCTGAGCACACAGTGATGAAATCGGGACGGGAAATTCGAAAATATCGTCCTACACGGTGTGCTCAATGATATAAAATTCGTAGAAATTTCGATTTCATCCCCACGAGGGGACGATGCACGAACCGGAAGTAGTCTTGGTCGATCCTGTATCGAATAATTCTGCTGAGCATACAGTGATGAAATCGGGACCGGAAATTCGGAAATATTGTCTTACACGGTGTGCCCAATGATATAAAATTCGTAGAAATTTCGATTACATCCCCATAAGGGGACGGTGAACGAACCGGAAGTAGTCTTGGTCGAGCCTGTATCGAATAATTCTGCTGAGCACACAGTGATGAAATCGGGACGGGAAATTCGAAAATATCGTCTCACATGGTGTGCTGAACGATATAAAATTCGTAGAAATTTCGATCTCATCCCCACAAGAAGACAGTGGACGAACCGGAAGTAGTCTTGGTCAAGCCTGTATCGAATAATTCTGCTGAGCACAAAGTGATGAAATCGGGTCCGGGAATTCAAAAATATTGTCTCACACGGTGTGCTCAACGATATAAAATTCGTAAAAAATTTCGATTTCATTCCCACAAGGGAACGGTGAACGAACCGGAAAAAGTCTTGGTCGAGCGTGCATCGAACAATTCAGCAGAGCACATAGTGATAAAATCAGGATCGGAAATTCGGAAATATCGTCTCAACGATATTAAATTTGTAGAAATTTTGATTACATCCCCACAAGGGAACGGTGAACGAACCGGAAGTAGTCTTGGTCGAGCCTGTATCGAATAATTCCGCTGAGCAGACAGTGATGTAACCGGGACTGGAAATTCGGCAATATTGTCTCACACGGTGTGCTCAACGATATAAAATTCGAAGGAATTTCGATTTCATCCACACAAGGGAACGGTGAACGGACCGGAAGTAGTCTTGGTCGAGCGTGCATCGAACAATTCTGCAGAGCACATAGTGATAAAATCGGTATTGGTAATTCGGAAACATTGTCTCACATGGTGTGCCAAACGATATAAAATTTGTAGCAAATTTCGATTTCATCCCCACAAGGGGAGAATGAACGAACCGGAAGTAGGCTTGGTCGAGCCTGTATCGAAGAATTTTGCAGAGCACACAGTGATAAAATCGGTATTGGAGATTCGGAAATATTGTCTCACACGGTGTGCCCAACGATATAAAATTCGTAGAAATTTCGATTACATCCCCACAAGGGGACGGTGAACGAACCGGAAGTAGTCTTGGTCGAGCGTGCATCGAACAATTCTGCAGAGCACACAGTGATGAAATCAGGACCGGGAATTCGAAAATATTGTCTCACACGGTGTGCTCAACGATATAAAATTCGTAGAAATTTCGATTTCATCCCCACAAGAAGACGGTGAACGAACCGGAAGTAGTCTTGGTTGATCCTGCATCGAACATTTCTGCAGAGCACACAGTGATGAAATCAGGACCGGAAATTCGAAAATATTGTCCCACACGGTGTGCTCAACGATATTAAATTCGTAGAAATTCCGATTTCATCCCCACAAGAAGACGGTGGACGGACCGGAAGTAGTCTTGGTCAAGCCTGTATCGAATAATTCTGCTGAGCACATAGTGATAAAATCGGGATTGGAAATTCGGAAATATTGTCTCACACGATGTGCCCAACGATATAAAGATCGTAGAAATTTCGATTCCATCCCCACAAGGGAACGGTGAACGAACCGGAAGTAGTCTTGGTCGAGCCTGTATCGAAGAATTCTGCTGAGCACACAGTGATGAAGTCGGGACGGGAAATTCGAAAATATCGTCTCACATGGTGTGCTAAACAATATAAAATTCGTAGAAATTTCGATCTCATCCCCACAAGAAGACGGTGGACGAACCGGAAGTAGTCTTGGTCAAACCTGTATCGAAGAATTCTGCTGAGCACACAGTGATGAAATCGGGATAGGAAATTCGAAAATATTTTCCCACACGGTGTGCTCAATGATATAAAATTCGTAGAAATTTCGATTTTATCCCCACAAGGGGACGGTGAACGAACCGGAAGTAGGCTTGGTCGAGCCTGTATCGAAGAATTCTGCAGAGCACACAGTGATGAAATCGGGACAAGAAATTCAAAAATATCGTCCTACACGGTGTGCTCAATGATATAAAATTCGTAGAAATTTCGATTTCATCCCTACAAGGGGACGGTGAACGAACCAGAAGTAGTCTTGGTCGAGCCTGCATCGAATAATTCTACAGAGCACACAGTGATGAAATTGAGATCAGAAATTCGAGAATATTTTCTGAAACGGTGTGCTCATTGATATAAAATTCGTAGAAATAGCGATTTCATCCCCACGAGGGGACGGTGCACGAACCGGAAGTAGTCTTTGTCGATCCTGTATCGAATAATTCTGCTGAGCACACAGTGATGAAATCGGGACCGGAAATTCGGAAATATTTTCTCACACGGTGTGCCCAACGATATAAAATTCCTAGAAATTTCGATTACATCCCCACAAGGGGACGGCGAACGAACCGGAAGTAGTCTTGGTCGAGCCTGTATCGAATAATTCTGCTGAGCACACAGTGATAAAATCGGGACGGGAAATTTGAAAATATCGTTCTACACGGTGTGCTCAATGATATAAAATTCGTAGAAATTTCGATTTCATCCCCACGAGGGGACGGTGCACGAACCGGAAGTAGTCTTGGTCGATCCTGTATCGAATAATTCTGCTGAGCATACAGTGATGAAATCGGGACCGGAAATTCGGAAATATTGTCTCACACGGTGTGCCCAACGATATAAAATTCGTAGAAATTTCGATTACATCCCCATAAGGGGACGGTGGATGAACCGGAAGTAGTCTTGGTCGAGCCTGTATCGAATAATTCTGCTGAGCACATAGTGATAAAATCGGGATTATCAATTTGGAAATATTGTCTCACACGATGTGCCCAACGATATAAAATTCGTAGAAATTTCGATTTCTTCCCCACAAGGGGACGGTGAACGAACCGGAAGTAGTCTTGGTCGAGCCTGTATCGAATAATTCTGCTGAGCACACAGTGATGAAATCGGGACCGGGAATTCGAAAATATTGTCGCACACGGTGTGCTCAACGATATGAAATTCGTAAAAAATTTCGATTCCATTCCCACAAGGGAACGGTGAACGAACCGGAAAAAGTCTTGGTCGAGCGTGCATCGAACAATTCAGCAGAGCACATAGTGATAAAATCGGGATCGGAAATTCGGAAATATTGTCTCACACGGTGTGCCCAACGATATAAAATTTGTAGAAATTTCGATTACATCCCCACAAGGGAACGGTGAACGAACCAGAAGTAGTCTTGGTCGAGCCTGTATCGAATAATTCCGCTGAGCAGACAGTGATGTAACCGGGACTGGAAATTCGGCAATATTGTCTCACACGGTGTGCTCAACGATATAAAATTCGAAGGAATTTCGATTTCATCCACACAAGGGAACGGTGAACGTACCGGAAGTAGTCTTGGTCGAGCGTGCATCGAACAATTCTGCAGAGCACATAGTGATAAAATCGGTATTGGAAATTCGGAAACATTGTCTCACATGGTGTGCCAAACGATATAAAATTTGTAGCAAATTTCGATTTCATCCCCACAAGGGGACAATGAACGAACCGGAAGTAGGCTTGGTCGAGCCTGTATCGAAGAATTCTGCAGAGCACACAGTGATGAATTCGGTATTGGAAATTCGGAAATATTGTCTCACACGGTGTGCCCAACGATATAAAATTCGTAGAAATTTCGATTACATCCCCACAAGGGGACGGTGAACGAACCGGAAGTAGTCTTGGTCGAGCGTGCATCGAACAATTCTGCAGAGCACACAGTGATAAAATCAGGACCGGGAATTCGAAAATATTGTCTCACACGGTGTGCTACACGATATAAAATTCGTAGAAATTTCGATTTCATCCCCACAAGAAGACGGTGAACGAACCGGAAGTAGTCTTGGTTGATCCTGCATCGAACATTTCTGCAGAGCACACAGTGGAGAAATCAGGACCGGAAATTCGAAAATATTGTCCCACACGGTGTGCTCAACGATATAAAATTCGTAGAAATTTCGATTTCATCCCCACAAGAAGACGGTGGACGAACCGGAAGTAGTCTTGGTCAAGCCTGTATCGAATAATTCTGCTGAGCACATAGTGATAAAATCGGGATTGGAAATTCGGAAATATTGTCTCACACGATGTGCCTAACGATATAAAGATCGTAGAAATTTCGATTTTATCCCCACAAGGGGACGGTGAACGAACCGGAAGTAGTCTTGGTCGATCCTGTATCGAATAATTCTGCTGAGCACACAGTGATGAAATCGGGACCGGAAATTCGAAAATATTGTCTCACCTGGTGTGCCGAACGATATAAAATTCGTAGAAATTTCGATTACATCCCCACAAGGGGACGGTGAACGAACCGGAAGTAGTCTTGGTCGAGCCTGTATCGAAGAATTCTGCTGAGCCTACAGTGATGAAGTCGGGACGGGAAATTCGAAAATATCGTCTCACATCGTGTGCTGAACGATATAAAATTCGTAGAAATTTCGATCTCATCCCCACAAGAAGACGGTGAACGAACCGGAAGTAGTCTTCGTCAAGCCTGTATCGAAGAATTCTGCTGAGCACACAGTGATGAAATCGGGACCAGGAATTCGAAAATATTGTCTCACACGGTGTGCTCAACGATATAAAATTCGTAAAAAATTTCGATTTCATTCCCACAAGGGAACGGTGAACGAACCGGAAGTAGTCTTGGTCGAGCGTGCATCGAACAATTCTGCAGAGCACATAGTGATAAAATCGGGATCGGAAATTCGGAAATATTGTCTCACACGGTGTGCCCAACGATATAAAATTTGTAGAAATTTCGATTCCATCCCCACAAGGGAACGGTGAACGAACCGGAAGTAGTCTTGGTCGAGCCTGTATCGAAGAATTCTGCTGAGCACACAGTGATGAAGTCGGGACGGGAAATTCGAAAATATCGTCTCACATGGTGTGCTGAACAATATAAAATTCGTAGAAATTTCGATCTCATCCCCACAAGAAGACGGTGGACGAACCGGAAGTAGAATTGGTCAAGCCTGTATCGAAGAATTCTGCTGAGCACACAGTGATGAAATCGGGATAGGAAATTCGAAAATATTGTCCCACACGGTGTGCTTAATGATATAAAATTCGTAGAAATTTCGATTTCATCCCCACAAGAGGACGGTGAACGAACCGGAAGTAGGCTTTGTCGAGCCTGTATCGAAGAATTCTGCAGAGCACACAGTGATGAAATCGGGACAGGAAATTCGAAAATATCGTCCTTCACGGTGTGCTCAATGATATAAAATTCGTAGAAATTTCGATTTCATCCCCACAAGGGGACGGTGAACGAACCGGAAGTAGTCTTGTTCGAGCCTGTATCGAATAATTCCGCTGAGCACACAGTGATGAAACCGGGACTGGAAATTCGGCAATATTGTCTGACAAGGTGTGCCCAACGATATAAAATTCGTAGAAATTTCGATTTCATCCCCACAAGGGGACGGTGAACGAACCGGAAGTAGTCTTGATCGAGCCTGTATCGAATAATTCTGCTGAGCACAAAGTGATGAAATCGGGACCGGGAATTCGAAAATATTGTCGCACACGGTGTGCTCAACGATATGAAATTCGTAAAAAATTTCGATTTCATTCCCACAAGGGAACGGTGAACGAACCGGAAGTAGTCTTGGTCGAGCGTGCATCGAACAATTCTGCAGAGCACATAGTGATAAAATCGGGATCGGAAATTCGGAAATATTGTCTCACACGGTGTGCCCAACGATATGAAATTCGTAGAAATTTCGATTTCATCCCCACAAGGGAACGGTGAACGAACCAGAAGTAGTCTTGGTCGAGCCTGCATCGAATAATTCTACAGAGCACACAGTGATGAAATTGAGATCAGAAATTCGAGAATATTGTCTGAAACGGTGTGCTCAACGATATAAAATTCGTAGAAATAGCGATTTCATCCCCACGAGGGGACGGTGCACGAACCGGAAGTAGTCTTGGTCGATCCTGTATCGAATAATTCTGCTGAGCACACAGTGATGAAATCGGGACCGGAAATTCGGAAATACTGTCTCACACGGTGTGCCCAACAATATAAAATTCGTAGAAATTTCGATTACATCCCCACAAGGGGACGGTGAACGAACCGGAAGTAGTCTTGGTCGAGCCTGTATCGAATAATTCTGCTGAGCACACAGTGATGAAATCGGGACGGGAAATTCGAAAATATCGTCCTACACGGTGTGCTCAATGATATAAAATTCGTAGAAATTTCGATTTCATCCCCACGAGGGGACGGTGCACGAACCGGAAGTAGTCTTGGTCGATCCTGTATCGAATAATTCTGCTGAGCATACAGTGATGAAATCGGGACCGGAAATTCGGAAATATTGTCTTACACGGTGTGCCCAACGATATAAAATTCGTAGGAATTTCGATTACATCCCCATAAGGGGACGGTGAACGAACCGGAAGTAGTCTTGGTCGAGCCTGTATCGAATAATTCTGCTGAGCACACAGTGATGAAATCGGGACGGGAAATTCGAAAATATCGTCTCACATGGTGTGCTGAACGATATAAAATTCGTAGAAATTTCGATCTCATCCCCACAAGAAGACGGTGGACGAACCGGAAGTAGTCTTGGTCAAGCCTGTATCGAAGAATTCTGCTGAGCACACAGTGATGAAATCGGGATAGGAAATTCGAAAATATTGTCCCACACGTCGTGCTCAATGAGATAAAATTCGTAGAAATTTCGATTTCATCCCCACAAGGGGACGGTGAACGAACCGGAAGTAGGCTTGGTCGAGCCTGTATCGAAGAATTCTGCAGAGCACACAGTGATGAAATCGGGACGGGAAATTTGAAAATATCGTCCTACACGGTGTGCTCAATGATATAAAATTCGTAGAAATTTCGATTTCATCCCCACAAGGGGACGGTGAACGAACCGGAAGTAGTCTTGGTCGAGCGTGCATCGAACAATTCTGCAGAGCACATAGTGATGAAATCAGGACCGGGAATTCGAAAATATTGTCTCACACGGTGTGCTTAACGATATAAAATTCGTAGAACCTTCGATTTCATCCCCACAAGAAGACGGTGAACGAACCGGAAGTAGTCTTGGTTGATCCTGCATCGAACAATTCTGCAGAGCACACAGTGATGTAATCAGGACCGGAAATTCGAAAATATTGTCCCACACGGTGTGCTCAATGATATAAAATACGTAGAAATTTCGATTTCATCCCCACAAGGGGACGGTGAACGAACCGGAAGTAGTCTTGGTCGAGCCTGTATTGAATAATTCTGCTGAGCATACAGTGATGAAATCGGGACCAGGAATTCGAAAATATTGTCTCACACGGTGTGCTCAACGATATAAAATTCGTAGAAATTTTGATTTCCTTCCCACAAGGGAACGGTGAACGAACCGGAAGTAGTTTTGATCGAGCGTGCATCGAACAATTCTGCAGAGCACACAGTGATGGAATCGGGACGGGAAATTCGAAAATATCGTCCTACACGGTGTGCTTCATGATATAAAATTCGTAGAAATTTCGATTTCATCCCCACAAGGGGACGGTGAACGAACCGGAAGTAGTCTTGTTCGAGCCTGTATCGAATAATTTCGCTGAGCACACAGTGATGAAACCGGGACTGAAAATTCGACAATATTGTCTCACACGGTGTGCCCAACGATATAAAATTCGTAGAAGTTTCGATTTCATCCTTACAAGGGTAGGGTGAACGAACCGGAAGTAGTTGTGGTCGAGTCTGTTTCGAATAATTCTGCTGAGCACTTAGTGATGAAATTGGGACCGGAAATTCGAAAATATTGTCTCACACGGTGTGCTCAACGATATAAAATTAGTAGAAATTTTCATTTCATCCCCACAAGAAGCAGTGAACGAACCGGAAGTAGTATTGGTCGAGCCTGTTCAAAAAAATTTAGCAGAGCATACCGCTACGAAATCGGGATTGAAAATTCGAAAATGTATTGATGTCTCACACGGTGTGGCCCAACGATATAAAATTTGTATAAATTTCGATCTCATCTCCATAAGGGGGATAGACGATCTGGAAGAATTGGTTGTTAGAGTGCGCAGAAAAAATCGAAGTTGGCGATTTCATAACGAGTTAAGTTCAAGGATCCCGGTATAACAAGTTAACTCCGCATGGAGTATGATAATTAGTGATACATTTGAATAATGGTTATAGTTTTACTTTTTATTGTACAGTTTTATTAATTCGTTTTTAATAAAAACTTCAAATAGATTATAAGATAGTAATCAGCGAGTTTACTGTTTTAAACACAAGTATTAATTTCAAATTTACTTGAAGGGATCGAAAAACGTATTAAAATAACACTTAATGAAAAATATCAAACGGGGACTGCAAGACACAATTTTTACAAAGAAAAATGCTTAATTTAGTTGATGAAAAAGTTTAGGATTATGGAAAATGTAAAGAAAAACGAAAGAAAAACCGAAAAGTTGAAATTATAATTTTGACGTTTTTTTTTTCACGTTCCTAAACTTTTGCATCGAGTAATCTGAACATTTTTTTCTTTAAATTTGTTTATTTATTTAATTAATTTCTTGTCCATTCGTGTTGCAAATCGATCATTAAATAGTAATAAGCAAATTTGCTATTTTCAACACAAGTATTGATTTCAAATTGACTTAAGGTAGTTGCGTCGCTATGAAACTTGTTAATGTTAATTGTTTAATAAATAGCCTCCTAATCGTCGTGAAATTTCTACATGACCTCCTGAATACTTCATGCAATAACATACCAAATTTTCAGAATTTAATCATCATTAGTTCAACCTTCTTAAGGATTAAAATAAATAATGATAAGGAAAATCTGACAATTTGTTATGTTTTTGTATGAATTATTTAAGAGGTCGTCTAAAAATTTCACGGCAATCGGAACGTCTCGTACCTTCCATCTATGTATTAATTGATTTAAACCTATGGTAAGATAAATTTTTCTGAAATATTAGGTTTTTCACCTGCCAGTTGAAATTTGCTGAAAGTGAGCTACATACCGAAGAAAAAGTTTCAATATGAATAACCCAAGGTTTGTCATAGTGATACTGAATTATATTTGCACCACTTAAAAAATCAATCGGCGTATTCCCTGTGTCTAGCCCACAGTGAAAATTGTTTTTTTTAATGCGTCTTTCGCCTAAATTTTCAGGCAATGCGTGATCAACGTGGGTTAGACCCTGCCTAGAAAGTTGATATAAGACTAACAGAGCTGTTCGTCAGAGCGAGATTACATTTGATATGCACCGCTTGTCATTCTCATCGGAGTATGAACTCACTTTAACCCACGATAAGAAAAGTTTTTTTGGATTCTCTTATACCAAAATTAACGGTAGGTGCTTGCTAGAAGTGAGCTAGATACTGATGAGAAAGTTTCAATATAAATGACTCAACGTTTGTCATAGCGATACTGAATTTTATTTAAACCACTTAAAAAATCAATCGGCGTATTCCCTGTATCTAGCCCACAGTGAAAATGGTTTTTTTCAATATTTATTTCACCGAAATTTTCCGGCGATGCTTGTTCAACGTGGGTTAAAGACTGCTCAGAAAGTTAATCGAAACTTAACAGAGCTGTTCCTTAGAGGGAGACTGCATTTGAAATGCAACGCTTGTCATTCTCATCGGAGTATGAACTTCCTTTAACCCACGATAAGAAAAGATTTTTTGGATTCTTTTACACCGAAATTATCAGTCGGTGCTTGCTAGAAGTAGGCTAGATACCGAAGAGAAAGTTTCAATATAAATGACTCAAGGTTTGTCATAGCGATACTGAATTTTATTTGCACCAATTAAAAAATCAATCGGCGTATTCCCTGTGTCTAGCCCACGGTCAAAATTGTTTTTTTTCGATGTGTCTTTTGCCTCAATTTTCAGGCAATGCGTGTTCAACGTGGGTTAGAGCCTGCGTAGAAAGTTGATATAAATCGAACAGAGCTGTTCGTCAGAGCGAGATTACATTTGAAATGCACCGCTCGTCATTCTCATCGGAGTATGAACTCACTTTAACCCACGATAAGAAAAGTGTTTTTGGATCCTCTTTTACCAAAATCAACAGGTGGTGCTTGCTAGAAGTAGGCTAGATACCGAAGAGAAAGCTGCAATATAAATGACACAAGGTTTTTGGCATGGCGATACTGAATTTTATTTGCACCACTTAAAAAATCAATCGGCGTATTCCCTGTGTCTAGCCCACAGCGAAATTTGTTTTTTTCAATGTGTCTTTCACCTAAATTTTCAGGCAATGCGTGTTCAACGTGGGTTAGAGCCTGCGTAGAAAGTTGATATAAATCGAACAGAGCTGTTCGTCAGAGCGAGATTAAATTTGAAATGCACCGCTTGTCATTCTCATCGGAGTATGAACTCACTTTAACCCACGATAAAAAAAGTTTTTTTTTGATTCTCTTATACCAAAATCAACAGTAGGTGCTTGCTAGAAGTGGGCTAGATACCGAAGAGAAAGTTGCAATATAAATAACACAAGGTTTTTGGCATAGCGATACTGAATTTTATTTGCACCACTTAAAAAATCAATCAGCGTATTCCCTGTGTCTAGCCCACAGTGAAAATCGTTTTTTTCAATGTGTCTTTCACCAAAATTTTCAGGCAATGCGTGTTCAACGTAGGTTAGAGCCTGCCTAGAAAGTTGATATAAAACTAACAGAGCTGTCCGTCAGAGCGAGATTAAATTTGAAATGCACCGCTTGTCATTCTCATCGGAGTATGATCTCCCTTTGACCCACGATAAGAAAAGTTTTTTTGGATTCTCTTACACCAAAATTATCAGTCGGTGCTTGCTAGAAGTAGGCTAGATACCGAAGAGAAAGTTTCAATATAAATGACCCAAGGTTTTTGCCATAGCAATTCTGAATTTTATTTGCACCACTTAAAAAATCAATCGGCGTATTCCCTGTGTCTAGCCCACAGTGAAAATTCTTTTTTTCAATGTGTCTTTCGCCTGAATTTTCAGGCAATGCGTGTTCAACGTGTGTAAGATTAGATTTATATATGGGCTGATGCGACTCGATTTCTCTTGTCGAGCCGCCGAGGATAGAGAGTGGAACGTGGCTAGATTTATCGAAATGATTATACTCTCAATCCATTGTTCTTATTGTCAGGAACTATTTTTTTTATTTGAATTCGGATAACCGACGCGATATCCTAAATCTAAGCGTAACTCACGCTTTTATAATTACTTAAATTAGACGAAAACGATAACGACGATAATGGCGGCTACAACCGGCCACGAGGCGACACAACCTCGTCTTCTCGTTACTCAAACGCTTCTCCTCCCTTCCTATCGATCTCTCTCTCTTACGCTTATCAGCGCGGGATCCCCTCCCTTATCTTGTCGCTCGCGCGTATACGCGCCTTAGTTGGTTAATACGTGCGTCTATGAAAATTGACGCTTACACGTGGGTTAAAGACTGCTTAGAAAGTTGATCGAAAACTAATAAAGCTGTTCGTTAGAGGGAGACTGCATTTGAAATGCAACGCTTGTCATTCTCATCGGAGTATGAACTTCCTTTAACCCACGATAAGAAAAGATTTTTTGGATTCTTTTACACCAAAATTATCAGTCGGTGCTTGCTAGAAGTAGGCTAGATACCGAAGAGAAAGTTTCAATATAAATGACTCAAGGTTTGTCATAGCGATACTGAATTTTATTTGCACCAATTAAAAAATCAATCGGCGTATTCCCTGTGTCTAGCCCACGGTCAGAATTGTTTTTTTCGATGTGTCTTTCGCCTCAATTTTCAGGCAATGCGTGTTCAACGTGGGTTAGAGCCTGCGTAGAAAGTTGATATAAATCGAACAGAGCTGTTCGTCCGAGCGAGATTACATTTGAAATGCACCGCTCGTCATTCTCATCGGAGTATGAAATCACTTTAACCCACGATCAGAAAAGTTTTTTTGGATTCTCTTACACCAAAACTATTAGTAGTTGTTTGCTGAACGCATACTAGATATAGCTTAGAAAATTCGAATCAAAATGACTCAGCTGTTAGTTGGTGTAGGATGAAATTTAATCGAGACGTCCCGTGCCTTCCATCTATGTATTAATTGTTTTTAACCCATGGTAAAATTCATTTTTCTTATACATTCGGTTCTTTACCAACCAGTTGAAGTTTATTCAAAGTGGGCTGAACACCGATGAGAAAGTTTAATTAAGAATGACACATGTTTTTTGGGTAGCAATACTGAGTTTGACTTGCGCTACTGAATAATTTCATCGACTTATTCCCTGTATCCAATCGACTTTGAAAATTGTTTTCTTTAAGGTTTTTTCCACTGAAATCATCAGGCGATGCTTGTTCAACGTGGGTTAGAGACTGCTAAGAAAGTTGAAATGAAACTAAAAGAGATGCTCATCAGAACAAGATTACACTTGAAACGTACTCCTGATTGTCATTCTTATCGGAGTATTAACTTCCTTTAACCCACGATGAGAAATGATTTTTTGGTTTCTCTTACGACAAAACGATCAGTCGGTGATTGCTCGAAGTGGGCTAAATACCTAAGATAAATTTCCTATTTAAATGTCACAAGGTTTCTGTCATAGCGACACTTTTTTTTACTTGTGACATTTAAAAAATCAATCGACGTATTCCCTGTATTTAACTCACAGTATTTCTGTATTTAACCCACAATGTTTCTTTCACCTAAATTCTCAGGCGATGTTTGTTTAACGTGGGTTAGAGACTGCTCAGAAAGTTGAAATGAAACTAACAGAGCTGCTCGTCAGAGCAAGATTACATTTGAAATGCACCTTTTGTCATTCTTATCGGAGTATTATATCCCTTAACTAATGATCAGAATGATTTTTTTTTAATCTCTTACACCAAAACCATCAGTAGGTATTTGCTTAACGTGGGCTAGATACTGCTTAGAAATTTCTTATTAAAATAACACAGCTAATGTTAAATGAAATTTTAACGGGACGTCCCGCGGCTTCTATCTATGTATTGATTGATTCTAGCCTATGGTAAGATTGATTTTTCTGAAATATTCGGTTTTTCACCTACCAGTTGAGGCTTGCTCAAAGTGGGCGGAACACCGAAAAAAAAGTTTCAATATCAATGACACTGGTTTTTGTCATTCCAATACTCAATTTTACTTGCGCCGCTCAAAACTTTAATCTGTGTATTCCCTGTACCTAACCTACTTCGGAAATTATTTATCCTTTATTTTGCGCACCATACATATCAGAGTGCTGTTTGACGAGGGCTAAATACGATTTTCGTTGAAGCTGAATGAAACTTGAAAAGAGGCAAAATGAAGAATCGTTTCTTGAATGAAATTCTACAAATTTCGCTCGATGTGACTCGTTCGCGCATCGCTCCAAATGTGCTAGCGAAGCAAAATTGACTACGAAATTGCGATAGAGCTAACGTGCTCTGACCGTCTGTGAAATTGCATTGACGAGATATGAGAATCGGCCAGATTCTGTGCTCGTGAAAAAGAAATTGTAAATTTGAGAGATGCTCGTGAATCCTCGAGGAACAAATTGTTTATAAAGGAGCACCGATGCAGGCACTATGAAACGAAATTTCCGAGCCTAAAGCTCTGACTTAGCCGGAGTGCCGATCGGTTAAACAATCTGCTGAAAACACGAAGTATGCTGAATCCGCAGTTATAAAATGGAACATCGTTTCGTTAGCTTTGCATTTATCTTTGTAGCATCGCTCCAAACGCTCACGCGTAAACGAAAATTGACCTCGAAATTGTGATGAAGCAAACGAATCCTGACTTGTTTCGTATTTTATTTAAAAAATATTAGGGTCAGCCATTTTCCGTGCTCATCAGGGGACGAGCATATTTTTCAGGGATTCTTGTGGATCCTTATGGATCAATTTTTATTGAAAGATACCAATACATGAATTGAAAAGAGAAACGAGTTACTAGAACTGTCTAGAACTGTCAATCTCGCCTTAATATTTTAATATTCAGCTAATCACATATAAATATTGTATGGCGTTCTAACAATTTCTTACTTTTTTTGTCCAACTTGTGACCTTCTTCTTCCAACACTTTACTCTCGCGCACTTGAAGAAGAAGAATAATAATGCATCATAATAAATCAGTAATAAATAATGGAATAATAATGAAGAAAAAATAGAAAGTAATTCACCAAGACACCCAAAACTGTTAAGCTGTTGAACAGGTCCCCGGAACCTATGAAACAGTCAACCAAAATTTCGAAAACTATGAAGCAGTCCATTTTGACACCAAAAACTATTGAGCAGTCGTCTTGGACCCCGAAAACTACGGAGCAGTCGACCTGGACATCAAAAACTACGAAGCGATTATCTTGGACACTGAAAACTACGAAGTAACTTACCTGGTCACCAAAAACTATTAAGCGGTCGACTCGGCCCCCCAAACCTGTAAAACAGTCAACCTGGACATCGAAAACTATGGAGCAGTCCATCTCAACACCGAGAACTATCGAGCAGTCGTCGTGGACACCGAAAACTACGGAGCAGTAGACCTGGACACCAAAAACTATGAATCGGTTGACCTGGGATCCGAGAACGCAATTCACGACACCGAAAACTATGATGCGATTGACCTGGCCCTACAGAACTGTGAAACAGTCAACCTGGACATCGAAAAAAATGGAGCAGTCCATTTCAACGTCGAAAACTAACGATCACTCGACCTGGACATCGAAAACTATGGAACAATTAATCTCGACACCGAAAACTATCGAGCAGTCAACGTGGACACCGAAAACTCCGGAGCAGTTGATCGGGACTCCAAAAACTATGAAGCGGTTGACCAGGATACTGAGAACTACGATGCAATTCACCTGGAAGACCAAAAGAAGCGGTAGACTAAAACACCGGAAACTACGAAGCAATCGACCTGGTCACCGAAAACTATGAAGCGATTGACCTACCCCCCTAAAGCTGTGAAACTATCAACCTGGACACCAAAAACTATGGATCAGTGAACCTGGACACCAAAAACTTTAAAGCGATTGACCGCGTCATAGAAATCTACGAAGCAATCCGCGCGGTCACCGAAAACTATGCAGCGGTTGTCCTGTACTTCAAAACCGGTGAACCAGTTGACCGGGACATCGAAAACTATGAAGCAGTCCATTTCGACAACGAAACCTATCGAGTAGTCGTCCTGGACACCAAAAACTACGGAGTAATCGACCTGGACATCAAAAACTATGAAGCGGTTGACCTGGACTCTGAAACCTATGAAGCAATTCACCTGGACACCAAAAAATATAAAGCGGTTGACCTGGCCTTCGAAACCTCTGAAACAGTTGACCTGGACATCGAAAACTATGAAGCACTCCATTTCGACACCAAAAACTATCGAGTGGTCGTCCTGGACACCGAAAACTATCGAGCAGTCGTCCTGGACACCGAAAACTACGGGGCAATCAACCTGGACATCAAAAACTATGAAGCGGTTGACCTGGACACCGACAACTTCGAAGCAATTCACCTGGTCAACGAAACCTATCAAGCAGTTGACCTGGACACCAAAAACTATGAAGCGGTTGACTTGTATCTCGGAAGCTGTGAAACAATCGACCCGGATACCGAAAACTATCGAGCAGTTGACCTGGGAACTAAAAACTATCGAACGGTCGATCAGGACAACTAAAACGTAGAACACTCGGAAGCAGTCGATCGGATGAATACAATCACTAAGAGTGATTGTATTTCTCAAGATTCTCAAGTACCTTGAGTCATTAAATTTTTTTCTGAAATTATTGTTTCGATGGAAGTCAGGGCCAAGTGGGTTGCCAATAAAATGTTTATTACGAGAAGAACACACCGAGAATTTTATCATTTTGAATAAAAATATGAAAAATGATTGAAATTACGATAATTATTATTATTACATAACCATTACTTATTATCCATAGAAATAAATAACAATAATTCATTTACAATAATAATGAATTATTTTATGCGAGAGATTGGAAAATTGTTGGACAATAGTTTTGCGTCCAAGTTATACGTTTTTTCAACGCGTGAGTGTCATAGCTTTTTTCCACGACCACAGTCCTGGATTAAAGCAACTGCAATTTTCTGTTATGTTTGCGAACACTCGGAGCGACTGATGCGTCAAACGAGAAGTCCGGTAACCCCAGATGTATCTTCTGTCAACAGCGGCGACATGGTGCAAGTTCAGACGACACTATCCCATTTCACACGATGCGTTCGTTCCAAGTTCGAAAGTTTGAATAATCGTCAACTTTGACAATTTTTTCCTAAATGATTATGACCTTAAATTCAATAAAAAACGATTGGTCTGTATTCAGAAAATTATAGTCTTCATTTTCCAAAAATAAAAAACAACTTTCCATTTTTTTCCGAAATTTTCATATTTTTATCGCAAAGTCTGTCCTTCCCAC
This sequence comes from Alloplasta piceator, assembly GCA_946863875.1. Classification (NCBI taxonomy): domain Eukaryota; kingdom Metazoa; phylum Arthropoda; class Insecta; order Hymenoptera; family Ichneumonidae; genus Alloplasta; species Alloplasta piceator. Next base: position 31,414,046 of record OX333075.1, read on the forward strand.
AGAATCGCCGTATTTTTTTTCAAAGAGAGCGGAAAAAATCATGCGGATTACGGTTTTTACCCATCGCGATATCGCCTCGCAAAGGGACGTAAAAAATACCGCCCACATTATAATTGTCACGCTGTATACCTGTCTATGCCTTTATACTATACCTGCATGTATTAGTATGTACCTCAATATACCTGTATATACCTGTATATGCCTCCATGTACATCCATATGTCTTTATATATATTAGAGTGGTTCTTATTTGGGGTATGTTGTTTTTTCTTTTGACAATAGTCCCTAATCGGTTTGAAATGAATAAATAGAAACTCAGTCCAAATTTCAGCTTGATATCTCAATTTTAACCTGACCCCCACACAGGTCAAAGTTTTATTAAACGGGAAATACGTGAATTTTTTCCATTCAATGATCTGAACATTTTTTCGACTTAGTAAATATTGATATAAAAATTAGAGACTTGGCACATACATTCCTCACAGTATGAGGTATAATTGTAGTAGCTTGTTAAATTTTTCATCCTTCATTTTGGATATACATTCCCGCTCAAAAGTTTGGATACGTTTGTCGATATTCCTTGCTGCACTAGAAGTTGAATAATTCCGTCAAAAAAAAGATAATGAAATTTTCAAAAAAGCATTTCGACGGGAAGGAATTCAGCTTTATCTTACATTTTTTGAATAATTTTTACGATTCTTTTTCGACCCGCTCTGCACTTTTCAATGTGACCGTTTTTTGGTCTTTTTTCGACCATCGCGGATTGGGCGCATAACTTAAGGACATTTTTTTTTGTCTTTTTCATCTACGGTACATTCGAAAAGGTTAGCAGACACTTTATTTTTGTCTCTTTGAAATTTTCGTACGATTTTTTCTCGCTTCACTTTTGGCTAAAAAAGACAAATTTCGAAAGATGCATCATAACTCAAAAACCACAGGGTTGAAGAGAAAATGTGTAGTATGAAAAAAGTAACTTAGGTATACACGGAATCGCCTGGAATTATTTCAGAATTTTCCTATCAAATTTTTTTTTTCTTACTATTTTCGCTCGAAACTCAATAGTGATGTCCCAGAGAAAAATCCTATCTGATTGAAATTTCCGTACTTTGTGATACAATCAAAATCTGAAGAAAATTAGCAGCATTAAGCATGCTATGAACAACAATTAGCAATGATAATATTGCTCAAAGGTTATTAATAAATTGTTTAAACAATCGTTGAAAAATCATTAAAAACATATAAATGACCATGATCAATAATAATTATTGATCATTGTTCATCAACAATAGTATTGCTCAAAAATCATTAAAAAATTGTTCAAACAATTTTTATCAATCGTGATCAATAATTATTATTGATCATGGTCATTTATATGTTTTTAATGATTTTTCAGCGATTGTTTAAACAATTTATTAATAACTTGGTCTTGAGTAAAGTCGGCTTCGAATTCGGCCAGATATTCCAAGGTGTTAGTGGAATGAATTATTCTTTGATTAATGTTTCGATCCTCTGTTTGGATCCTCTTCAGAAATATATTTGTTCTATAAAATTATTACAATGTGTTGAATAAATACAGTAACGATGAATAAATAAAGTCAAGTTAAATATAATTACTGATTTATGTTATATATAATTGTTCGGTGATCAATAGTTGTGTAATTTAATGTTTGTAGGTTATGTTTTGTGTCAAAAATATTATTTTTTTTCAATTTTTCTCCAAACAATATGAGTTATAAACTCACATTTATAAGTCGATATGAACATCTTCGAGATAAACGATTGAGAAACTGGAATTTCCCACGAAAAGAGGTTAGAAAAGAAATAATATTTTTGACACAAAACATAACCTACAAACATTAAATTACACAACTATTGATCACCGAACAATTATATATAACATAAATCAGTAATTATATTTAACTTGACTTTATTTATTCATCGTTACTGTATTTATTCAACACATTGTAATAATTTTATAGAACAAATGTATTTCTGAAGAGGATCCAAACAGAGGATCGAAACGTTAATCAAAGAATAATCCATTCCACTAACACCTTGGAATATCTGGCCGAATTCGAAGCCGACTTTACTCAAGACCAATTTATCTACGCAGCCGCATGAAAAATCCATCAAATTTATTAATAACCTTTGAGCAATATTATTATTGATAATTGTTGTTCATAGCATGCTTAATGTTGCTAATTATTTTCAGATTTTGATTGTTGCACAAAGTACGGAAATTTCAATGGGATAGAATTTTTCTCTGGGACATCACTATTGAGTTTCATCAACAATTATTTTTAAGAATGGTTATTTATAGCATGGCAAATGTTACTGAATATTTTCTAATTTTTATTGTATCACAATGTACGGAAACTTCAATCAGATGCAATTTTTCTCTCGGACGGTACTATCGAGTTTCGAGCGAAAACAGTAAAAAAAAAATGCATGGGAAAATTCTGAATCAATTCCAAGCGATTCCGTGTATATCCGGACTACTTTTTTCATACTTGACATTTTCTCTTTAACCCTATAGTTTTTGAGTTATGTTACATTTTCGAAATTTGTCTTTTTCAGCCAACAGTGAAATAACCTTGCGAGATAAAATCGTACGAAAGTTTTTAAGAGACAAAAATTGAGTGTCTGCTAACTCTTTTGAATATACCGTAGATAAAAAAGACAAAAAAAAGGTCCTCAAGTTATGCGCTCAATTCGCGATGGTCGAAAAAATACCAAAAAACGGTCACATTCAAAAGTGCATAGCGGATCGAAAAAAAATAATAAAAAATATTTAAAAAATGGAAAACGAAGCTGAAATTCTTCATGTCACAATACTTATTTAAAAATTTGATTATCTTTTTTTTGACGGAGTTATGCAACTTCTAGTGCAGCAAGAAATATCGACAAATGTATCCAAACTTTTGAGCGGGAATGTATATCCAAAATCGAGGATTAAAAATTTGACAAACTACTACAATTATACCTTTTACTATGAGGAATATATGTGCCAAGTTTTAAATTTTTATATCAATGATTACTAATGATAACTAAAAAATTTGAAAAAAAAAATCCAATGTGTTGAAAATAGTGAAATAAAGTATTTCTCTCTCTTGAAATTTTATCAATGATCCCATAGTTCGCGAGCTATGGTAATTAAATGATCTGTGCTCCGACCCAGAAAATGGAAAAAACAAAATTGAGAAAAAAAAATCTGAAAAATTTCCTCTGGACTTGACAAAAACAAATACAACTTTTTGCTTTCTCGAAATTTTTCATGATTCCTCTTTGTTTTCGTGTTATACGGGATTTTTGAAATTTCCTCTTTTTTCACAATAAACGGAATGACTTTGGAAAAAAAAATCGCTCAAAATTTTTTAAAAAAGCAATTTGAAGCACAATTTTCCCCTTTATGAATCCGATCCTAAAAAAATATGAAAAAAAATTCTTCTAGAAAATGCGCGCACCTGAAGAGAGGGGAAAAAAGACGAAAAAGAGTTGTTTTCAGAATTGAGTTCAAATCGAAAAACGAAATGTAAAAATAATTAAAAATATAGGAAATTAAGCCGAATTCGTCCCCTTCAAAATGCCGCTTGTTGAATTAAATTATGTTGACTTCCGACGAAATGGCATCAAATAACGTTCGAGACCTTTTTTCAAGTTTTGTCCGGAAACTTTCCGTCGGTAGTGTACATACATATCTCTCTCTATCTCGTGAGAGAGATGTGAGATATGTAGATTATGCCATATATAACCTTATGTGTACATAAGTGTGCTTTATATATCTAGATAATGCCATATACCAGGTGTGTAAGTATGAAACCGGAATTTGCCCATAGGTGGCGCTAGATGTCGATGCAGTTACCGACACATCACGTCAGCGGTGTCTTGTTATGGTATTGATATCCGATAAAGATTTCCAACTCACAATAACACGAGTTTCATTCAGTAGCATTAGTTTATTAGAGATAAACATGTCGAGTTTTGTGCCAACAAATTACGATTTGCGGACAGCCCTACTTTTCTGTTTTCATCTGAAGAATACCGCAGCCGAATCGCATCGAATGCTTCTGGAGGCGTTTGATGAGCATGCTCTCGGTAAAACACAGTGTTTCGAGTGGTTTAAACGGTTCAAAAGTGGCGATTTTGACGTGAGGAACGAAGAACGTGGAAGACCACCGAAAAAGTTTGAAGACGCTGACCTGCAAGCCTTGTTGGACGAAGACGACGCTCAAACACAACAACAACTGGCGGATCAGTTAAAGGTGACCCGAGAAGCCATCTCTTTTCGGTTAAAAGCCATGGGAAAGATACAAAAGGTGGGGAAATGGGTTTCATACTTTCGAAATTCCGGTTTCATACTTACACACCTGGTATAACGCGAGATATACATAGATATGCTTTATATATATAGATCATGCTATATATAACGCTATATATTCATAAATATGCTATATATTGTGACGAAAAGTCCCAAAAATATAAGATAATATCGCGGCGGTCTTGGAATCCGCCACGACACCTGAAAAAAACCGGAAATATTGTTAAATTAATTAAGGATTGAAGATAAGAAATTAGTCTCGCGGAAAACGTCCTTTTTTACCCTTGAAAACCCCGTAAATTATTTTTCCCTTTTTCCAGTAATATCCTTACCTAAAAATTTCCCGAAATATTTTTGCCCTCGCCGCGCCAAGCCGCCGTATTCAAGGAGCGACCAATGAGCAGAAATCCTCGATTCATTGAGCAATCTGCAGTAATTTTTCTATCACCGGACCCGCCACTATTCAGTACGAGACTTTATTGAGGACACCGGGACACCGTATTATATTTTTCCAGGGTGAAGTCCCGATAAAAACGGTGACTAAGCCTCGGGAAATTAAATCAGAAAATATTTCATCGAGCTGTGCCGGTGATAGCGGATATTAAAGCATCACGAAAACGAGAGAGACAGACGATCGTCGGCGAGCGAGCAGCTTCGGCATAAAGACACGAGGCGGCAGCACCGGACCGTCAAGTATATCGAGCTCCGCGCCGCGACGGCAAAGAGAACTACAAAACCTTTCCCCTCCTCATTCCCCTCACCGCGAAATGCGACATGAAGAAGACGACTTTCTCCTCTCCTATACCCCCTCGCCCATCGATTCGATCATCGAGTACAATCGCGGCCATCTTGGCCTCATTCCGAGACCACGCGTTAGCGAAGCCACACGTGCTTTTCATCGAGATTTTTGCGTAATAGATTTGAGAGTAAAGAAAGGAGAATGAAAGACGAAAACAGGAAAGAAAATATCGAGAAAGACAAGGAGACAATAGCGAAAGAGTATTAAGAGAAAAAAGAGTGAGTAGAGTGATTATTTCCCCGAGAATTTTTCTTTGTAAATTTTGCGGTGTCGTGGCGTACGCGTCGTAGGGTTCCCCCTCCCCTTCTTTCGCATTGTTCGAGTATACGTGATTTTTGTATTTTCACCTGGTAAATTGTGTATCGCGGTAATAATTAAGAGATCGTAGCGACGGCGGACCTACGAATAAAATAACCCTGAGATATTAAGTAAGAATTTTGCGAGAAAAATCGAGATTTAGCGTCCCTGACCTTGCGTATCCCCTCTTCCCCTCTCCCTTTCCCCTATTGCGTCATTCCTTTGTTCGCGCGACGAAACATTGTCGTCCATTTTGTGTTTCCTCTTCGCGCCATTAGAGTACTAAGGATTATTATAATTGTGTATTTTATCTTGCGCTCCCTCGGGAATTATTATTATCATTCTTATTCATAGTTTTTTTGCGTTCTGTTTTTCTTGTACCGGTTGCTGGAGCGTAAAACTAACTGGCGCCCAATTAAATAATTTGTTCTTTTTCATTACTAATTTGATGGAATAAAATTCAGTTAATTTGTTTTATTCATTTAATTTGATTTTTGGAGTGTAATTATTTATTTATTTTGAGAAATCCCTTAGAATTTATATAGAAAATGATATGTAAAGCTAGATATTCATAGATAATGCTATACATAATGCTACTGTTTCGTCAAAAATCGGAGTTTTTAGGAACTATTAATTGACCTTTGACAATGGATGTGTTGATTATGATGACAACGCGCTAGTCAGAAAGAGAAACTTAATCTTTACTCCTCCTGGCTGTCAATCTCAAAACCCATCTGCCCTATTTTAAAGTCTAACCTTGCGGAAAATTACTTGCAATTGGGCGCGAAATATTGCTCGTATTTAAATGCGATCAGAGCTATTTCATAAGGAGGGACAGTCTAGGTCAGGGAAAGGGCTTGGATTAGAAATTAAGAAATGGATTTCACTTGAATTTAATTGGGTTAGAAATTATTTATCGCGAACAGTATAACACTTCGAATTAACACTGTCAAGAAAAATTGAAAGGGGGTGAAAGGCGGGGCCACAAGAAATTAAAATTCTTACCTTGACTGATGTAATTCAGGAAACTGGAATCAGTGTTATTCGGGTGGTTGGAGCCGGACACGTCGTGGCCTGCGATGTTGTCGTTCAGGAACTCGAAGAGGGAACAAATGAATGTTCGAAACGCATCGCTCGAGGTTCAAAATTCGTTGATAATTCGGAGAAATTGAATTAATATAGTGACTACCAACTCGTAGTAGACTAATTTACAAATATCGAAAAATAATATCAATTCGTAAAATGCTCAAAAACTTATATTCGAATTAAATAAATATATTTTCCGTTAATCCGAAAATTCAGAAATCCAATTTATAAAAAAAATATGCGTTCGATTCGAGGAATTACAAAAAATCGAAATAAACTTTAAACTATGAAAAGTTCGATTCTTCAGGAGTCAAGAACTGTCAAAAGAAATATTCAAAACTCCACTTAAAATCGGCTCAGGGAAAACCAGAGACTAATCATCTCACTCTTATTCTTTTTCTATAGTGTTTTATTTGGAGTCGAACTAAAACATAAGCCAACGAGCATCGCGGTAACGCCTGCACTAGTATCGATGCATCTTTTCGCTCTCTTACTCTGATTCTTTTCTTATAGCATTTTGTTTGGGGCTTGGACTGAAGCATAAGCCAACGGGCATCGAGTTAACGTTTGCACTAGTATCGACGCATCTTCTCGCTCCCTCACTCTCATCCTTTTCCTAGATTCCTAGTTTTTACGGAGGTTGGTTCTTGCGCAGCCGTTAATAGTGGGTGAGAGTGAGAGACGAACAGTTCATATGAACTAGCTAGAGAAATATACCTCCAGTTTCTTCATCCTAGGAACTGTGTCTAAGGGGTTATTTATGACCTCGTGGCTTTGGTGGCTGTGCCACGTGCCCGCTTGATATTTTATTGCTTCCTTAGATTTTCAACCAGTATATCTTGCGATCTCGATTGTCATAAATTGATTCTTCCGTCAAGAGTAGTGAGAATGGGTGACGCTTAAGGTGCATGAAAAAATACAGAGTATTTCTATCCTCATCCTAGGATATGTATATGAAAAAAAAGTTTGTTTACGATCCAATCATCGTTCGTTTCCAAAACCAGCAAGAATATCAAATTTCTTAATATTATTCGTCTCACATTTGTTGATATTAGAAAAACAATTTTCGTTACACCAGGACGTAACACTACTATATATACAAGCTTGTGTATATGCTCGAAAAAGCCTGTGTGTAAGGTTGAAAGCCTGTGTATGAGTTTGAAAGCCTGTGTATGAGCTCGAAAACCTATGTATAAGCTCGAAAGCCTGAAGATAAGCTCGAAAGCCTGTGTATAAGACAGTGAAGAGAGAGAGTGCGCGATGTTATTCTTACACACACTCAGATTCCCACTACCGCATACACGGCCCTCTCTATCGTATCACACCGCGAGGCAGAGCGCCGCGCGCAGTTTACGCACACACTTACATATTCTCACACTACCCTACAAGCCCTCGTGTAAAACTGTGTGACTATCATGCATGTAGATATAGAGCCCGTGCTTAAGGAACGACGTGACGTCAGACTTGAAGAATTTTTCCGATGCTGAATATTTGGATTAATTTGCCCGACATCATGATATGTCAGTATCACGTGGGCGGAAAAAAATAAAAATGGTATCAATGGAAGGCTAATTTTTTTTTACCACGACCGTGGTTTGTAAATGTTCAAATATGGTCGTGTTTTTTTAGTAATATCGGATTGAAATTCAAATTGGCATTGGCGGGAGGCATATTCGCGTATATAAGAGTGTGCGGCAATCTCGACTGGGACTTTCAGTTTCTTTAATACTTGGCGTCGAGACGCTGCCGCATCTCTTGATATTAACCACGTATACGAGGGCATACTGTTGATGGCCTATTGCTTTCTCTCTCGCTCACACATCACTCTTTCTCTATCTTTATGTATTCCTCCATTCTCTTGTCCCGATAATGGACAAATACGTTTACCGGGCTCGTTTAACGCTTTCCGTCTTCTGTCGGATAAGAAGTATTCACTTCAAAAAGTTACGGCTATCTGAAAACAGCGATTTTTTAGAATTTCGTTGGTTTTTCGAGGCCGTGTATAAGAAGGAACGTTGCAATATCTGAAAATTCATGTAGATAATTATAGTATATACCAAGACGAAAAATTTGAGCCGTCGGAAATTAGTCTACGTGGAAAATCCTTGACCTGACAGCATTTCGAATTTACGCAAAATTTTGTGAAAATAGAAGTTCAGGGAAGGGGTCTGCAATTAACCGGCTTTTGTTTTTGAGTAGAAAACTATTTTTTTATTGAAAATAGATCATCAAAGAAGGGGAATGCCGTTCTATTCGATCGCCCAAGCCTCGTAGAAGTTCGTGCAAAAAAATCGTGAAAGAGACTGAAAAATCGATTTTTTTCAACTTTGGAAATTTCTATCGCCAACATCTTTCATTATTTCGAGTTGATAATTTTAGGATCGTCTTTTTTCATAACCTCCTTTCTTGAAAAAAATCAGCAGCTAAATCGCTGATCCAAGCTCGCAGGCTTGGTTCGTAAAGTAATGGATCTTTCCGTATATATATATATATATAATGGTATATATACATAGATATTCTATATATATATTGTAACGTGGCGTTTTCACGTCACGTCACTATAAACGGCTCCCCTTCCCTGAGCGTGGCCACTCGAAGGTCCAGCCAGCAACGCAGGGACCAAGGAGGAGATAATAATAAGATAATAATAATAATAATAATAATAATAAGGAGGACGACGTCGCCATCTATTATCTCCGGCGGGGCGTCAATCGAGAGCGAGCCGTCGGTAATTAGCCCCCGGATACGGATGGGACATCGAGATTTTCCGTCGATTCTCGGCGTCAATCACGAGAGAGTCCTCTCCCCACTCTTCGTCGTTACGAGGCTTCACGCTGGCCGGCATGCGAGTACTTGTTGGCTGGACAGTGAGCATTGCGCATTGCCCATAAATCGTAGTCGTATTTATTGTTAGAAAGAGCGAGGATACTGAGTCCGTTTTTAAGGAGCCATTGCTCAAATTATCATTGAAGGACGTGCCGAGCGAAAGATAAATAGAGGTGGGTGAGACTTTTGGTACCTTTCGTCGTGCGTCCGGATATCTCTCACGCGAGGTGTTACGACCCTGATTTTTCTTTCGTTCCCGTCATTGGTATTTTTGCGTACGCGTAAGGGGAGACATTGCGCCCCCCTCCGAGAAAATCGCGGCTGTCAGGTCGTTCGTGTGGCTCGGGAGAAGTGGCGAGGTTCACGAAAATAATCGAGTTCGAAATTGCCTTCGGGCGTAACATGTGGGTCTGTTACCATAGTTGAGTAATCGAGAATTGTCACGTAGAGTAGCATCAAGTTTGATCGTTCTTGAGCAAGTGAAGCGGGATACGAAAAACGGGGGGGACTGTCTTCGTTATGTTGCGTTCAGGATTTCCTTTTTTTTGATAATCCTCACGAGCCGCAACCGGTGTATCGTTCTCACTGGCGTATCAGTGATTGTAATTTCTCAAGGTCGCGCGCTCTTTCCGTATTGCAAGGTCTTTTTTTTCTTAATCATTCATTAATTGAGTTCATGCAATAAAGTTCCGTATCCCCGCGAGTTCGTGTTGTTCGTTTATTTCATCACCCCTGGGAGATTGACTCCCCGTACTTACGCCCTTTTAGGGCCTCGTGCTCATCGTGGTTACCGGAAATAGCTGAAACCTCGAAAGAACGCCCTTTTGGCCTTTTTGGGGCGAAGGAAAAGGCCTGGCGCCCTTTTGGCAATCGTTCGTCGTAGGATTAGGAAAAGGACGCATTTTGTGATTCCGCTCGTCCTCGTGGCTTTTCCCTGAGCCACGAGACGTGGTACGAGCGCGTTACAATATCGATAATTGTATATATAATGCAATTTATTCATAGATATATTTCATATCGATAGAAAATGCTATTCAAAGATAATTCAAATGTCGAATAATGACAACTTCAATGTAAATTAGGACCGGAAATATAATTCTCTTAGCTATAGATATACATCCCGTATATAAGCGTGACGGAATTCTAGCCAATGAGGTGACGCAAATTGTTAAATAACTTTTCACGATAATAGAGTTCGAGAATAATTCACCCGATATCATCGAACCTCAGCATTATATGGACGGAACAACATAAAAATGGTATCAATGGAAAGCTAATTTTTTTTTATCACCATAGTTCGTAGATCTTAAAAAAGTTGTGTTTTTTTAGTAATATTGGATTGATATTCAAATCTGGTTCGGTGGGAGGAATATTCGCGTATAGAAGAGTGCACGGCAATCTCGACTGTGATTCTCTCAGTTTTTTTAAATACTTGGCATCGAGACGCTGCTGCATCTCTTGATAATGAATACAATAGCTGTACGTTTTGATAGCCGAATTAGCTTTGTCCAAAGTTTCAGTGCAATATCTCAAAAATGCAGAAGTTATAGCGTTTACGCCATTTTTAAAAAAATAAACAATAATAATAAATAATTTTTTTTCGCGAATACAAAGCTTCCTGTATGAGAAGGCAAAACGAATAAATAATAATGTTTTAAAAAATACGGGAGAATGAAGCGGAAACATGTATTCCTAAGACAAAATGTCAAAACTTTATAAAAGCATTAACTATGAAGAAAAGTTTCGCTACTTGATACTTCTGTATCAAATATTGAAAACAAAGAATTCACTATCTGACACAGTTGTATCGAGTGTCGAGATGATTTTCGAGTATAGCCCAAATTACCATTACTTGTTTCTTCTGTATCGAGAATTAAGAAAATTTTCGCCTGTTCATAGTTTTCGGTTTCAAGGTCGACCGCTTCACATTTTGTTTGCGGTTACAGTGTGTAGGTCAACCACTTAATAGTTCTCAATATCTAATCGAGCTGCCCTGCCGTTTTCAGTGTCCAAAATCGATCGTTTCATATTTCTTGACTCCTCGGTATGAAGCTCGCATGTCCGTCGTGGGCATCGAAAAATATAATGAGAAAAATGTAGCTGCACAGAGAAAACTATGAAGCCATCCACGTGGACATCAAAAGCTATAAAGAGGATAACCTAGATACCGAAAGTTATGATATAGTCAACCCGGACACGGAAAACTATGGAGCGATCCACTTGGACCCGAAAGCTACGATGCAGTCAAGCCGGACACCGAAAAACATGGAGCGATTCATCTGGACACCGAAAACTATGAAGAAGTCGACGTGGATAACGAAAACTATGATACAGTCAACCTGGACACTGAAAACTATGGAGCGATTCACCTGACCACCGACAACTATCGAGCGGTCAACCTGGACACAGGAAATTCCGGTTCAGTCCACGTAGACACCAAAAACTGTCGAGCGATTAACCTGAAGACCGAAAATTTTGGAGTGATCCACCTGACCGAAAACTTGATACAGGAGTATCGAGTAAAGAGAAAATTCGTTACTCGTTACCAGTGACGGATTTACACATTTCCCAAGTATAGGCTGTTGAATTTTTGCCACCCTTATCTCTACAATTTTAAGGTCCAAAATTATTTTTACAATCCAATAATTTAGTTGAAATTGCACAAGAAATAGTTTTTGGGTATATTTCTGAGATAATCAAAGCTCAATCTTGTATGACTAATAAGGCGGAGTAGTGTATGCTACTTACTCAATAATGTACATTTTGGTAAACGTAATTATATATTCTTTATTGCGCTTACAAACGGTTTTAAAATGATAAATTCAATTAAGTTATGAAAGTTTTGTACAATGACTTTTTACGCGATTTTTCGTTGGCAAAATCATCGATGATCTCGCCTTACGTAATCTTGTTCATTCATTCTGACTCTATCCACAAAAAAGCTGAAGCATGTAATTTTTTTGACTTAAGATCATGAAGAAAGGAAAGCTATCACAGATAATTTTTTACCCTTTTTAGCCGTGAACTGAGTGTTTTACCACACACTGAGAGAGCAGTTTATTTGTAGTACATAAATGTACACTACTGGAAAAAATTAAGAAACAAAAAAATGTACGAAATTTTCACTGGTTTCTAACAATGCTGTATTTTGTCAAAAAATGGTCGTATCAAGGTCTAAAAAAAGCATTGTGAGCTGTAAAAGTCACACTCAACATTAGTCGGTTTGTCACTATTTTCAATTTAGCCGTTCATTTTTTAAAAAACCATAAATATAACCCTCATTGTTCTCCTATTTTTTTAAATTCATGGCAAGGATGGAATTTGTTTTTCAGAAAACCATCGTCAATCCTTGCAGAGTATTAATTTGAGTTTCTGAATCCCCCCTTTCATTTTATGTGCGATCATTGGTTGCCGAGATATCAATGGTCAAACACAAAAGGATACTTTTTCAGTAAAAATCTGATATCTCAGAGAATAATGATCGCATGGAGTTTTTAATAAAGAAAATTGAAGCTCAATTAATGAGCTATCCAGTCCATGCAATGATTTAGCTAGAAGAATTTTGTCCAAGTAACTGCAGCTCAAAAAAGTAATAAAAATTTGCCAAATTTGTTTTTCTCACTATTAGGATCGCGTGAAACCTGTAGCTTCGAATTTTTTTGCTGAATGATCTTAAAACTTGAAACTTGAAACTTTAAAATGCTTTTTTTTAGACCTCGATACGACTATTTTTCACTGATATACAGCATTGTTAAAAACCACTAAAAATTTAGGAAATATATTTGTTCCCTTAATTTTTTCCAGTAGTGTATTTGCCACTTTTACTTTTACTTAAATATTCCTTAACTGTTACAAAATTTGTCAGTCGGTAAGAAATATTTTATTTGTGTCAAAATAATTTATTAACTGTTACGAAATATTTATTTAATTTGTTAACGGTTAACAAATTAGTACATTGTTTTCTCAGTGTAGAATATTCTCAGGAAATGAAAAAGTTACCGGAAATATGTCTTGTAGATTTCTTTCTCCAAGACATCAGAAAACCGTCTTACATAAATTTTTTCGATTTCTGTAAGGCGGCTAAAAAAAATCGGTCCCCAAATTTGCTGCCCCTAAAATCTGCCGCCTTAGGCTTAAGCCCACTTAGCCTGCTGGTAAATCCGCCATTGCTCGTTACTCGTTACTCGATACTTCTGTATTGAGCTACATAATGACTCGATACATCTGTACCGACTAACGAGAAAATTTCCGTTTTTCGATTCTGGCCTGTAACGAGTAACGAAAATTTTCTCCTTACACGTTACAGAAGTATCGAGTATCGATTTTTTTTTCGTTACTCGATACAAATTATGTAGCTCAATGCAGAAGTATCGAGTAACGAAAAATTCCTCGTTACGCGATACAAAAGTAACGAGCAAAAAATAACGCTCATTACCAATTTCTGACGATACTGCTGGTAAGAAGCAAGGCGCGACAAAGACTGATGCATATATGGTAGAATCGATTAAACGTCGCGACAGAGAGGCGGTGAACACATGGACTCATCCCAAATATAATAGGGTGGCACGACAGGAAACATGGACAAATTAGTTACTACTTAACCCATGCACTCATAGGACATGGTTGTTTCAACTCCTACTTGGAACGATTTAAAAAGACGGACAGCAGGGAGTGTTTTGACTGTGGCAACAGCCCAGATGACGCGCGGCACGCAATATTCCTGTGCCTGAACTCAGAGAATAAAAGGACTATCCTACAGGTAGAGCTGAATAGTACAAGATTAGAAGAAACAAACCTGATGCAGGTATTGAAAAGTAGCGAGCAAGCATGGGGAGTGGTTCAAGCCTTCATAACTCGAATTGTGATGAAAAAGGAAGAAGCGGAGAAAATTGCAAATGAACGCATGAGAGCAGAGCAGCAGGAGATCTAGACTGCATAAAAGGACTGCTGAAAATGAAACGAACAGGCCCATGAGGAAGTCTCAAGTAGGGCAAAACACACCACACCGACAAATGCGAAAGTGGGTCCAGTGAGACTGTGTGGCGAAGGAGGAGGGGTTTTAGTCAGTAAGAATTCGACACCACCTTTAAAAACTGGGTGTCTTACGTAAGATTCCCCTCCTTCAATTTATAAAAAAAAGACACTCACAGACACTCACAGACACTCACTCACTCACTCACAGACACTCACAGACACTTCTAGACTCACACAGCATTCACAGACACCCATAGACACTCACATATGGACATTCACGGACACTAATACAGGTTTTCGTTAATATATTCACACCGACATACTTATAGACACTCACAGATACTAACCGACACTCACAGGCACTCACGGACAGTCCCATTTACCCTTCTCGAGGCCTGCTTATTCCAAGTTCCCTTTTCAGAGCAATCCTCGAGACCTCTCCCTTTTAAGAGTCCTCCTCAAAGCCCGTAAATTCTCAGTCCCTCTTTGAGGGTCGTCTTCGGGGCCCAATTATTCTAAGTCCTCTATAAGAAATGCGAAGTCCTCAATTTTGGTGTCCGTCCGTGCTCACATAGGGACGCACAGACACTTCTTCACTCACACGGACACTCACACAGACACTCACAGACACTTTTGGGCTCACACGGACAATTCCGATTTGCCATTTTGTAACTTTTAAGCGCCTGTCCTAAGGCCTGATCATTTTATGTCGGTTTTCGAGTCTTTATGGAGTACTCATAGAAACTTTCATAAATACTAGCGTACACACACAAACACTCACAGATACTTTCAGACTCACATGGGCACTCACATAGATCCCTGAAAAAGGGTTGTATTTGTCGCGACAATAACCACTTCTATCAGAGTCGAATTTTTTTCATTTGGTTTTGACGTTTGTAGGATTGTGATACTAAAATTTTGCGTCATATTAGAATAATTCAGAATAAAAATCTCTGGTATTAATGAGATCGACGCGCGAATCGAAAAAGTCATGTACTTTCATATACATAGATATTTATATCTCATCTGTTATTTATTGTGTTTCTCATGTTATTAGATTTCGACATTCCATCGGGCGATCTCCGAATTTCAGAACCTTAAAATTCCGAGCCTTCAAAGTCCGAACACCTAGAATCCACACTTAATGCTCAAATTCCGAATCCTAAATCTGCATTCGATCCACCATTCATCCATCCCAGTTGTGAATCGCAGAATGTTTGACTTCTCAACCTCCGATCTGCTCTACCAATCCCATACAATTTCGACCATACCATTCAAAAATACAACTTCAAATAGTATTCGCGGAAGTTTATACGAAAACATGGCGTCATTCAACACCAACAATGAACTCCGACCCGCGTAAGTACACGTACTTATACTTGCTTCCGATGCAACAAGAAATTTTTACATAAAAACCACTTTTACGCACACAACCAGCAATACCGAGAATAGAATTGATGATTGTTCAAAATTACACGTTTGTGTAGGAGGAGTAGCCAATTATTATACTATGAGAGGAGTTAAATATACGCACGATATAAAGATTCTTCAAGAGGGAGGGAAATCATAATTTGTTAAATATTTATTATTTTTTTAGTAATCCAGCTTTGATAAGGTGTATAATTAATGTAACCATTAAAATGGTGCCCAATGTCAAAATGGCATATGAAAATGTGTATTTAAAAAAAATTGTAAAATGATTCTTCTTCTATCTTTCTTATGTTTATTTTTCTAGGTATTTGCGTTTTCATTTGAGTTTTAAATGTGAATCTTCGGTTTTCGAGGTCGATGATTCAAAAGAAGCGAAGTAGTGTTGGTAATTTGGTCTACTTCTTTGAAAAATTCTTCATTATAAATTTCTGAGTTGGGGTCTGGAATTAAAAAAAAAAATCGCGTTTATCTATAAAGGTAACGAACACAATATTACAAAACGTACAATACTCATCAGAGTACGGAACGTGAGGTGTCTTGGGTTTCGTTGTTAGCGCCGACATTGGCGCTTCGATGGTTTTTTTTCCTTTTCTGTGTTCTTTGACATGTTTTTTCGTTTTGTGTTGGTGAATATAAGACAAATGCCTCAAAAGTTATAATCAAATTCGTTAGTTTCAATGTTGTCAGATTTGGAAAGATAACCAAGTATAGGCTCTAATGAAAAAAAATACAATCGATTTTACATTATGGACTTCTGAACATATAGATTTATAAAGGACGAGCAGATTGCCTCGAATCAGTCATTGTTAGTTTGAAAACATGGAAATCGAGAAAAGCAAGACCCACAAGGACAACGTCAACAGCAAGAACAATGCGAGCCGGGAAACCAACGTGGACCACTTGAGGAGCCATAGTGCGAGCAACGAGACCCACAAGAAACGGGGGGCAGCAAGATCCACAAAGACCATGCAAACTGCGAGCCGCACGAGACCGACATGGACCTACTCAACAGCGAGATGTACGAGATTGATGGGAAAATGGGTCTTTTACGTACGGAGTGCAATAAAATTATTTGTTTATATTTTAATTTTTAGCGATAACCGGCGTCTATAAGATAAATTCTCTATCGTTTTTATTATCAACCAAGCTCGCGGTTAGCCGTAGGGACGATTTGTGTTTTTTTTAAATTCTTATATTTGTGACAGAACAGAAATAAAAATAAAGAAAATGTAATGCTCTGACAGAGTACGGAAAAAAAATAAAAAAAAAAATAACATGGGCGCATTTAAAAAAAATTAAATTGTTCAGGAGATATAGCCGCTCATTTAAAATTCACCAACATCAACTGAAATATCTACTGAAAAATTTTACGTCGTTTGAAGATTTTATTCGAGGTTAGTTCAAATATTTTTCAAATATTTTCTTCACATCACTTGGGGAGATTTTTTGCTTTCTCACAAGAAGATTTGCTTTTGAATTTTTTTTTTCAATTATAAAAACGTGTTGAGTAATTGTGATTGATAGTTAAGAAATTCTAATTATTTCGAGTGATTACAATTGATAGTTGTAAAATTGCAGTTATTTCCAGTAATTATAATTGTGAGTTGAGAAATTACAATTATGTAAAGTATGGAATGGTATGGTATGGTCTGTGAATTATCCGGTCACTCAGTCCTGGTGGACCATTGTGCCCGAGCCCTGCGCTGGGCAAGCTTAATAGCCTGTCGGAGCCATAGGCAAGCTGGCCTCACGCGCGAAGCGGATTAGCCCGCTCACCCCTGTGCCCTCCAGATCGAGATTGCAGATAGCATAGGCCCCCAGAACGTCATTTTGGACGTTCTCCAGCCCTGTGCATCGCGTTACATGCCCCGACGGCTGGGCCATAAGCGAAGCCCCACCATCGGCGTGAACTCGAAGGTATTTACTGCATTCCCGAGCCTGCGCAAAAGACCGTCGATGACCCAGAGCCACATTCAAAGGGGATGCCACCCTTCTTGCGGGCACCTCGGCTGACATGAGCCCCACTGGCACGAGCTCGTTCACGACCAGGAGCCACTCCAATAGAGATGTCACCCCCCCTGGTGGGCAACCCCGACCAATTCGAGCCCCGACAGCAGTTCCCGGTCACCAATAATCCCATCGAGTGTTTAGGAACGAATGGTCCACCCCCACAGAGCTTGCATGTAGGAGTAAGGCTAAACACCATTGAGGGTCGCCTGGTACTCAATTGGCATCGTAGCGACACTATAACCCAAGTGCCATTCAGCCTTCCGCCCGATAGCTCCCGCCTTGACTTAGGGGAGTTGGTCCGCGACGAGGCTTTTGTCCCCCTGAGCCGGATTTTAGTCCAGCCGGGTTCCTTATGGCTCCCGTTAACCGGGTCTTTCCGCCGCCCCTCTCACTGCTTCCGGTCGCGGTCATCACAAGAGGTCCCGATTGTAATTGATAGTAAACAAATTACTATTATTTTGAGTAATTGTAATTGGTAGTTAAGAAATATTATAATTATGTCGAGTAACTAATTGTAATTCATAGTTGAGGAATTACAATTATATTGAGTAATTGTAATTAATAGTTAAGAAATTACACTCATTTCGGATAACTGTAATTTACCGGTAATGAAATTACAAAAGTAATTTCCGCCGCCCAATTCTGGAATATACTCACCACTGTCGGCTATTTTCTTTTTTTTTACACGAATGAAGTTTTTCTACGATTCGAGGCAATTTAGAAAAAAAAATTATAAATATTAATCAAAATAAAGATTAATCCTTTGAACGTTATTAGAATGCTTCTTCCGACTTTTGAAGTTATGCGTCCACCGGATTCCCCAGTAAGTAACGACGAAATTCAGTTGAAAGAAAACGTTGGAAATATTTTGTTGGCCGTATTGAACGAATACAATTGTTTCGAAATGGCAGAAGAAAATTCTCTGTATTTTAAATAGGGTTGCAAGTGATGCATTACTTCTTGTAATGAATTGCCGTTTTCATTACCCATTACAATGTAATGTGTAGTGGAAAAAATTTTCATCACGCAACACAATGTAGTGCATAATGGAAAAAATTCCATTGCTCATTACAATGTAGTGTGTAATGGAAACAAAATTCATCACCCATTACAATCGAGTGGGTAATTGGAAAAATTTCCATTACTCATTACAATGTAGTGTGTAATGGAAAAAAATTATATTACCCATTACAATGTAGTGTGTAATGGAAAAAATCCATTACCCATCACAACGTAGTATGTAATGAAAACAAAATTCATTACCCATTACAATGTCGTGTGTAATCGACGAAATGTTGCTCGTTCATTACAACTTAATGTGTAATGGAAATTTTGGACATTTTTTATTATATTGTAGTAGTTTTTCGGCCTGGGTTAAAATGAGCCAAAACTAGTAATTAAGTGGTCGCGTGATCATTTAGAACGGCAAGAAAAATTTCATGCCTAGTGCCCCACACTTTTATCCTTATTCTTTCCTATTCTTTATAATCGACACTTTTATAATTGACGATTCGAAATTTTTTTTTGAAAAATTATATGTCACTGCCATCTTCTGCCCCGGTGGAACGGCTTTTCAGCTGCGCAACGATGATGAACGCTCCTCAATTTAATAGGCTCACAGAAAATTACTTTGAGCAGAGGATAATGGCAAAAGAAAATGCTGAAAAAGTATATTTAGAAGCGCAGTTCAACGTTCAACTTTTTGTATGCATATACACTAGTGGAAAAAATTAAAGGATCAAAAAATTTTCACAAATTTTCAGCGGTTTTTAACAATGCTGGATCTCAGTGAAAAATGGTCGTATCGAGGTCTAAAAAAAAGCATTTCGAAGCTTGAAGTTTCTAGTTTTTAGATCTTTTAGCAAAAAAAATTTCGAAGCTACAGGTTTCACGCAATTATGAGAAATACCAAGACAAACAAATGTGGCAAATTTGCATCGCTTTTGTTTTGACTGTAATTTTTGGGGAAAAATTCTTCCAGCTAAAACATTACACGGGCCGGATAGCTTGTTTATTTAGCTTCAATTTGCTTTTTTGAGATTTCACTGCGACCATTTTTTGCTGAGATATCGAGCTTTTACGAAAAAGACACTTTTCTGTTTGACGATTCATATCTCAGCAACCAATGATCGCACAGAAATTAGAAAGAGCGTTTCACAAATTTAAATCAATGCTCTAGGAGGATTGTCGATGGTTCAAAAAAAAAAACAATTTTTCCATCCTTGCCATGAATTTGAAAAAACAGGAGAAAAGGGGCTATTTATGGTTTTTGAGAAAATCAACGGCCAAATTAAAAATATTGACCAAACGATTAATGTTGAGCGTGACTTATATAGCTCAAAATACCCACAAAATCCCTGTAAAGTTTCAATTCGACCTATCGAACGGTTTTTTTGTTTCAAGCAATCAAATTCTTGAAAAAATAAAAGGATCATGTTTATTGCCCCTTAACATTTCAAAATCATTATGAAAATGAAAAAAAGAAATTTTTTCGAGCATTTTCCCTATTTTTATCGCGAACAGCGTTTAAATTTATGAAAACAAAAAAAAATTAAACATTTTTTTTTATTTAAAAAAAAATTTTTTTTTCAAACAAATTCAAGGATTATGTTCATACTCATTACATACTCACACTTTATAATCATTATGGAAGGAAAAAAAAAATTCGAGCTTTTTTCACATTTTTATCGCAAACAGCGTTTGAATTTATGTAAGAAAAAAAAATCGACAGAATGAATTTAAAAAAAAAATTCGAAAAATCTTCGAAATTTTTTTTTGTACATTTAAACGCTGTTTGCGATAAAAATGTAAAAACAGCAAAAAAAAATTGTTTTCCACTTCAATAATGATTATGACGTTTAGGGGCAGAAACATGATCCTTAAATTTTTTCCAAAAATTTGATTGCTTGAAACAAAAAAACCGTTCGATAGATGAAATTGAAACTTTACAAGGATTTTGTGGATATATTAAGCTGTAAAAGTCACGCTCAACATTAGTCGTTTTGTCAATATTTTTAATTTGACCGTTGATTTTCTAAAAAACCACAAATAGCCCTTTTTCTCCTGTTTTTTCAAATTCATGGCAAGGATGGAAATTTTTTTTTTCAAAAAACGATCGACATTACTTGTAGAACATTGATTCAAATTTGTGAAACGCCCTTTCTGATTTCTGTACGATTATTGGTTGCTGAGATATCAATGGTCAAACAGAAAAGTGTCTTTTTTCGTAAAAGCTCGATATTGTCATCGAAAAATGGTCGCAGCCAGGTCTCAAAAAAAGCAAATTGAAGTTAAATAAACAAGCTATCCGGTCCTCATAATGTTTAAGTTGGAAGAATTTTTTCACAAAAATTACAGCCAAAACAAAAGCGGATGCAAATTTGCCAAATTTTTTTGTTCTTGGTTTTTCTCATAATTGCGTGAAACCTGTAGCTCTGAAAAAAAATTCGCTAAAAGATCTGAAAACCAGAAACTTCAAGCTTCAAAATGCTTTTTTTTAGACCTCGATACGACCATTTTCCACAGAGATACAGCAAAGTTAAAAACCACTAAAAATTTGGGAAAATTTTTTGATCCTTCAATTTTTTCCACTAGTGTAGATGCTTTTTAGAATTTAAGGGAAGGGTAGGGGCTTGCGCTTTTGAAAAATCGATTTTTTTGTCTTTTCTTTGTAACCGTTATTTTATTTTACACTTACTTTTTATTTAAACTGATACCAAAAATAAACTGATACTAAAAATATTGAGTTAATATCTATCGCTGAATTTATTTGGGGATCAGCGGAAGAATATTGCTCGAAATGCCGTATTAGTTTTTTCCTTTCACCTATATTCTAATGCACCATGAAATTATAAGTATCACAATATTTCGCTCGTAGCTTTGCAAACAATTCATAAATTCATACTGCACACACACATAATTACATTGACATCGCTTTTGGGCGAGACGATTATCGTATCTCGTAGAGAGATTTATTGCCTCGCATTAATCCCCGCGCTTCTTATAGAATAGAAATTTTATACAGAACAAATCTCTCACGGAGTATCCCAAAATCATATCAATCACAGTTGTAGAGGCAATCAAGCAAAAAGAGTAAAAAACTTATCTTGGCGATGATCGTCGAACTTTTTGACAAGCTCGACTAATAATGATATCCTCGAGATGATATATCGAGTACTTGATGAAAAGTCGTAATGCCGTGAACCAATTTTCAATGAAAATAGATCCGTGGTCCAGAATTGAGATGATGTACGGTCCAGCGATCGATTCTTCCAATATTTACAATGGTTTTTACAGATTGAATTTTCTCTCTCTCTGTGTTACTTTCCTTGAATAGTATTATACATTCGGCCCAGTCGCACGACTCATAAGATAATCAGACACTTGCTTTGCCGCGACTTTGGACCTGGGAAACGCTCGTGTTGAAAGTTTCGTCAGCGTTAGTGGCACCCCATCTGGCCCCGTGGAGTTTTGGAGAACTTACTACACCGGGATTATATATGAATAAGGCTGAAAGGTATTTGGGTTTTGGTGAAATAAGTTTGGTGCCATCCCAAAAACATAATCAAGGTGTATCAAAAAAAATCTGTATAAAGTTTGGAGGCGCTCGGAAAATTGGAAAACGCGCCACTGGACGTTTGAAATTTTAAATGTTTTTTGAGCATCTCTGCAAAGCTTGTCATTAACAAAATTATAAACGAAATAATGTGAAAAAATTAGGTCTTGTATACCATACTATGCCCAATAAGAGTACCAAGTTTAAAATTTTTTGTATTAATATTATACTCAGAAAAAAAAACACTGATACGTGGGATGAATACACGTATATTTTACATTTTAAATTTCAATCACCCGGAGTATAATATTATTGAAAAAAATTTTAAACTTGGTACATAGTATGGTGTACAAAACCAATTTTTTTTTTTAAATTTTGTTCATTCATAATTTTGTGAATGACAGCTCTATAGAGATGCCTATATTTTGTTTTTTTGGCATCGCTACAGAGCTTGTCATTAACAAAATTATCCACGAAAAAAATTAAAAACATTTGGTTTTGTACGCTATACTATGCACAATAAGTGTACCAAGTTTCAAATTTTTCTCATTGATATTATAGTCGGAAAAAAATCATTGATGCGTGGGATAATTAGATTCATTTTACATTTAAAATTTTAATCGCTCAGAGTATAATATTAAAAAGAAAATTTTTTAACTTGGTACCCTTATTGTGCATAGGCTGGTGTACGAAGCTTAATTAATTCAATTGTTTTCGTCCATAATTTTGTTTATGAAAAAAATTGAAAAAATTTGGTTCTGTACACCATACTATGCACAATAAGTGTACTAAGTTTTATATTTTTCTCATTAATATTATAGTCGGGAAAAAAATTATTGATGCGTGGAATGAATACATGTATTTTACATTTAAAATTTCAATCGCCCTGTGGCGCATGTTCCAATTTTCCGAGCGCCTCCAAACTTTACACAGATTTTTTTTGATACACCTTGATGATGTTTTAGGGGTCGCGTCGAACTTTTTTCGTCAAAGCCCAAATAACTGTCACCCTAATCTATGTGCATAGCTGCATACAGCTATGCATATAGATATAATATCCCGATTTAGTTAGTCCTCCAAAATTCCGCGAGGCCAGATGAGGTGCCGCTAACGCTGGCAAACTTTTCTCCATAAGCGTTTCCTAGCCCTGGTCAGTTAGTTGTTGTACGTTCGGCCGATACAATAGATACAAGAACGTATTTGTGCATATCGAAAAAAAGGCCTAATTCATGTAAAAAAAAAAGAATGAAGCTAATTCATAGAGTGCATTATCGCAAAAAATAAAGTAGAATATCAGTGCGAGCGTGCTGGGAGACGTTGAAAATCATTATAGAATCGTCGATTTTTTGCATGTTTTCTCAACAATTGCAAGTTTGGTGGAATGTGCTCAGTGTGATGGTTCAGGTGCGTTCAAAAGTTGTAAAAAAGAAGAAGTCCTTGGCTTTTAAATCTAGGTAAAATGTCCTCATTGTGATCTACACTATAAGAAGAAGAAGTTGTGAGAAGAAGTCTTGGCTTTTAAATCTAAGTAAAATGTTCTAATTGTGATCTACGCTATATAGCGTCGAGTGAGAAAACTGGTCAACACTACGAAATAATCACTCGATTTGTTTTCGTAATGCGTACAATAGGTTTGGGTTTAGCAGGCTGCAATAAGTTTTGCGGTCTAATGGACATTGCAAGTAATTTTTTAGCCGTCTTATTTGGATATTATGAAATCGATTCGCTCCTATGGCAAAACGACTGCTGAAAAATTTACCACCGTACTACCACCAGCAGTCGACAGACGATAACCCTCAACACAATAAGTGCCTGAGCGGCAAGGACTCGTGGTATCCTTATCAAAAAGCTCTGGTCACATCAGGAGTGGAAAATTTGAAACACATTTATACTCCACTTCCAGAAGATGTCTTATAAGCAATGAAATCAATTCACGAAGATCTGAGTAAGGATGAACTTCTTGAAAGGTGTTTCCGAGGATTTACCCAAAATGCCAACGAATGTCTTAACCAGCTATTCGGAGGATTGCACTGAAAAAATTACCTGGCAGCAAACAAAACGTTGAATTTCCATCCTACGTTGCTGCATACACTTTCAATGAAGGTGCTGGTGCTTTTCTCACCTTTCTGTCGGATATGAACATCAGCGTTGGGCCAAGCGCTCGGATCACGGTCGCATCAACAGGGCAAAGATACAAGCTGAATAGCAGAGCAAAGATGCCAGAGTAAGGCAAAGGCTTGAAAAAAAGAGGCTTAAGACATCGAAGCTGCTGCAGGAAGTCTACTTTATGGAGCTGGAATCGATGATTCAGTGTAAGTTGAAAAAAAATTCACTTTTTTAGCTTCTGAAACTTCAAACGCGTTTTTCTCGAAACCACTTTTTCTAAGCCCGTGTTCACTGCTATTTGAAAACTACATGATCGATTTATTTTAAACTTGGTACACACTTTCTACATATAAAATATCTCCCCCCAACGGTTATCTAGAGATTTTTTTTACATTGAGGGGTTTTCCACCCCCGAAATGGCGGAATTTTTGATGAAAAATCGCACTTTTCAATTTACATGACCACCAAAAATTTAGAAATGAAAAAAAAAAATTATCAAAGAGCGTTGGGGGAAGGATTTGATGATACTTTGGCTAAATTTGAATGGTACGTGATTTCAGATAATTTCTAGCTGAGATACAGTGAACACCGCGAATCACGTTTTTCCAATGGCGTTCCGGAAAAGCTTCATCACAGGCTTGTTTGTAGATATTTTTGCGTACACATTTCACGAAATGTTCTTGAAAAGACACTTAACAATGTACAAAAGGTTTCAATAAATTGACTCTATCCAATAGAGATAAAAAAAAATCGCAAAAAAGTGTTTTTTTCACGCTGAAACCCCTACCTCCCTCTTGAGGTACCTAAGTCAGTAAAATGTAATGCAAAATTGCAATACAGTCGTCTATATTTTTCCATTTCCAAAATTGCAGTTAAAGTTTCGTCCATTACACATGACAATGCAATGGGTAATGGAAATTTGTTCTATTAGACATTACATTGTAATAGATCATTAATTTTTCTTCCATTGCTCACTACATTATAATTAGTAATGAAAAATTTTTCCATCACACACTACATTATACTGGGTAATAAAAATGTTATCCATTACACACTACATTATACTGGGTAATGAAAATGTTTTCCATTACACACAACATTGTAATAGGTAATGAAAATTTGTTCCATTGAACACTACATTTTAATGGGTCATGCAATTTTTTTCCATTACACACTACATTGTAATAGGTAATGCATTTTTTTTCCATTACATGCTACATTGTAATGCGTAATGGAAATTTTTTCCATTACACATTCTAAAAGTAACGAATAATGAATAATGAATTACTTTTACATGACAAATTTCGCGACCCCGTTTTTGAAGAACCGTTTATTGATTGGGAAATGGAAATCGTTAAAGATAAAAAATGGACAAAGTCACTGCATGAACCGGAACTTCCGTCTAATAGATTCATTCGTGATGATGAAGACTTATCTTAAGAATGCAAATTTAGGGCCGTTGAGTATCAGCGCAGCGGGAAGCAAGTGAATTTATGTTTGGGCAGATTTGAACAAAAGTTGGGCTGGCTTGGATGCTTTCTTTTAGTGCACGATTCCGATTTGAAAAAAGGGCCTCACATGCTCAAAAAAATACGCCATGTTGATTTCCGCTACAAAGCGTCTCGTATGTGGATAAACTTATTCAAAGCGGCTTATTGAATTGTACCGAAAAAATTGATAAATTGATTATATCTATAATAACTAAATATGAAAAAATCTTAATATAACGAATTTAAAAATTTGTTTATGGCGTAAAGGAAAATATTAAGACGTACGGATTGTCAAATACATGCAACGCAGATCGGGGTGGCTTCCAATTACAAATGGATTCTGGAATAACTTGCGCAGTCAAAGGAGAAAAGCAAGTGAAATATCTTGTGCAATCTTGTCTACGACCCACGGTCACATTATCCAGCCGACTATATTAGCTGACGTCAAGGTGCTATACCTCCATTTTTGTTTTTAAAATAACCAAGTCGTTAGATTGTTCCGATAATGGAGAAAACTCTTTTCAGACCAGATAATGTGTACATAGGAGTATCCAAGTCTGGAAAACTTATTTCAGGCATAAATTATACGAGTGTTTTTGTATAGACATTTGTTCGAATGGAAAAAAATACATTTTTCTATTTTCAGATCATTTTACAAATTGGTGGCAGCATGTATTTACCCAAAAAGTTGTTCCAATATCTTTATTCCCGATTGATTCTGGAGCTGAACATTGTTCCCAAGCTGTACATAATGTGAAACCTTTTAATAGAAGTACCGAAGTAATGATTATACTTAAAGGAACTACAGGAAAAACTTGACCTCTGCATGTTTTTACATTCCAAATATGGAAAAATGTTGGCTGACATTTATCTGATCATTGTCGTTTGATGATTTATGATATTGATATGCATTTGAGAAACAATATCATAAAGCTGCAGTCACTTGTTCATATCCAACTGTCGTCACCACATTGTATCGATCTTTTCAAATATTATTGGTACAAAAGTGGTTACATGAAAGAACAAGTTCGCTTCGCGTATTCGTTGGGGGGCTTCGCCGCCCAAACCCCCCTGCGCTCCGCGCGCCTTTGTCGTCACGCTTCACGCTCCATATTCATTGTTTTGATTCCGTATCATTGTCTTGATTTATTCAATATGAAAATACTATATTGTTTTCATGTAACTGTACATTGTTTTTCATAATATTGAGTCACATGTTTCTTCCTTCATAGGGGCAACTGTTCATAAAGTTGGTGACCGAATTTCAAGGATTTTATTAGTTGTGTTACATCCCAAAATACTTGAATACTTGAAGTATACATTCTTTTAAATTTCAATAATTATTTCAATAGTCACTTCAATGCATTTGAATAATTGAATATTTGAAATTGATTATTTTTATAGACCTGAAATTGCATTTTTATTCAATATTGCGTTACGCTCTCGGGATGCGCTCACGCTTGATTTCAAGAACGGAATATCCGTTACAATAGACAATATAAAATTTGCATCTCGCGAGCTGTCGCCTCGTTCGAGTTACTCGTCGATGCTGCAGCTCGCGATTGTGGGAGCGGCAGGGTCTCTGGATTCACGCGCGTGCAAAACAGCCAAGTAAGGAGTCTTGCACGTGGAATTGAAATTTAAAGTCTGGAAAAAACCCAAGGACTGACTCCTCGATCGCCCGAAAGAGGAAAAATCCTTCTCTCGAGGCGACGAAGAAATCAGTCTTAAACGAAACTAAGAAGGGTTAACACCTCAAAAAGCTGAGACTCCGGGTCGTTCTGTGTCCTCCCTGAGCCGCGTCTGTAAACCCTATCCGCGTGTAGGCGGGACGAGTATCGCATAGTGGGCTATTGCATCGCGAGCGCCTGTGTGAAACAAACTATATATTCAGACTGTTGTGACTGCCAAAAAGATTGTGATTGTGAATACAAATGAATACTGGTGTGTGGGGTTGAATCCAGCAAAGAAAGAAAGGGATTAACTCAACATACCATCAAGGGTGGGCGAATCGTATGTTTATGTGTGTGTGTGAAAATTAGTTTGGCCGCGTAAGGTAATTGCGCGCGGAATCGTGGGAGTCCACATTGTTTCTGTATCTCCTTCGGTTTCAAAATGATTGCTACGACTAATAAATTAGAAGTTATTTGAATTTGATTTCTTTCCACATTTTATTTGAAAACCAATTGAAACGATCACCTATCTCGCGACGGGAACGGGCCTGTACGGGACGAGGCAAGGCGGCCCAAAAATCTAACGACGGTAAGTCTAGCGGGGAAAATTAACCTCGT
Source organism: Alloplasta piceator (assembly GCA_946863875.1). Taxonomy (NCBI): domain Eukaryota; kingdom Metazoa; phylum Arthropoda; class Insecta; order Hymenoptera; family Ichneumonidae; genus Alloplasta; species Alloplasta piceator. The sequence goes on from OX333075.1 coordinate 31,442,228, forward strand.
GTTACGTTCGTACGTAATAGTTGGCACTCACAACTTTAGAATATAAGGATTATTGTGAACAACGAGTAGTCGGATAAATTCTATTGATCATTATAGAAAAACAGCTTTGAATATAATCAATATGATATGAAAGTATCTAAGCAATCATATGATTTGAATGCTCTGATAGATTATATTCACAGAATTCTTAAAATATTAGGCAGTGATGAAGAATATTAGTGACATTCAAGGTGGGCATATTTATCATAAGACTTCAATCATTTAATGATTATTAGTCTATTCATAATAAGTAAAAAAAGCTTCAGGTGATAAATCGATGCTCAGATTCTGTTTTTTCACGTTTAAAACGCGCGGATGATCGCCATATTGCCAACGGAGCGCAAGTAGTATTGGTACCCGTCTGGCGCCCCCCACTCCCATCCCCACTCCTACCCCCACCGTGCGGCTTCCCCCACCACTCCACTTTTCCCCCACCACCTTACGGCGATAGAGAAAAAGTACGGTGATGAGGTTGACAGTGAGGGGAGGAGTGGGGATGAGTGGGGCGATAGACGGGTACCAACTTTTTTTTTGCCGAATTTTTTTCTCCAATTTACTTACCGAATGATGATGATGATGATGATGATGATGATGATGATGATGATGATGATGATAATAATTCCACACACACACACACACACACACACACACACACACACACACACACACACACACACACCCGCGCGTTAACTCACTCAACATCGTCGGTATAAACCCCCTCATCCGGCTCGCCTGCATCGTACGGTTGGTCGTCCATATCCAAAATTCCGTGGACGACCCTCCCGATATCGTTCACTTCATGGCTGAGCCGAACTCTCAGCACAGCGTTTTCGTGATCACGGGACATCACCTGACAATTCACGGTGTTGAGACCGAGACACACCCCCTCGAGAATGTCTCTGGCCCCATCGTCGCCACGGAGCCCCTCCATCCCCCGAATTTCGCATTCCGCTATGAGAGGCGCTACTACCCCGAAAAACGGCTCAGCAAAATATAGCTGATGGGACCAATAAAATTCTGATTCGGCTAGATCAACGAGTCGCACTTCCGCATAACCCTGATCGTCGATAGAAATTATTTCGCCCCGAAGGGCAGAAAAGTTTTTAATCGCCACACACGCTGTACCCGGCACGAGCTCTCGCGGCTCCAAGTCTCCCTTGCTGTTCTTTTAAATATAAAACCTCCAACCAGTATTTTAAATCTTGATACGCGACACCCATATATTCCGAACGAATGTTCACGTCGCACCCACTCAACACATTCACCACCCTCGCGTTGAAATTATCCGGATAGAAGGATACGTCAAAACGCGGAAACATTTTTAATTTTTTTCGCGAGCGAAGTTATACTTTCAATGATTGAATCAAGACTGAAGCTCTCGTCCGAAGACATCAAGCCTCTCTTCATGTGAGAAAAAGATGCTCCAGTGCTCAAAAATCCTCGTCAGCAAAATTGCACGTGCAAATTTCAGAATGCATTCGCTGAACGACAGATAAAGAATTACTCGTATAATCTTTTAATATGAGCGCATATAATTCGATGAATTTGAACGTTAGCGAGTGTATCACCATTCTTACCAAAGAGTTCGTGGATTTTACTATTACTACAGCGTAGGATGTATAGGAGAGAATAAAAAGAATCATCATCATAAGCGACAGTATGCATTAATCTATACATGAACGATTGAAAATTTTATGAAATAATTTCACTTTTCGCAGCAAATCGAAAAGTACATACTTTCGCTTATATTCAATAAAAACAATACATGGATGATTTCAATTTTTTTTCACATATTTATTATTGATTCGCAGTGAGCTCACTTCTCTTCGGTGTTTACATATAAAATCGAAGACAAAAAATTTATACATTGTTATTCAAAATCCTCGATTAAAGTTGTTACACTTTCCACGATTTTGTCTTTATACAATGTTATTATTTCGCGGAGCGCTAATTCCAAAAAATTTTCTCCAAACTTGGGATAGTTTTTTTTTTAATTTCTCACCAATTTCTATAAGTATTTTAGTTACACTGTCTTTCGATTCAAGGAACTCTTCCACAGCCGCGCGTTCGGTTGCTCTTCCGCCCAGGTGTTCATGGATATATGATACCACCTCATTCATGCAGTCGTTCATCGCTGCGCTGTCTCGTTGTAAACGTTGTATGTGTACGTCAATACACTTGCTCGTTTCCACGAGAGTTTTGAATGTTTGATGCAGCAAAGTGATATTTGGCGAGTAATTCGGCCGTGCTCGTTTTGCTGATAAATTTCCCGTTTCCTCCTTGTCCCTCTCGCTGCATCCAAAACACACGGCTCTCTGCTGATAGCACGTGGTCAATAGCACGGTGAATACGCCGTTATCCATCTTCTTTCCGCACATTCTTTCTGCTTCGATACCCCAGGCATTGAAGTATCGTTCGATTCGGGGATAATCGTTTTTAAATGTTTCCCAATCCTCCACTCCAAGCGTCACACCGGCGAAAGAATTTGCCAAAATCTTGACCACCGGAGTGAGATAACCGCTCACCAGCGATAATTCAAACCCCGATGTTATTATTTTTCCGTATGATCTATTTAATCCGTATAGCGTACTTGATGCGAGATGCGGCGAAGTAACGCGTCTTTCAACGTTCGATGCTACGATATTTTCCATTTCAGGTTGCTCTTCGTGCGCTCGTGATTTCTTAAATGATATAAAATCGACAAATTGCGCTGTTTTTAAATCATTTCCCCCTCCACCTCGAATATCGCTCGATATATATTTTTTTATTTTTTATTCGCAATTGTCGTTTTTCTTTGATATCTATAAACTCCGTCGCTGCTGCCAATAACTAGACAGTTAGCCAGTCACACGTGTATATATTTTTTCAAGGACAATAAATACAATGGCGGCAATAAATCAAAAGAAATGCTTACCTCAGCATTTATCATATTACCGTCTCGAGACCATCGCAAAATCATTCAAAGTTTGCTATTGTCTCTACTTCTTGAAAATTTATATTCCGCTCTGCATCGAAAAAAATTTTATCCGGTAATAAGGAGATATATTTATTTGTAGATATGGCAGAGATCGATTTTGAATCCTGGGATTATATTACCTCCAATATGCCCTTTTTCCATTGATATTCCTAATTCCGGGCTATCGATCCATATTTTCAAAGGAGGGGGGAATTAAAAAAAAATCGGAGAAAAACGCCTGTATCTTCTCTCACCATTGGAAGTATCAATTCGAATACTCGAATTGTTTATGTAATTTTTTTTTGCATTTTTTTTCAGCAAAAAAAACTGTTTGTGGCGCTCAAGCGCCCTCGCCTGCCCCACTTTCCCTGCGCTATTCTTCTCAACATTGCGATAACATTCCTTGACCATCTTTTGTGGTGTGAGGAAAATTATCGTCGAGAGGGAAGCCGTGGCCGTACGCTGTTCTCTCTCTCTCGCTTCATCAGACTCTCGCACACGCTCTTTCTCACTCGCTGATACTTGCACGGCCATAATGAATTCGCGGTCGGCCATCATGGAAGTGATAAAAGTTATCACTCTATAGTCTCTTGTATATAATATACGCTGTACCAATCATCACCGTGAATTAGTCAGCGGCCATCATGAAACTGATAGCCCTTATCGTATGCGGTTTTTTAAATGCGAGGATCGCAGCCGTCATTTTTATTTGCCATGCCTTATAAATGCGCGAATACATGAATATCGATATTCATGAATGAAAATATAATACAATTGGGGAATTTATGGTAATTATTAAGTTTTTAGAGCCTGCACATTTGCGATGAATATTAATTACGATAAAAATGAAACCGTTTATTCGGCTTCATGAAGATTTATCGGTAATATTCTTGTAAAAATAATAATTTTTCCCCGAGTTTAATACAGAGTGTCGTTGTTTAATTTTATTCACACTGATTCTTCAGGTTATATGTTGATACCTTCAAAACTGCAGCGAAATGAGCTCATTCTTTTATGCTATAGATGCTTTGCTTACGATTATATTACAGCATTGAAGAATAGCCCTACCAGCACGGTCTTTTTCTTTACAATAAGAAAGGACACGTATATAAAATAAAATTTCTCCTCTGATATTCCTGACATATTAAATGTTGGAGACTCTATCAAAACTCGACAGTTGATTTGCAACCGACATTGCGAACGTTTCTTTTTCATCATGGTGCGGATTATACAGCGTAGCGTACTTCTTAATTTATTACGCTATTTAATTGATTGAAACCCGCGCTTGGCTACAAAATGACCTTTCGAAAATTACAAAATGATGGTTAATTATATGCACGCTCGTATTGTTCTTCGAAAAATTCGTGGAGCTTTATATGATTGCTCAAAAAGTCAAATTCTCGAGGCATATAATGCAGGGTATTTTCAATCTCAACCTTTGATTGATTCGCTGGTGAGAGTAATTCGAAGACGGGGATGGTCTTCCGATCCATTATTTCAACCGATATTCAAAGAACGCCGTAAGTTTTATTGTAATTTTTTAATTATTTATACGCGCGTGATGGTTGGTTTTTTTCTTACTTGAATTTTATATAATTCAATAGTGTATCGGTATGAAGAAATGAGTTTGGTTGATGCGGAGACATACGATTTCAACGTGGAAGGTAAATCTGATTCGGAACATGAGAGCGATGAAGCCGATGAGACTAAGGAATTTTGGCTCGATGCTTCGAAAAAACGCTACCGCCCTCATGATTTATTGATCGAAGATTCATGTCATCACCCGCGTAATCTGGCGTTAGCAGGCCCATCATGGGCTAGTTCTCCACCACCGCCTTCCTCAAGCGGCTCATCAACAAGTTCCTTTCCAAATTACGAAAGCGACGGCGAGGTTGAAGTCGTCATGTTAGAGGACAATGAAGAAAAAGAAGAAGAAGAAGACAACGCGGAGGAAATGGAAGAAGAAGAAGAGGAAGAGGAAGAAGAAGAAGAATCCGATGTTGATTCAGGTTTGATATTTACCTTTTTTTAAATTTATATAAAAAAAATAATATTTACATAAAAGAGTAAATATTATTCGACACGAGGCGTGGTTATATAAATGATTTCCTAACATATATATAGGATATTCCTCGGAAGAAGCTCCGTTAATATTGGGTGATCAAGTGTTGCAAAGATATCATCCTTTGATGATCAGAAGAGCAGTAGAGCAAGAATACGCAATACAAAATCACTACCCCGATGCTGCCGATGGCTTCGAGTGGTACAAGTATATATCTTTTATTGTTTAATTTCGATAAGTTATTTATCATTCTATTTGCATAATAAATATATATTTTTTCATTTTATTACAGATATTCAAGTTGGAGGTGGTGCTGCCGATAACAATGATCGCGACGAGGGGGCTGTTTTACCTCCGGGGCAGCGATTCATCATTGTCTCTGAAGATACGTGCTATTTTCGCCATTTCAAAACCCGTGGACGGCGAGTCAGTTTTCGCGTACGACCACCCCCTGCGAACACCGAACACTTATCGTGGTTAGATGGCGCGATACGAGATGTACTCACGCATCTCACGAACTCTTGTCAACCACACGATTACGCGGGGATGACCTTCACAGCACCAGCTTTAACTCATGGACCAGCTTGGATTTCTTTTCGACCGGTGCGTGAATTTTCAGCGAATGATATATGGACGCTCATAAATGACATTGCGCAGAGTGCTCGAGAATTTAGATTGGATGAGGGTGCGTGTGAAATGAGTGTGAGTGTGGTACGTGGTGTCGAGGGTGGTGCAGGCAAACGTCTCACACACGAGGGTATAGCGAAAGACTCGATTCTGCAAATTCATAATCGCGATAATTTATGTTTACCTCGATCCATCGTTACCTCGCTGGTTTACTCTCAACGAGGTGAACTTCGATCGGGTGAATTACACAAAAATTGGCAGAAAATTCGGGACGGTCGTCGCGAGTATCAACGGAGCAAAGCATTGGAACTTGTACGTGAAGCTCGCGTAAAAATACCGGAACGGGGATGCGGCGTACGCGAAATTCATAAATTCCAAGAATACCTGGCTCGTGATGGTATCGCGATTGTAGTTTATGAATTTTTGACTTTCGGAAGATGCGTTTAAGCACTTTATGACGGACGAGAAACTGTAATCGGGGTGCATGGGTGTATCAAACATAAATTGTACATATTGTATTACGAGCGCTCGCGCCATTATCAGCCAATTCTTAATCTTGCCGGAGCACTAGGCAGTCGGGGTTTTTGCGTGGATTGTAACGCTAAATATACACGAGTACACGAGCATCGCTGCTCCAAGCAATGTCCTCGCTGTAAATCGGTAGCTTGCAGGGGTGATAGAGCAGTTTTCAAGGAATGCAGTGATTGTAATCGCATGTTTTTTGAGAACGAGTGTTTTGCGCTGCATAAGGAACCGAAAAATAGTAGAGGACGAGGTTGTCGTGCTAAACGCGAATTGAGCGTATGTCAGGCTTTAAAAGTATGTCGTGAATGTAATCGTCTAATTAAAACTTCATCAAAGCATCAGCATGTATGTGGAATGATTTTTTGCACTATGTGTAAATTTATGCGCTCAACTTCGCACGAGTGCTATATTTCTCCTGTTAAAGGAACTAATGATTTAAACCCTGTTGGGAAAAAACAAAAAAATCTATCGCTGCAATTTATTTTTTATTATTTCGAAACACAGCAACATTCTCGTTTACCAGGCGATAATTCAACACGTGTACACGAGCCAAATCTTTGTGTCGCGCAGCGAGTATGTTTGACGTGTCTCGATGATCTCGATATAGAAAATCCGTGTTCTATTTGCGGTCAACGCGAATTTGTATTTTCAAACGAGCCAATTGCCGCTCTCGTAGAGCTGGCTATTAATTCAAAATTCTCAAAAATCATATGCATTGCGCACAATGCAAGGGGCTTCGATGGCCAATTTATTCTTCGTTATCTTATCGAGAATAAAAAGACTGAAATGCCAACGTTAATAATGAATGGCACGAAAATTATCTCCATGCGCGTCGGAAAAATTGCTTTCCTCGATAGTGTTACGTCAAAAATGGGAGTTTTCACGAACTATTAATGATTTTCGACGTATGACGTGCTGAATTTGATTGAGACTCTCTAGTCGTGGAAAATAAATTTCAGTACTACTCCTGGAAACAATCTCGAACACGTCTGCCCCTGTTTTTGAGTCTAACCTCTCGGAAAGTTACTCGGGAAATGGGCTTGGAATCACTGTTTAACTTTTCATCGCGTCGAGGTCTATTGAATTTTCAGATATTTCGCTACGATATAATTTATTATTAACTTTGCCACGGGGATCCTGATCGTTACTTTTATCAAATGACGGGGTGATTGGGGGAAGATCGATCGGCTTTAATTTGTAAATAATTACTGGATGTTTAAGGATTTCAGTGGAAATAATTTTGGGTTTTGGAGTCTCTCTAGTTATTTCTGTTTCTGTAGGCAATGCCCGTACTCCGTGATAATTTGATCCCAATCTTTGAACAGGGTTTAACCTTTTTGGCCACGGATTCGAATATATCGCGTCGAGTTTACGTAATTGATACCTTCGTCCGGCTCTGCGTGTTCTTTTCTTTTTGCGCGGTACTGGGGGGTTGACTCTCATGGAATTTAAGGGAAGAGTATCCAGGGTGAATTTCCGGATGAGCGTGCAACCTGACGCAACTCTAGTCCCAACCGGATCTCCGCCGAGGAAAAAAGAAGGAATACGAATATTTGGTGAGCGTGCAACCTGACGCAACCCTTGTCCCAACCAAATTTCGCACGAGGATAGGTAAACGAACACCTGGCGGGCGTGCAACCTGACGCAACTCTAGTCCCAACCAGATCTCCGCCGAGGAAAAGAAGGAATACGAATATTTGGTGAGCGTGCAACCTGACGCAACTCTAGTCCCAACCAAATTTCCGCACAAGGATAGGTAAACGAATACTGGGTGGGCGTGCAACCTGACGCAACTCTAGTCCCAACCAGATCTCCGCCGAGGGAAAAGAAGGAATACGAATATTTGGTGAGCGTGCAACCTGACGCAACTCTAGTCCCAACCAGATTTCCGCACAAGGATAGGTAAACGAATACTTGGTGGGCGTGCAACCTGACGCAACTCTAGTCCCAACCAAGTTTCCGCACGGGGAGAAAATAAAGCAAAGAACACGAATCCTCGGATGAAGTACAGATTTACACAACCGCACTGAATCTTGCGATCAAATGAATTAAACAAATAATAGAGGAAAAGAGAGAGAGAGAGAGAGGGTTCTTACCTTTTTTGAATTTAATCGTTGGGGCAAGGAAAATTCCTTGGATTCAACTTATTTAGTTGTTTAAATTCTTGATAAAATTCCGGAAGAAAAGAAAACTCAGATAAACCTCGTTCCGTGGTTTTATGACGCGTCACTGGTTTATTACTTTCGCGAACCTTTGCACTGAATCGAATGTAAGAACGAATCGATACCGGCGTTCACATTTAATAAAATAAATAGGGGAAAAACGAGCCGTATAATTTTTTTGTCAATATTCCCAAATAAATTCCCTTGATCCACGTCGTTTAATAAATTCATTAAAAATCGAATTTTTTGTTTAAAGAGTTATGTCGCCAACGCCATGAGAATAATCGAAGGTAAAGATTCACTTGAGTAAAATTGGGCCTTTTTCCAATAAACGACAAAGGTTTATTGAAATTTATTAATTTCCGTCCGAATAGATGAGCCTCACTGAATTATAATTTTCCGGAGATAAAACGTTGCACAATCACGAAAATGATTTTATAAAAATAAATAGAGCTTCACTTACAAAGTCAGATGCTCTCCTGATGGGAAGGGTGATACCATTGGTAACCGGTGATGATCCGGACGTGAAACGATGAGGAGATCGGCGAGTGCTCAAGGGCGTGGCAGGTAGATGACGAAATCGAAGAAAATGTTGATGCACAGATTTTATTTTTTTGAGATCCAATTTTTATTTTTAAATTATTAAAAGAATAAAAGAATGGTTTGCACAATAAGATCAGTCTTAAAATTTCGTGATTTATTTAACAATGAGCGCGATTTGTACTTTTTCTAACAATTCGTGGATTGCAGTCGTCAAAGTGAAATAAATGAAAATTATTAAACAGAAGATAATAACTAAGCAAAGTAAAATGAAATAGAATAAAACGAGATCCAAATTCCTTTCCGACATTCAAAGAGTTGATTCGAAATTCGAGAATAAAATGAAAAGTCGATTCTACTTCGATTCAGAAATTCAAGACTTGAAATTCCAAACAGAAAAAAAAACCAACTTCCCTCGAAAAATCGAGTGAAAAATTCTAAGTCCAAAAGCGAATTGTTTCGGAAAAATCCCGAACCAAGAACGTCTTTGTCGAAAATTTCACAAGTTCAACTCAAGAATGGTTTCGGAGTGGACGATGAATTTAGAGGTTTCCAGGTCGGAAAAAATCGAAGAAGTCTGTCGAGAGCGCTTTTTCCGCGCTTTATATACCCAGCGATCCACGCCACCCCGATCGATTTTAGTGGGGATGGTGTGAGCAAGATAGAAGATGCATTTTCCCCTATGAAATCTATTCCCCGCTTTCGCGAGCTTCCCTTAGAGATTGGGGCGCGGTGAGGGCGCTAGCGTAGATCGCTGAGTGGGTCCGATGCGTGTGGCGGTATCCCTGAACACATATACAGGCATATGCATGTGCCCCACGCTTTTTACATTCTTAGCTCGTAGACAATGTTAATTCCTTATAGTAACAATAATTTTAACATTATAAATATTTTTACGCGCTTATTCTATCATTTACAAAGTCTCTTTTCCTTTGTAGTTAATATTTTATGCGTTTTGATAAATTGGTTGTTCTTTCTTTTCATTTTATTGTTTGTTAACTATTTTTTAATTATGCCATTTTTGTTTAAAAATAAAATATCTGAAGTAGCGATCTTAAATTATTTATAAGTCTTTTTATGCGATATTTTTGCGTGTTAAACTTAAATTTATATCATTATAAACAAATGGTTAGACGATTTAATAATTTCTAAGGTGACAATGTTTAAACATTCTCGCTAAAAAATTGAACCTGAGTCTGAAAGATCGTTTTTCCTTGGTTTTCCATATTACATTTTTTTTAGGGTGTGGTCGCATAAGCCTCCTCGTATGAGTCGACTAGAAAAGAGGGGAGGGTGGATGACTACGGCGCATGACTAAAGAAATCTCAAGTCCCCTTCGTGCCTTCTTTTCCTCCAAGAAAGAGATAGGTGAAATATCAGGGTGGGTAAAAAAGGAGGGTGGCTAGAATAAGGGGTTGGAGTGGGGAGAGATTCGAGTGATCTCCGGGTAGCGACTAGAGCCAAGACTCCCGTTCCGCTGCGCAAACCCCGTGGAACGTCGAAAGAGGGGTGGGGGCCCTATGTAACTGGGTCTTGCCTCTGAGCGTTTGGCTTCTTTCTTTCCTTTAGATTTTAACACAGGGAAATATTATTTCGAATTTTGAATTATTTCCATTTAACAATATAAGTTTTGACTTGTTTCTCTTTGAGTTTGATTATTGGATTTAACATTAAATTATCTATCGGATGAGTTCGTAATTCAGAGTACAGTGCAAGGTTTCATTTTGCAATTATATTTTATTGATTAGTTGCTCGCTATATGACTTATATTTGTTTGACTTTTCTTGATTTAGGAAAAGTAATTATTGGATGAGTAGTTTTTACCCTGAAACCTTTTTTTTTTGCACATATTTCTGTACTTATACGCACACAGATGAATACACAAATATATATATATATATATATATATATATATATATATATACATATATATCCCTATAAATGTGTGCGTAATCCTGTACCTGTTTCCTCGTGAACTGTACAATGGAATTTTTAAAGAGAGGGCCTGGGATTGTTGGCCCACGCGACGCGAGAGTGAGAGAGAGAGAGTCATGAAACGGTGGCTTCACGCAAACGCCTTAGTCCCTTTAAAATATTTTCTATTGCCCTTTGCATTCTTGTGAGGCCTACTGCCCTTTATATTCTTGTGAGGCCTACTGCCCTTTCAGGGGCGATTAGTGGTTTTGTTTCCGTTTTATCATGGGTCTCTCTCTTGCAAATGCTTATTGTATTTAAACCGTCTAACTACCTACTTAATTGGATCTCGTTTTCAATTCTATTAGTATTATCTATGTTATTAAAAGACATATAAATATATTTCCAACCATTTCTTTCGATTCTATTTATTTATTCAATCATCTTTTGTTTATTTGATTATTATTCTGTTTCGTTGTTTGATTTATTCTTGGTCTGTTTCACTGTTTATTTAATTTTGTTCTATTTCATTGTTTATTTAATTATTGCTTAACTTCGTTGTTCATCTTACTACTCTGTTTTATTGCGAATTTATCCTGAAAGTTGATTGTCCAATTAAGTTAATTATTTATTTTCAAATTCCGTATTGGCATGCGGTTGGAAAATTCATCGTTCTTTAGAGCTATTCCGTTCGTTTTGTACTGAGTCTATTGTAGATAACACATGTATACATATATATCTGTTTGAGAAAGAGAAAGGAGGACCGATCCCCTATTGTGAGCTTGTTTTTCCGAGAGGGTGAAACCAGTGCCTCGCGTCGTTTTGACGGCAGAGCGAAATACTCTATGCTTTATTCTTTCTTTTCCAATGGTAAAGGGTAGATCCAGCGATCTATCCCTTGAATCGATAGACCGGTGGAGGGTATGTCAGTTAGGAAGGCGGCGTCGGATGCCTCGCTCTCAAGATGGTATTTACGAGCTTGTGGCTTTTCGTAGGGGTGTCTGTCCCTGATTTTCCTTCCATACTGCCCGATTTTACCGATGGCCATCTTTTCAGAGATTTTCGGTCGGTAACGTGAATTTCTGTTTTATCATGGAATTGAACGGAATAACCCTGGAAACGATGAACCTTCTTTTTACAGACCTTCAAGTTTTTATCTTTGTTTTTGGTAGCAATTGGGTTGAAGAAATGAATTTTAATGGCCGTTACGTCAGGACGTAACAATAGTTAAAATTATCTCCCGTTGTCGCTCAGTGCACTACCGAAAGCATTCGGTTTCGCTGAAACAGTTACAAAAGGGACATTTCCGCATTTATTCAATTTACCGGAAAATCAAAATTATCTCGGTTCGTTACCATCTCTCGATTATTATTCGCCCGACACGATGTTTTCAGAGACTCGAGAAAATTTCTTGAAATGGTACAATGAAATTAAAAGCTCTGAATATCAATTTGACTTTGCTAGAGAATTTGTACATTATTGTCGCACGGATGTAACGGTTTTAAGAAACTCGTGTTTGGCATTTCGAAAACTTTTAATTCAATGCGGAAACGTTTGTCCTTTTGCTGAAAGCTGTACAATCGCCTCTGCATGCTCGCTTGTATTTCGTAAAAATTTTTTGCAACGCGATCGCATTTCTATTTTGCCACCCGGTGGATACCGCTGGGGCGATAAGCAATCTCGCAAGGCCGTTTCATGGCTCATATGGCTGGAACGAGAACGTCATCGTGTTATCATACACGCTGGACGTGCGAGAGAGTATCGCCCTCCCGCGGGGTTACCCCCGGTGGATGGGTACTACGAAGAAAACGAAGCCAACATTCGTCACGTGCTTCAATTTCACGGATGTTTTTGGCACGGGTGCCCTCGATGTTATCGTATAAACAGAGACAAACAATTAAATTCGGTGAAACGATGGATGAGTGATACGAACATACTGTAACTATATCGGCACGAATTAGAGCGCAATGATATGTATTGGAAGAAATGTGGGAATGTGAATATGACGAATTGATAAAAAATAATGGCGAGATGCGTGAGTACGTGGAAAATCATCCCATGGTAATTCCTCATCCGCTCGATCCGCGTGATGCTTTTTTCGGAGGGAGATCGGAAAATTTTGTAAAATTGTACGATATAGAAGTCGGGGAAAAGATAAGATACGTGGATGTTTGCTCCCTGTATCCGTGGGTGTGTAAGACGGGAAAATTTCCGGTCGGACATCCGAGCATATATGTTGGAGATGAATGTCGTGCAATTATTGGTCCAAATAACGAGCTTGATCGTGTTGAGGGTCTCGTCAAATGCGTCGTGCTAGCTCCAAGAAATTTATATTTACCCGTGTTACCATATCGCGTGCGTGGAAAATTATTACTTGCCTTGTGCAGAGCATGCTGCGAAAATATGAATAATAATAATAATCAAAATTGTATACACGATGATCCCAACATACGCGCATTTTCCGGTACATGGGTCGCGGATGAATTGCGAAAAGCTGTTTCTCTCGGGTATACGATCACTCGGATCGAAGAAATTTGGCAATACAAAATTGCGCGTTATGACCCGATAACGCGAAATGGCGGTTCATTTACCGAGTACATAAACACGTTTATGAAAATAAAGCAGGAAGCGAGTGGGCCGCCGTCAAATAGCGCTAATGATCCCAGTGCGATTACTCGCTTCATCGCATCTCACGAGGAAGCCGAGGGTATACGGCTCGATCCAGGTGCTTTGCAATCGAATCCGGGCCTTCGCTCACTCGCTAAACTTGCGTTAAATTCATTTTGGGGTAAATTCGGCCAACGCGAGAATCAGCCCACCACAGCGATTATTTCAACGCCAAGCGAGCTCATGGCTCTGCTTACGAGCCCTGAAATTGAAGTTGTTGGCATATTACCGATCAATCATCATGTAATGTATGTCAATTATATAAGCACGCGAACGGCTATTCGACCGTCCTCAACATCAAACGTTGTGATTGCTGCTTATACGACGGCGCAAGCACGTCTCAAATTGTACACATATCTCGAGGGACTCAGACGTAGAATATTGTATTGTGATACTGACTCGTGTATTTATGTAAGTCGCGAAGGTAGCGGGGAATACGAACCTCCGAAAGGTGAATTTCCCGGTGACCTCACGGATGAGCTAAACGAACATGGTCGTGGTTCATACGTTTCTTCGTTTGTATCAGGCGGACCAAAATTCTTCGCATTTATCGTTCAAAAACCCGATGGCACAACGAAAGAGGTTTGCAAGGTTAAAGGTATTACGTTGAATTTTGCAAACAGCCTTCACGTAAATTATAAGGCTATTCGCGAGTTCGTAACAGGTGCGCGAAATACTCCTATTGAGTTAAAATTCGACGCGATTCGTCGCACGCCATTTCATAGAGTCGTTACACGGGTAGAAAAAAAGAAATGTAGCGCCAACGACAGGGAAATTATGCCACGCTTCTTTACGGGTTTTCTCAAAATAATACTTGAACAAATATTTCAAAAATATTGAATATAATATTTTATAATATTGTTATTGTAAAAAAAATTGTGAAATTAAAAAATGTACATTACTATATGTATATAAGTATATGTACATGAGAAGAAAAAAATATGAAACTATCAATGAAATTTTTGTTCCTACTCCCCTGAATGTGCAAGATCGTATAATACGCTACGCGAAAAAATAGAGGTTGCGCCTATGCGGCCGCTATCCTTCTTGCTCTCGCAGAAAGCATAGCGAGAAAGTTTCGTTCGCGCGTAGTAGCTTGCCTCCCGCACCGCGCTTCCTCTGACACCGTATATCCCGCGTGGCAGCCATCATTGCTCGTGTGACGTAGCACCAGCAGCATACCCCCTGCTCCGCGCTGTCCGGCGCCATGCCGTCTGACTGGGATATTCGCACGTGGTAGCATACGCTGCTTGCTCTTTCTCTCTCTCTTTCTCACATTCGCTCCTTCTCTCTCTCAATCTCACTCGCGCGAGGCTTTATCATTTGATATGAGCGCGGCCATAATGGATTAGCGCTCGGCCATCATGAAAGCGATAGCCCTTATCGCATACACACTTTTTAAACGCTGAGAACGCGGCCATAATGAAATTACTTTTATTCGTCACGCCCATTGAATACGCAATAATGTGATAATCGATACTTCTTCAATGAAAATCACGGAATTTTTGCTAGTAATCAAGTTTTTATATCCAACTTTATTATGACGGATATTAATTGCTGTAAAATAAAAACCATTCATCAAAATTTTTTCATTTCACCAATGATATTATCTGTTTCTCTTGCGGGCGCGCGTCTAATGAGCTTGCAAATCCGCGCGCATTATAAGCTCATATTCGCGCTCATATAAGCTTGCAATGCCGCGCGCGTTTGAGCTTTTAAAAGCGCTCGTCATATAAGCTTGTACCGCGGTCCCGCCGCTGCCGCCGCCGCCGCCAAGTAAGCTTATTTAAATAGTCATTCCGTAAATAAATTGCACAGTCGCGATTATGGATACACGCTGGAAACATCCATGGACCTCAATGATATGTGGTCCCACGGGATGTGGAAAAACATATTTTGTAAAAAAAATTTTTAAATACATACGTGAAATGTCGGATGTACGATTTGAACGCGTGCTTTTTTATTACTCGGAATGGCAGCCTGGTTATACGGAATATGGGTAAAAAATTGAATTTCGCGAAGGATTACCCCAGTCGACGGATTATTCGAATGATCAACGCCCGAAACTCATCGTCATCGATGATCTCATGCGCGAAGCTTCGAATAATAGTATCGTCGATTTATTTACAAAGGGTAGCCATCATAAAAATCTCAGCGTAATTTATATCACGCAAAATCTTTTTCATCAAGGCCATGGACAGCGTGATATATCATTGAACGCAAATTATATCGTCGTATTTAAAAATCCACGAGATCGCGCGCAAATTCAGCATCTCGCGCGACAGGTGTGCCCGGGAAATCCGCGGTTCATCCAAGAGGTGTATTTCGATGCGACTGCAGTGCCTCATGGGTATCTATTGTTCGATCTCAAACAATCTACACCCGATAATTGTCGTTTTCGCGCCTGCGTATTTCCCGATGATGAGTATCATTATGTCTACGTACCACGAAAAGAAATAAAAATACGAGACTCTACCCGCGATGTACCAGTAATGCGGCTGTAATGGCTGAGCAAGGAGCTCTCGGGAAAAAACAGTGCATTATTTTACACGCATTGTGTTATCTCACACAGACCCAATTGCACACGATTTTGCGCATAGCCGATACGTCTTTGATACGTAGCATATGCGAGTGTGCGTTGAATGTTTTACGCGGAAATGTGAAGCTCAATGATCGCCAACGAAAACGTTTGCGCCGTCATGCTACGCTTCTTCGTCGTTTAGCTGAAAAGAAAGGAAGTTTGGTGGGAAAACGGCGATTAATTGCAAAAAAAAACAGTTTGACATTTTTCAAAAATCTGTTAATTCCTGTTTTGCGGTATATTAATCATGAAGCATGCTAGAAAAATGGTTCTCATTCCTCATGATAATATACAGAGACTAGGCGAGCAAAAGTCGCTGCGAGGAAACGCTGAGTCAGCTACACAGCTGAGCGGCAACACCGTGCAGACCAATGGAACACCGCTCTCGCGCCTCGATACAGAAATGCATGAAATATTAAACTCTGATCTGTACGAGAGCGAGAGAGACAAGTGGAGTGCTTATCTGCAGGTTTTACAGCGTTACCTTCGAATAGCCTTGGCTTCGCGTAACGACAGCGATGACTCGAACAATCACCCAGCGAAGGATGACGCCAGTGTGAAAATATCGCAAATTCGCGAAGATAATATCAACGCTGGTAATACGGCATTAATCGATGCCGTTAAATCCCAATTGAACGATACACGGATTATCGATAGTGTACCGAAAAAATTTCGAACAAAGGCAAAATTATTATTGCGCAATTTGCATAGAAATACTTCGCCCATTAAAAAAATCAGTTGGGACAGGAATGGCGCGGTTTCCATTGGTGGTACGAGAATTCCTAATTCAAACATCGTTGATCTCGTGAATGACGCTATGCGCGCGAGAAAAAGGGCAAAACCTGAGGGCAGAGCTCACTTTGCCGAACTTCTCCGGAAGATACAGATGCCACAGGAGTTTATAGGAAATCCGGAATCGCTGCGAGAAGAGACTGCCCCCTCAGCTGTGACTTCGACACCGCGTAAGCGTCTCATATTGCCAAAGGCAGTCAAGAGCATTGGCCTCAGCAGCAGCAGCAGCAGCAGCAGCGATAACGACGGCGAGGGAGAGACAAGCGGCACTGCATTTTACACTGGACCAGCTGAGGAATCGGATGACAAGGAGGTAGATAAAACGCTCGCGAATCAGCAAGGCCGTGGACATCAGCTGTCTGATAATAACAAGCCAAAAAGACGACGCCTTGCTTGGACAACGCTTAAATTATGAAGATCCTTGATAAAATTTATCATGATCCTGCTCATCCAGCATCCTTTTTCCGTATGCAAACTCTCAAACATGCCATTATCGATAAGAGAATTAATAAAAAAAATATATTGCCATGGCTTGAGTCACAAGATTCCTATAACATGCGGCGATTTGTACGGCGTAAATTTCCTCGTCGTACATATAATGTGAGTAATATCGACGATGTATGGGGGGCAGATTTAGCCGATCTTCGATCAATCGCAACGTATAATGATAATTTTGTATATCTCTTGGTAGTGATTGATGTATTGAGCAAATACGCTTGGGTCGAGCCGTTGAGCGATAAAACAAGTGTCAATGTTTCCCGAGCTTTTGCACGAATACTCGCTCGTAGTAAAAATAGATTGCCTCATCAGCTGCAAACTGATCGTGGCAAGGAGTTTATCGGGGCACCTTTTCAGGAATTTTTGAAGAAAAAAAATATTACTTTTCACGCGGTGCGTAATCCCGACGTAAAGGCCGCGATCGCCGAGAGATTAAATCGCACGTTAAAAGAAAGAATGTGGCGTTATTTCACACATACGCGAAACAAACGTTACATCGACGTGTTGCAAAAAATTGTAAATGCCTATAATCATGCTCGTCACAGTGGAACGAGATTACAACCGGCTGAGGTGACTTTAGAAAACGCCGCCGAGGCGCGAAAAAATCTTGCTCGACGATACACGCATAAGCGAAAAAATAAAATGCCTAAATATAAGGTGGGTGATGTGGTGCGAATCAGTAGTGCCAAAGTAGCATTCGCGAAAGCATACGAGCGTGGATGGGGCAACGAATTATTTAAAATCGATCGAATATCCAAAAATCGTAATCCAACCGTATATATTTTACGCGATCTCGATAACGAAATTATCGACGGTATTTTTTATACCGAGGAATTGACACGGGTTCGCGAGAGTAAAACCCGATAATTGACAGCATGAATTTACGAGAAAATAATTTTTTCTTTGTCGTATTACCGAGTAACAGTAGTATGGAATACTTTCCGGATAATATGACGACAAAATATATCACAAAATTACCGAGACAATTACGATTGGAAGGAGATTGGGCGGTTTCGCTAGCGGAAATTAGCTACTCAATGACTTTCCTCCATATCCCCCAATCGGAAAATAGAGTAATCGTCGAAGATGGAGACTACGATAAGTCTGGTCGTAATGAACCTACGAGAAGAGCAATAAAGTTCGATATCATGCCCAGCGGGATATATTCCTCTATCGATACTTTACTCGCCTGTATTAATAAACTAACATGTATATACGGCCATTTTTATTTCAAACTCGAGCCCAACGGTCGGGTTAGAGTTTCACGAATATGCGATGATTCGCGTTATCATGATTTTCGTGTCTCTCCCATTATAGCACAATTGCTAGGACTGGGTGACCAGGCTCTGACAAATCTGGCTTTAGGGCCAAAGCAATCGTTCCAAGGTCCGCATCCTGCATCGCTTTCTCGAGCTATCCCAGATAGTTTATTTATCTATTCGGATATATGTGAATCGAGTATCATTGGCGATATACAGGCACCATTATTACGCGTCGTACCAGTGGACGGAGGCGGAGAATATGGTACAACCAGAATAAAATATTTTCCCGCACAACGCTATGTCCCTCTTATTCGCAATAATTTGCACACGATCGAGATCGATATAAGGGACGAGTTTGGCAAAACTGTACCATTCGAGTACGGAACGTTAACGGTGACGTTGCAGTTCAAACGGCTGCACTAACAAGTCTGTATGGAGCAATATTATTACAACGGTGGCGAGATTCATAGCGGCGATCTACGGATCGGCTTTAGTCGACGAGGATACGGCGGAATTAGCCACGTTTACATTGGCACACCCGATCAGCGCGGTCACGGGATCGAAAGCTTTCTTGGAGGGCTTTTTCGGCGGGTTTTACCACTCCTGCGCAAAGGCGCGACAGCTGTGGGTAAAGAGGCGATGCGTGCCGGCGCAAATATCACCGGGGATATGCTACAGAGAGATATGACGCTTAAAGATGCTTCTCGCGCAAGAGTGCGTGAATCAGGAAGTAATCTGAAACGGAAGGCCGAGGAAAAAATTTACCGATTGATGCAGGGATCGGGATATAAGAAGCGGAAAATTTCGCGCACCCGACATTCGACCTGTAGACGTGTTAAGCGACGTGTCTCTCCGAAAAAGAAGAAGAAAATCAACAGCACGAAAAAGAAGACGTTGAAAAAAAATAAAAAAAGAAAGAGAAAAATTCAACGGACTGTAGCTGATATTTTTGCGTAAGCAAAAAAAATGGCTGTCCTACATGCACATTCGTGCAAGTGCATGAAATCCGAACTCGAGCTGTTTTCTCTTCCTCCATCGCAAACTACGATTGAGGGGTCAAACTGGGTTTATTACAAACCAATCTCATCACTCACGGATGATTCCCCCATAGAATTTGTCGTGCCTGGTCAAGGTGACGAGTACATAGATCTCGCCCACACTATGCTCAGTCTTCGCGTACAAATAAAAAAACCTAATAGCGCAAGCACGAGTGAAAAAACAGCTCTTACAGAAAAAATGCCTAAAATTGGTCCCGTGAACAATTTTTTGCATTCATTGTTTAATCAAGTTGATGTCTATTTAAATCAAAAATTGGTCTCTCCGCCTAATAATGCATACGCTTATCGCGCGTATATAGAGACATTATTAAATTATGGACCGAGCGCTAAAAATTCGCATCTCACCTCGGTATTGTGGTACGATGATACGCCCGGAGCTATGGATGATACGAGTGGAGAAAATAATTCTGGCCTAAGGGAACGGAGGGAGCTGTTGTCAGCGGGGAAAACGATCGATTTGCTCGGGCATTTACATTGCGATATATTTAATCAAGAGCGTTTTCTCTTGAATGGAGTAGAAATGCGATTACGCCTTGTACGAGCCAGAGATTCATTTTGTCTTATGGCTGCATCCCTGAATAACGGTGTTGGATTAAAAATTCTCGAAGCGTCGCTTCTTGTACGGCGAACAAAAATCGCGTCGGGGATTTTGCTCTCTCACGCTCGAGCCTTGGCAAAATCCACAGCTAAATATCCGCTGACTCGTGTCGAGGTAAAGGCTGTTTCATTACACGCCGGAGTACACGGGGAAACAATTGACAATGTGGTACTCGGTCAGTTACCGAAACGACTAATTATCGGATTTGTCGATAATAGAGCGTTTAACGGAAATTCTACCCTCAATCCGTTTAATTTTCAAAATTAAAAAATTAATTATTTCTTTTTATATGCGGATGGATTGCAAATTCCCTCTCGACCTTTGCAACCGGACTTTACCAAAAATGAGCTTTATGTAGACGCGTACCAAACATTATTCTCGGGTACGGGAATACATTTTCTCAACGAGGGTAATTCGATAGATCGTGGAAATTATCCAAATGGTTATTATCTGTTTGCTTTCGATCTGACACCCGATCTTTCGGCAAACAGCTGCTCGCATTGGAATTTAATAAAACACGGTAGTGTGAGGATTGAAGTCCGATTCGAGGAAGCGCTCAAGTCAACGGTAAATTGTGTCGTATATGCAGAATATGACAATGTCCTTGAAATCGACTCCTCTCGGCAAGTAATTGCTGACTTCTCTGGATAGTCGCATGCACGTGTGAAGGATCGAATTACACCGCCTTCGTCGGCTTTTAGTCTTTTCTCGACATTGCGAAGAAAAAAAAAAGAAATCAGTTTATCGTGAGCGTTCGAACGAAATGGACACGAGAATGGATATCATAATCGATATACAGGGTATGCGTGACAGGGAAAACCGTTTTTTACCGAAAGAAATTGCTATTGTCGACGTCGATCGTCCGAATATGATGCATTGGATCGCTGCACCTCCGTACGCTTTTTCTGAATTACCCGAGGTTGCGCAAAAGCAAAATCGCTTTTTAACGCTCGACTTTCACGGATTGGA
The DNA here is from genome assembly GCA_946863875.1 of Alloplasta piceator. NCBI lineage: Eukaryota > Metazoa > Arthropoda > Insecta > Hymenoptera > Ichneumonidae > Alloplasta > Alloplasta piceator. The sequence continues at coordinate 31,463,478 of OX333075.1, forward strand.
GTGGTACGAAGGTGATGTGACATGCCGACAAGTATATGCAAATTTACGCGACATTGCTCGGCGTGCGCGAAATATTATAACGCGGGGGCGTGAAAAAGCTGATTTGCTGCGTAACGTATTGTCTCGCGATGTGATCGATCTTGAGTCAGAACGACGCGAGTGTCCAGGTTTTGAAAAAATGCCCCTAGCACACCGCGAATGTTTGCGACATTGCATGGGAATGCTACAACACCGACGAAAGTGCGCATTATCACAGGCAAATATGCTCAAGGCGTGGTATCAAAAAAATATACGGCCCGTAGAAGATAATTGGCATATGGGAGAAAACCCTGTGGTAATTAAAGAAGAAAAAAAGGAAGGGATGGATTCATCAGACGAGTGCGATGGATGTGTTTGGTGCGAAGACTAGCAATTCGTTGAGTATGAGTATATGTGTGAGGCTCATAATTTTTTACCACGCTCGCTTTCACGCTGGACATATGTGTGAATCAGTCTGTCAGCAGTTGTTAACTCGAACGGTTGCAGTATGGCTATTGTCGTGGATATTCGAGGCATGATAGATGACTCGTTCAATATAATTCCAAAAGAAGTGGCTGTTGTGGCTCTTGATAAACAAGTCACAAGGTATTGGATTGTACAACCGCCATATCCATACGAAAAATTGGGAGTTATGACTAGACTCCTAAATAATTCTCGCTCGATGTTCGCGCATAGCCTTGAGTGGCACGACGGAGACATAACAAGTCTTGAAATGTCTGATCATTTGCGTAAAATTGTGAACGAGTCGAAGCAAATATATACATGGGAATTGGGAACTGCAGAATTTCTCCAAGAGATCAGCGGAAAAAAAAATATTATATGCCTCAAAAATAATATGTTTTCGCAAGAGTTTGAAAAATTAGTAAAAACGGCGCCTGAAAAATGTCTAGTTCACGCATTGAAACACACACCGGACGCGTTCGAATGTGCGTTAACATACGCATCGGCGATGAAAAAATGGATCAAGCGTAACAGCCTGAAGAAGAGATAGGCAATAAAATCATATTTATATGCGCATATAAAGAAAACATTATCATTCGGAGGTCGTTTCGCCGCTGAGTATGAACTCAGCTGAAATACGAGAAGCTCTACGAGTTTTACCCGTCGCAACTACAGGAGTATTTCCGGCTGACGAGATTCCGCGTGTATGGACTAGACCTGCGGGAATAATAGTCAATACAGATGAGCATACCAAACCAGGGGAGCACTGGGTCGCCATGTACGTCGATCGAGATGGCAGAGGCTGGTACTTTGACAGCTACGGATTACCACCAATCATACCGCAGCACATCGCAGGACTCCGGAGAAATTGCAAGTTCTTTCGCTGCAACCACAAGCAGCTCCAGAGTGATACATCGGATGTGTGTGGACAGTTTTGTATTATTTTTTTGCATCTCCTGTCTTCTGGTATTAGTATGGCTCGATTTAATAATCTCTTCAGCGATAATACACGAGAAAATGACAAATTAGTGCGCGAATATTACAACGCTTTTTCAACGGCGAAACGAACAGTTAAAAACTATGGTAATAAATCATTCATCGAAAACGGTGATTTATCGAGCGAGGATTTTCTTGTACGCAGGGATGTTGTATGCATCGATAAAAATGGGTTGCATTATATAGCTATTATGGGAAATTGGGTAAATAAAATATTATAATTATACTGAAAAATCTGTGTAGTTATTTCAGACTGTTCCTATATTCCTTTAATGATAATTTTTGCATTTTCAGCAGAAAAAAAAGCATTGGTATCCGTCTGGCGTCCCCGCCTACCCCCACTTCTCCCCTCACTATCGTTCTCAACATCACGATAATATTTCTCTACCGGTGGTGGGGGAAAATTATTGTGGTGGGGGAAGCCGCATGGTGGGGGTAGGAGTGGGGATGGGAGTGGGGGGCGCTAGACGGGTACCAATACTACGCACACAAAAGAACCATGTATTTTTTATAAGAGAAATATGGGTTTTAAATTTAGCGCGCTCTGGCCGTTTTTAGTTCCTCTTTTACTCTGTACGTGCCGTAGCGACGTCGTAACGTACGTGGCGACGTCGCGTACGCAGGTCTATGCTTTACGTGAAAGTGATATGTGCTTGCTTACAGTCATATGGAAATTCTGTCAGTGAGAAAAAATCTTTGATTGTTAAAAATATTGTTTTCGTGCAAAAGTTATTCAGTTAGCAGTATCTAATTGGATAGAAACTTTATGGAATATTTGTTCATAATCATATACAAAAATTCTAGAAGTTAGAAAAAAATTCGGTCGTAAACTTTTGAGTTCCAAGTGTACATGGACAGAAATGGCAGTTTTTTTTGTTAAAAACTGTGTTTTCTTTGCAAAAATTGGAAGCTTAATGGTGTCTGATTGGATTCATACTTTGTGGTACATTTATTTACAATCATATACAGACATTGTGTGGGTTAGAGAAAAATTCGTTTGTGAACTTCGGAAATCCAAGTGCATATAGAGAAAAATAGCATTTTTTGGTCAAAATGGTGTTTTTTGCAAAAATTGCAAACTTAATGGTGTCTGATTGGATTCATACTTCGTCAGACATCTGTTTACAATCATTTGCTCACATTGTGTGAGTTAGAGAAAGTTTCATTCGTGAAATTCCAAATTTTAACTACATACGGTCATAAAACGTCTTTTTTGCTTAAAAATGGCTATTCTCCCCAAAAATCTTTGTTTCGCAGTATCCATTTCGATTTAGACTCCTTGGGCATAGAGATTACACCCATACGTAACTACCCTCCAAACGAAATTGAATTTCGTACACCGGTTTCCGAGATCTGGGTCTGGACGGACATCCGACGCAGATTTCGAGGCGATTACAATAGGCACTTTCTGTCATAAATGAGTGAGTGCCTTAAAACCAGGGAATTTTTAAAATTCTGTAGATTTTGCATTTGGAGACTCCTGCAAATCATATTGTGAACTTTTAGGATCCAAAAATGTTGCTATTGTTCGCCCTTCCTGGTGTAAAAAGCCGCTATGTTTTTGACACTTTTCGATTACTATCATCACTGCAGTACATACAACAGCGAATACAGCATACGATTATATATTCGCTTCTATCTATTGTTGTAGTGATTATTATGTCAGACCGTTCCATGTTACCAATAAGAGATACAAGCATTTTGTACGTTCTCTTTTTGTTCTACTTGACTACACAGTTTCTCGATGCATCATCTCAAAACTTGGTCTTATCAATCGAATCGAATAAGTGTAAACGCTTATCATATCGCGTGCCTAATGCCAAAAGGGCCTATTACAGCAAGAAGATAGGGGTCCATGCCAAAAGGGCCTATAAATTTTTTTTTTTGCCATTCTTCTTAAAATTGCTTAAAACGTGAAGATCTGTAAAAAAAAAATTTTGATGTACTAAAACCAAAAGGAACTATAAAAAAAATCAAAATTTTTCAAAGTTTTGAATAGAAATTGCATACCAGAGCATTTTTTTTTGGAGAAAAAATTTGTTTTTTTTGAATTTTTTTTTTTTTGAAATTTTTTTTTTTTTTTGAAAAAAAAAAGTTCAAATAATTTGTTATTGTTTATTTGTTTCAACAATTTGTTATTTTTTATTTGTTTAAAGAATTTGTTATTGTTTATTTGTTCAAACAATTTGTTCTTTTTTTAAAACAATTTGTTATAGTTTATTTGTTTGAATAATTTGTTATTGTTTATTTGTTTGAACAATTTGTTATTGATTAAAACGAAACTTAAAGTACTTCTACTTTAAGTACTTGAGATTTAAAGTATTTAAAGTACAAGTACTTAAAAAATCAAGTACCAATTTCAAGTACTTTTTGGATTAAAGCATATTTTTACCTTGCATGATACACTGAGAGTCGACAGATTGGAACAGAAATATTTAAACCAAGAATTATCAGTAGCACTGACGATAGAATTTTTTTTTTTTTAATCTATTTTGATACAGGTATTCATGATAATTCATGATAAATTCACGGTATTATATCATGAATTGTTACAATCGTGGATCCGAATCAATAACAAATTGTTCAAAAATAAACAATAACAAATTATTTAAACAAATAAACTATAACAAATTCTTTAAAAAAATAAGAACAAATTGTTTGAACAAATAAGCAATAACAAATTCTTTAAACAAATAAAAAATAACAAATTGTTGAAACAAATTGTTGAAACAAATAAATAATAACAAATGATTTCAACTTTTTTTTTCCAAATAAAAAAAAAATTTGTTTCCAAAAAAAAAATTAAAAAAAAAAAAAATTTCAAAAAAGAAAGATTTTTTTTCCAAAAAAATTTTTTTCAAAAAAAAAAAAATAAAAATTTTTCCAAAAAAAATTTTCAATTTTCTTAGCGGAAAGTAAAAAAAAAAATTATAGGCCCTTTTGCCTTAGATCACTAAATTTTCAATGTCCTAAAGCCAAAATTTGAGACATAGGCCCTTTTGGCTTTGGAAAATTTTTTGTTGTCTTTAGGCTTAGAAAATGTTGGCAAAACGATTGGCGCAAAAAAAAAATTATAGGCCCTTTTGGTTTTGCAAAGCCAAAAGGGCCTATAACTTTTATAGGCCCTTTTGGCATTAGGTACGCGATATAGTACATACCGTACCGAGCACAACGCTTTTATAAAAATTTTCGTGCGGCAAAAATCGGCCGAGATATTCGCGTTCAAAGTACCCCTATACAGGCTGTATAGGGGTAGTTTACCCCCTCAAGGTAGTACATCACAAAATCGCTTTAGGACAGAAAAGGTTGTAATTTGAAACTAATATTATTCAGGACATTCAGATCACGCTTGTAAAATTTCAAATATATTGACCATCCCGTTCCCGAGATATTTACTATTGAAATAGGCGTTTTTAACACTTTTTGCAAAGGGTATGTACACATTTCAATTGATAATTAAAAAATGACTGGACAAAAGACTAAGACACTCGCTTCTACAACCCGAGACGAAACATCCACCGATTTTGCCTCGGAAATCATACTTCACGTCATTAGTCATTTAAGATGCAAACTTCTGGACGCCACATGGTGGCACACAGGTCACATTGAGCAACCTTCGGCGATCTGATTGGATTTGGAGCGGCCGAGTACCGATTCGAGCGTACATTCTTCGGTGTACTACATGTGCGCGACTTCGAGGACTTCAGGCTCAACAACTTATGGGCCGACTTCCGCCCGCCCGCTTCACACCTTCAAGGACTGTCTTCCATTCTGGTCTTGACTACGCAGGGCCCTTCACGATCAAGACATGACGCGGACGGGGCACGAAAACATACAAGGCTCACCTCACCGTTTTCGTGTGCTTTGACACTTCCGCAGTACACTGCGAGCTCATCACCAATTACACTTCAGAAGCATTTATCGCTGGGTATCGGCGATTTTCCGAGAGACAAGGCATCTGTCTCACACTATATAGTAACTGTGGCACCAACTTCATCGGAAGAGATGCAGCACTTCGAGCTCTCTTCAAGGCGGGATCAGCAGAAATGAACTCTACAATCATTTCTCCGACTAACCTGGGAACTTCGTGGTCCTTCGACTCCCAGCAGCACCTCACATGGGTGGAAAATGAGAGGCTGCGGTCAAGTCGGCCAAATTTCATCTTCGGCGGATCATCGGAGACACCTCACTTACGTATGAAGAATTTACGACTCTTCTTACGCAAGTCGAGGCGATCTTGAATTCAAGGCCTCTTTGTCCGTTGTCAGACGATCCTGAGGACACTTCGCCGCTTACACCGGGTCACTACCTCATCGGAGAGGCATTAACAACATTGCCAGAGCTATCGCTGACTTCACTTCCGGAAAATCGACTCTCAAGATGGCAATTTCTTCAAGCCAACTTTCAACATTTCTGGCAGCGATGGTCATCGGAATATCTTCAACAGAGCCTACCTATCTCAAAATGAAGGCACCCTCCGAACGAGATAAAAGTCGGCTCGCTCGTACTAATCACGGACGAGCGACCTTCACCTTCAAGATGGCCGTTGGCTCGAGTGATCAAACTTCATCCTGGTTCAGATGGTCTTACTTGAGTCGTAATACTTCGCGCGGCAACATCAACCTTCAAGAGACCAACTTCAAAACTGGCAGTCCTTCCGGTGAATTCTTCGACGACAACAGTCGCCGAAGGCGGGGAGAATGTTACGGATACGTCCAGTCTCGAGAGTTCACACGAGAGGTCAACAGCTCGTGGCCAGTTCCTCGCTTGAACTCCGAGATCATCGCTAAATTCCTCCCAGTCTTCTATTCTCCGTTTTCGTCAATTTCTAGCTTCTTCTCTTCAATTCACGCCCAACGCATGGCAAATTAACACGCTCACATGTTAACGAGTTTTCATTCTCTTCATTTCGGGCCTCTTCACATTTCTTTTTGGCTTCGGATTAACGTATTCAACGCGATTTACGCCCGCGTTGATTACCGTGATCATGGAACAGTATTTCGGACGCTTCGAACGGTTAATAAGGATCATTTTGTGAGATATCTTTGAATGACATTTTCGGGTCACATTTTCAGGTCACAAAGATCAAACTTCTAAGTTAACTTATAAAAAAGATACGGCCGTTCATGCCGCAAAAGCGTACATTTCGACGCTCTCAAGGGAAATAAAATTTATAGGGTGTTTTCCGTTGACCCAGAACTATGAAATTTGGCAAGTAATACTGTCTCATACTACAAGTATAGGGAAAAATCTGAAAACTATAAATTTCTAATTAAATCATACAAATCACAGTCTTCATTTATAGTACGTAATCAATCATTTGTACGGAATCCTCGGTGGGCGAGTCCGACTCGCACTTGTCCGGTTTTTTAGCTTAATTTAGCTTCAGCAGTTGAAGAAAACATTTTTTAAGAAATTTCTCAGATTTCAATATTTTTTTAGAAACTACATTGAAAAACAAAAAAAATGACCTCTCAACAAATTAGAATATTTTGATTATTGTAGATTTATGATAACTTTAGGAATATTTTTTCAAAAATTAATAACTTTGGTATGGGTTAAGATAGAGAGCTAAAAATTTACATGGGTACTTCTTTTTGCATGTATAATGACATATTAAAAAATATAAAAAAATCGAAGGGGTCACCTACAAAACGTCGTTGAATTGATAAAGAATGACACATAAATAATGATATATATATCTGGGTATATATGGCATTGAAAAAGTTTCAAAAAGGACAAAATCAATCACAAATTACTCCTAAGGAGTAAAAAAAGGATACCAAGTATAAAAAATCCTGAAAATCAAAATTCAAAAAATCTCAAAAGTTTTAAATTCCATAATCCGAAAAATTAAAAATTTAAAGCTGCAAAGAACAAAGAACAAATCACCAAGGCAATCCAAAAACTTGGTGTGCATAAGTTATTAATGATCAAACCAAACCAAAACTTGGCGTGCAGGGTAAGAACAAATACGCTCGGCGAGGAAAAACCGAGTCCAAACACCTCTACCGCTTAACTGAGCAGTAAACAAACGAGAGAATGAAAAAAAAATAATTCAACGATTGCACTAGCAATAAGCAACCATGAGAATAAACAAGAAAAGTAACAACTGAGTAAACTAACGAGTAACCATGAGAAGAGTTCACTGAGAAAAATCTTGTACAAGGTCTATATTTGAATAAAGGGCAAATGATATTATTATTATTTCTGGCATAGTTAAGAATCTTTTATAGATCTATTTTTATGTTTGAACTTGATGAACAATAAATAGCATCACCGATAGACTTTGAGGTTGTTTAGAAGCTATGAAACCTTTGAATGTTAATTGTTCAATAAATAGCTTCTCAATCGTAGTGAAATTTTTACACAACCTCCTGAATACTTCATGTAAGAACATACCCAATGTTCAGAATTCTATCATCATCACTTCAACCTCCTTAAGGTTTAAAATAACAAACAATGAGAAAATTCTAAAAATTTGGTATGTTTTTGTATGAGGTATTTAAGAGGTCCTGTAAAAATGTCACGACGATTAGGAAGCTCGTTATTAAGAAATTGACGTTTTGTTAAAAACAATTTTTGAAACAAATAAAAAAATTGTTTATCAATAAACTCCTTTTTTTCATCGCTTTCAGTATATTGTGGATATCAAAAAATAAAGCGGTCAAAAAAAAAAACTTGTCGCAAAATTATATCATTTTCCATTAGACTACATTTTATTTTATTTAATTTGTTAATCTCAATCATTCGATAACAAGCTTCCAAATCGTCGTGAAATTCTTACACGACCTCTTAAATACTTCATTGAAAAACATGCAAAATTTTTAGAATTTTCTCATTAAACGTGATTTGCTCCTAAGCAACCTTAAGTTCCGAAAGTTCCGATGAACGCAAAGTTGACGAAATTATTCTTTTGAAGAACACGTTTGGGACTTTCTTAATAATTTTGAAATAATTCTTGAAAAAGCTTTGAATTTTTTCGTTTATTCTGTAGCTACTATTCGTAACCTCATAGAATTTTTCGTTGAATAAATACTTCTCGGATTTTTCGTTCCACCGAACGTTCGGAACTTCAAGTACCCTGGTACATGAACCCAAGTAAGCCAGAAACTTATGAGACCACTATTCGACAGTAAAATATGCTAGTGCACAAGATAAAAGGAAATAATAATTTTCTATCTTGTCTCGTGGAAATACTGCAGCACCTCCCGGGCTTATTTTTTTGCCCTGAATGCCAAGTTTCTTTGTTTGGTTTGGGCGTTCATAACTCACGCACACCAAGTTTTTGGCTTAGTGTGTGATTTGTTTTGTTTTTTGCAACTTCAAATGTTTAATTCTTCAGATTTCAGAATTTAAATCTTTTAAGATTTTTTTAATTTTGATTTTCAAGATTTTTAATACTTGGCATCCTTTTTTTACTTTATCATTCTACCTAAAAATTTAAAAGACACCTATTTTTTTATCGGCGGAAAAACGTTTCTAGGGAGTGAAATGACCTCCTGAAGTTGGGACATCCGAGCGGTACTTATAACGTTTTACCTATTTCCACTTGAGATAATCAAAAGCACCCAATGGATGCACGACCTTGATAATAAATAATGAAAAGCGGAACTGGTTTCATATTGGAGGGATGCATAGGAAAAATTTATAGCAGTTTGTAATGGACGCACTCCCAAGCGCGGATATGGCAGCGTGCAGTAAAAAGAAAGCCAACAAGAGTAAACCCATAGTGAAGTACGTGGATGAAAACAGCACAGAAGATGAGACAGCTGCGGCAACACGTGAAGAAGAAACTGCATCATATAGGTCAGATTTATTTTCGTTGGTATTAGGTGAAGATAAAGCGACTCGGATAAGACGCGCTGAATAATGAAAACAATGGCAGGCAGTCCTCGAACCGAGAGAGAAGCGGACCCCATGTTTATTTACGTGAGAATCAACACAACCAAGATATCCATGGAGATCGCCACAGGCACATACGCGACGGTAATATTGGAGCAGACGAAAAATAAATATTTCGAGGCAGAAGTGATCAGCGCGACTTCCTGAATCCCACGCGGGTACGACAAGAAGGTATTGACTCCACGAGGTATATTAAGGCATTTGAAAATTACGTATATAAATAGATCATGTAACGGTGAATGTTTTGTGCCGTCGGGATTGGGCCGCCTCTCATAGGTCGGTAATGGTTGAAAGAATTTGGATTATGGCTTCTTAGACTGCCAGGTAAAGATTCAAGCGGCGATGCAAAGCGGCGAGTAAATAAATTGAAGACCTCGTCGTTCGAGAATAAATTGGGTGAGAAATTCAGCGACTTGTTCAGGACAGTATAATTAAGGCACAATGGAACTATGTATCAAAGAAAATTCGAAGCCCGTAGCGTTAAAGTGCTGGCACGTGCCCCACGCCTTGCGCGAACCGATAGAACGAGAGTAAAATTTGTACCCGTATGGCGCCCCCCACTCCTATCCCCACTACTTCCCCCACCATGCGGCTTCCCCCACCACTCCACTTTTCCCCCACCACATCCAGGTGGCCGAGGAAGAAGCGATGAGATGAGGATGATGGCGGGGGAGGCTGAGGACAAGGTGGTGCCACACGAGTACCAATTTTGTGGTGATAAGGATAATAATCTGATAATAATAATAATCGTAGTGAAAATTGGGAACTACTTACATCTGGAAGCCCATGTCATATTCCTCGAAGTTGACGCAGCAACGACACACACGCGAGCGCGGGCCCGCTCTCATAATAATAATAATAATAATAATTATTATTATTATTATTATTATTATTATTATTAAGAATAACTCATGGTTGTTGGATTTACTACTGACAATTCAGCAAATCTTATCTCGATGGTAATACATACACACACACACACAGACACCCATTTCCTTCACTAGTCATGCTGAATGGTCAAGGACCATTTATTGCTGACACTGCGAACTTTTTATATTACACGGAATTTGGATGAGTGGAGCTGTGCATTACCGATTCGCGCTGCCACGAATCGGTGACTACAAAATAAGAGTATTTTTAAATGTTTAGTTATTATCGAATAATATAATACAACCTTTTTTAAATTTCGATAAATTTTTTATCGTTGCATACAACATCCATTGCGTACGTGTTCGAAAATCTTAGGTTATTGAATCTACCCCTTCCGAACGAGCACTCTTCTTGACTTCCCGAAGTTTCTACTTTTTCCCGATAAACGAATCTTTTGCGTTGCGTCAATTGATCTATTTTTGCACAAAAATTCTTTGAGCACATTATGAAATTATGAAACAAAATTTTGTTCCCCAATTTTGATGTGTTTAGAGAAAATTCAACTTCACTTCCGAAATTCATCGTTATTCACCTCCACTAGTTTGAAAATGCAACGATGTTATGGAAACTTCTGAATTTTTCATTATTTTTTACCGTACGATATATTGTTTGAAATTATAAAAAATTATAACTTTGAAAAATACATAATTTTTTACTGAAAACGCGCGCAGCGGAGCAATCCGCGAACTTCGGTGACTGGATAAGGACTGCAGCTGTTGTGCATAGTAGAGACCTCCTAACAATACCAAAAAAGACAATGATGGTACGTCGGTATGAAACTTTGTCAGCATTTTTACCCCGGTGGATATCCGATTGCAACTTTTAGCAAAAATACTATTCTCTTTACAGCGGCTCACCAGCATTCTAAGCTTCAAGCGCGACACTCCATCTATTCCAGAAAATAAGATAGAGCTCATTCTTCATATGTGTAACGTTGCGAAATTTTTTTTTGCGAAAGATTTAAGGTGTCTAGATACACACACACACGTGTTGTGTGTGTGCACAGACCCACAGACACACAGATACACAACAAAGACACACGAACACAAACATACACACAGAAAAGCACGTTCAAACACAAAGGCTGTAGGAAGGCAAAAGAACTGCTTATCTCAGCATCATATTCGATATCATTACTCTAAGTGATTGCATAGTTTTAATAATCACCTATGATCGCGAAAAACTATGACTACGTTTATAACGTACTCGAAAAAAATTGCTAACAATCGTTCATTTCCATTCACCGCTTCAGATTATTTTTATCGTCAATGTTATCATCAACCTCACGATATATTTACAGCATTATTTACGGAAGTACAAACCAACCTAATGATTTAAACGTTTTGTAGAGATAATTTCAAAAATTGGATTTTTATTGTAGTTTTTAAGTGATTTTTTAGAAGCATGAAATCAAATATTTTTGGTCAAAGACCCATTGATATTCACTGTTTTATTTGTTCTCATTATTTTCAAACGACATTCAAATTGAAAAAAGTTTTGTCATAATATTTCGATATTTAGATATTTCAAAGCTATGACAATGAAATTCTTTGAGAAAAATTTAATATTTTGTTCTGTTCCAGGATTAACGCATATAAGTGATACATCAATATATGTGTCATTCCATACCATCTCGATCTGGGTCTGACCCTTGACCTCTCGGATTTGGCTCGCGATTTTTTATATGATTGTTCTCACTTTGAAAGGTACCCAGTTTTTTTCTAGATTTTTCAGATTTAATTTGAATCTTCTATATTTCATTAAACGATTTTATTGATCGACACAATTTAAACATTTGGAAAAATTCTGAAAAATCGTGTGTCAGATATCAAAATTTTTGAGCTTAGAGCCGGAGTAGGGAGATTTTTCCTTCTTACATTTTTAAGCTTTTTCGGAAAAAACGTTCAAAAAAAATAGAAGCGGAAGTTATTTTACTATGAATGCTTGCTGAAACATTTTCATATGTAATATCGGATTTTTGAAAAAAAATTATGATTTTTCGCAAGAGATTTTTTCTTCTTGATTTTGCTAATATAAATGATTCCAAAAAACTGAAATTTTTTTTGAAAAATCCCATATGATATATTAAAATGTTCCAGCAACCATCCATAGTAAAATCACTCACGCTTCTAATTTTTTCAAATTATTGTAATAAAATCGTTTAAAAAATTGTAGAATATTCAAATTGAATCTGAAAAACCTCAAAAAAAAACTGGGTGCCTTTCAAAGTGAGAACAATCATATAAAAAAACGCGAGCCAAATTCGAGAGGTCAAGGGTCAGGCCCAGGTCAAAATGGTATGGAATGACACATATATATATTCTATGGACGCCATAAAAATTACAAAAACGTTTATTTTTGGAAAAATTTATAATTTTTTCTCACCAAAGGCCTAAGAATATTAATGTAATTTTTTTTTCATCATCTGTTGATGACACAAATTTCTTGAAAAATCATCACGACGAAATCAGATGTTGCAAAATTATGACAGTTAAATTTGTTTCGAATAATTGAATATTCCTCTGAACGAGGGACCGTGGAAATGAGGGTTACTCATTTTTTCTCATGTTCTGCGAATAACGTAGAAGTTATATATTATTTGGAAGGGCCCTTGTACAGAAAAATATTAAATCATTCAGAAAAATCTTAATTGTCTTATCTTTGGGACATCTGATTTCTTCATGATAAATTTTCACGAAAATTCTATGTCATCGATACGCTCGGAGAAAAATCGATTATATTAATATTTTCGGGTCTATGGTCAGAAATAAATATTAAAACTTCCCGAAAATGTAAATTGTCATGATTTTAAGGGGGTTACATTTCTCAATTATATATGCATATCTATGTAATTATCACATCATCCAAGTATATATCACTAACAACCATCTAAATTTTTGTACCGTTGAAACATATTGCTCCTTCAAAACAAACCTTTTTTAAAATGTTCACGTCGTCTACAGATTGTCAAAAAATTAGAGAAATCATTATTAATAACATTATGTAACTAACAATTTTTCTTACAATCCGTAGATTACATGAAAAACCTTGAAAAAATAAATCATAAAGAAGCCAGCATATCATCTACAAGAATATCAAGATCGATAAGGAGACCTCAATCGAAAAATATTTGCTTCCTATTCTTCTTAGAAATTGGAATGGAACCGCTCGAAACAATTTCAATTTTTATTGTAGTTCATGATAACTCTAATTTTTATCATGATAAAACTTTACACGAATTTCTAAATATAATCGATAGATTATAAGAAAAAATAAAAGACATCAACGTCAAGGGATTCTCGGTCGGAAAAATATGTTATTTCTATCGTTGTCAAAAAAATCAGGCTTTGAGTCTCATCATTGTTAGTCTCGTAAAATTAAACCATTATTTTTTATAACTCATTTTTCAAGTCATAAAATTAAACTATTATATATGATTTTTTCTCCGATGATACAGCATCGAGGGGCTTTACTCTCCTGCCCAGTGTACAAATGATGTCAGTGAGGGTCTGCCTTCACGTGATTTCGTGTATGATTTTAGTGATTGCAACCCAACATGATTTCAAAGATTCATACATAGTTTTCCTGATTTCGCAGATAATTGAAGTTTCGAACGTTCGGTTGAACGAAAAATCTATAAATGTATTTGTTTAACGAAAAAATTGGGAGAACTATGCAAATTACTTTATTAATAATAACTTCAGATATTGAACAACGTTTCAAAAAGTATTTCCAAAGTGTTAACAAGCCTCAAAAAAACTTCTGTAAAAGGATAAGTTGTCGATTTTTTCGTTCGAAACTTTCAATTTAGGATTTCATTGACTTCATTTAATTCGAATCATGATTGCAAAGTACGAGTAATTACAGAGAATTCGCTTTCATATCTGAAAAATAATTGGAGGAACAATGAGAGGAAGGGCGCGGGCCAAGGGCCGATTTGAGGTCTTGAAAATAACACTTACATTCAAAAACAACAAAAATTTATTTTCTGAAAAGGTTGAATCGTCACACGGAAATGCGAATAATGTGTAGAATTTCGTTATCATATGATCATGAAAAGTGAAGCAACCAATGAGTTTTTAGAAGATTACCGTCCAATTAGCGCAATGAAAAAACCTCGTCCAAAATATCTGGGAAAGTTACATCATCATAAGAATGTGTGAATAATGTTCGAGGTTTTGTTACAACAGGATCATAAAAATGATGAGACAGTTGGTTAAATCATTATACGAGAATGCGAATAATGAGCGGAACTCGTTATCATAGGGTGATAAAATTACGCGTCCGATCAGCTCATAGAAAATCGCTCGTACAAAATATCGAAAAACGGCAAATCGTCTTACGGATATGCGAATAATGCACCATGTTTCGTTATCGTAAAATCGTAAAAATTATACGATAAATGCGCAGATCGTGTAAAAAAGGAGCGATATATAACGGTATAAAAGCATTCTATATCGCGCGACATTTTTTTCAAATTTTGACGATTTCATATATACATATTTTAAATGAGAATAATACAGTACTATTTTTTTCGTACGTATATATATATGATATAACAAATAACGCACAAAGTTTCATGAACCTTTAGCACATCTCCTCCGTCATTTTGCATATACCAATAGAAGCAGCTAGCAGAAATTGACTACAGTGATAAAAAAGGTTTAAGTTGTATTTTTTCGGGAGCGGAGACAAACACTTGTCGTCTGAAAATGTAAAGAGTGCCAATGAGCAATTTTTTATTTCTAACTTTAGCAGTAAACACCTGTAACGTCCTGGGTCGAAACAAGGTGCAAAATGGCGGCTTGAAAAATTTTTTATTTCCAAACTCACTAAAAATCGAAATTTCCGAAAAATCGTGAGGTTTCTTCAAAACCTCACGAAAAAATAAAAATTGACCAATCCGAGTCAATTTTCAGAAAAGAAGAAATTTGCGAAAATCAAAAAACCTTATTGGACAAAAAGATAGCAAATCAAAAATAAAGGTGACCCGCATTGTCAAAATCCGCTTTAACACGGGTTTAAATGGCCGGAAATCGCCTAAGACCCGTTATACCCCGAGTGCGAGGCGAGTTGCGCCGAGAGGCAGGCAACCCGCCAAACATCGAGCTCCGTACAGTAGCCCCGAGAGACGGGCAACCCGTCATACGCAGACTCTGTGCGGGTGGGCCCCGAGTCACAGGCCACCCGTGAAACACGACTCACAGGGTCTTAAGCATGGTACACGTGCACGGTGGTTCACCAGCAAGAGGGGCGGGCGTAAACGCCTAGCATGCAGAAGATACGCCCTTCTCGCTGGGAAATCCGTCGGCACAGCTTAGAATATACATTAGATGTAAGAAATCGACGATTTGGCATTAAAGGGCCCTATACTTGGGTATTAACTACGATTAATACGCCCTTCTCTTTGCTAACTCGTCGATGCTATACAAAATAACCGTATGAGAAAATAAGTCTTACATTGTAACGGCTATAGGCTTAAGAGCGTGAGCTTAAGAACCTGATGCCCAAGATACCGAGGTGTGAGAGAAAAACTTCCCTCACGCGCCGGCATCTCCCACTTGTCGTCAATCAAGAGGGCCTTAGGACTTCATTTTTAAGGAAGGGAACTTCAGTCTTCATAGAGAGGGAATTATCGACGGTCACGCGAGCTTTGTCAGACTCGACGATTGACTGGCGTAAATTTTAGACAAATTCGCGCTTAATTACTCGTGAGTAACTCGTCACTGTGCGGGCGGTTTAGTAAAGACCGGTAGAAAATACTCGGGGGATTTGTGAAACGGCGTTTTTGTTTCTTTCAATAAAATTTCATTGTCTTGAGACTCGACGACTTTTGAGTTTTATTTGGAAGTTTTATTCAACACGGGAGTGATCGATAGGGGATAGTTCCAAGATTCGGGTGTTTCCGGACTCTGTTTCGTGCTCCGAGTGTTGACGTATTACTATCCAAATTATCCAGAGTACCATTCGAACATCACTCAACCTTAAATCCGGGTTCGCGATTCGTTGCAGACCCATCCCTCCCGAGTAACGCGATTCGTTGCGTACTTCTCAAATCCAGGTTCGCGATTCGTTGCGGACCCATCCTTCCTGAGTAACGCGATTCGTTGCGTACTCCACCTTCAATCCGGGTTCGCGATTCGTTGCTGGCCCATCCTTCCAGAGTAACGCGATTCTTTGCGTACTCAACCTTCCATTCGGGTTCGCGATTTGTTGCAGGCCCATCCTTCCTGAGTAACGCGATTCGTTTCGTACTCAACCTTCAATCCGGGTTCGCGACTCGTTGCAGGCCCATCCTTCCTGAGTAACGCGATTCGTTGCGTACTCAACCTAACCCGAAAGCGCGATTCGTTGCATCTCCTATCCTCGCCCAAATTCCCAGTGTCAACACTCGGAGTCGCGCGACTCCGCAGCACCGAATTTTGGGAATCGGCCACGATCCTTATCTTCTCCATGGTACATAGCAAATAGGAAAGAAACGGGGCGGTAAAAAGAATAAGGAGCGTTTACTGCTAAAACTAGCGAGAGCTCTCGAGGGGCCCGCTGAAACAGATCAGTCGAGACCACAGTGCAACGTTCCGCGCATTATATCAGATATTACAGTGCGACGTGGAGGAGTGGTTGAACAAACGGTGCCCCAACCAGGGCCTAGTTCACCACCACCGGAATATTTGCCGGTGCCGATAGTGCCGAAGGGTCCAACCCTCCACCGACTCCTTACGTGCCTACCCCGCTGCAGCCGGTAACAGCCGGACCAGCTACACCGGTGGCTAATATAGTGCGACCGGTAGGAGTGGCCACGGTATTCCAGAATCTCGCGCGTCTATACATTTCGCTGGATCCACCCTATCCGAATTGGGTGATCCGACCAGGACCGACCCACCGTCCCTTCGTCCTCCGGGAGGATTCCACCCCTGAGGGAAGCGACAACGAGGACAGGGCGTCTGAGGCCCCATCAGAGGCACCCATACTACCGAACGAGGACGAAGAGGTTATAGTCATTGACTGACTTTTCCCCCCTCGCATCGTCAAGGTAAGTTTTGAAATTTATTAACATAGGAAAAATCATTTCACGCTCGCGCTCCAATCCCTGACGGGCACACTCCCGTCTAAAAGGAGCGAATAATTATTTTGACAGGTTCGTCCCTTTCGTTTTGACATCCCTCGCGCAATCGAGGGGTTGCCTAAGACCCCAGGACGTAACAACACCCAATCACTTAACACAGATGTGTGCTTCCTTAACGGACAAAATTAATGCTGCAATCTGTAAAAATAGGGACAGAATGCGGATGAGGAATGATACGGATTATTCCAGGATGTAACATTATCCGTGGCACACGTTATGCCTGACATGAAGTCGCAAGTATGGCAAAGGGTGAGTTAGTGGTAAAGGAATTCAGTCATACGTGTTTTGTCGACAGAGTTTAGCGGGTATTGAAAAAGTTATTTATCAGAAAATAAATTTTTGTTGTTGTTGAATGTAAGTGTTATTTTCAAGACCTCAAATCGGCCCTTGGCCCGCGCCCTTCCTCTCATTGTTCCTCCAATTATTTTTCAGATATGAAAGCGAATTCTCTGTAATTACTCGTACTTTGCAATCATGATTCGAATTAAATGAAGTCAATGAAATCATAAATTGAAAGTTTCGAACGAAAAAATCGACAAACTTATTCTTTTACAGAAGTTTTTTTGAGGCTTGTTAACACTTTGGGAATACTTTTTAAAACGTTGTTCAATATCTGAAGTTATTATTAACAAAGTAATTTGCATAGTTCTCCCAATTTTTTCGTTAAACAAATACATTTATAGATTTTCCGTTCAACCGAACGTTCGAAACTTCAATTATCTGCGAAATCAGGAAAACTATGTATGAATCTTTGAAATCATGTTGGGTTGCAATCACTAAAAACATACACGAAATCACGTGAAGGCAGACCCTCACTGAAATCATTTGTACACCGGGCAGGAGAGTAAAGCCCCTCGATGCTGTATCATCGGAAAAAAAATCATATTTAATAGTTTAATTTTATAACTTGAAAAATGAGTTATAAAAAATAATGGTTTAATTTTACGAGACTAACAATGATGAGACTCAAAGCCTGATTTTTTTGACAACGATAGAAATAAAATATTTTTCCGACCGAGAATCCCTTGACGTTGATGTCTTTTATTTTTTCTTATAATCTATCGATTATATTTAGAAATTCGTGTAAAGTTTTATCATGATAAAAATTAGAGTTATCATGAACTACAATAAAAATTGAAATTGTTTCGAGCCGTTCCATTCCAATTTCTAAGAAGAATAGGAAACAAATATTTTTCGATTGAGGTCTCCTTATAGATCTTGATATTCTTGTAGATGATATTGTAGATGAAATCGGATATTTCATAGTTACGATAACTTTAATTTTGGTGTAGATTTCATATTTTTCTAGAACCGTCGATATGAGGATTACTTACTGTTCTCATATTTTTGCAAATGTAACAGAAATGTTATGCAAAGCCATAAGAAATAATTTAAAAAAGAAATCAAATAAATGAGCTGGCTTCTTTTTGATATATTTTTTCAAGGATTTTCATGTAATCTACGGATTGTAAGAAAAATTGTTAGTTACATAATGTTATTAATAATGATTTCTCTAATTTTTTGACAATCTGTAGACGACGTGAAAATTTTTAAAAAGTTTTGTTTTGAAGGAGCAATATGTTTCAACGGTACAAAAATTTGGATGGTTGTTAGTGATATTTACTTGGATGATGTGATAATAACATAGATATGCATATATAATTGAGAAATGTAACCCCCTCAAAATCATGACAATTTACATTTTCGGGAAGTTTTAATATTTATTTCTGACCATAGGCCCGAAAATATTAATATAATCGATTTTTCTCCGAGCGTATCGATGACAGAGAATTTTCGTGAAAATTTATCATGAAGAAATCAGATGTTCCAAAGATAAGACAATTAAGATTTTTCTGAATGATTTAATATTTTTCTGTACAAGGGCCCTTCCAAATAATATATGACTTCTACGTTATTCGCAGAAGATGAGAAAAAATGAGTAACCCTCATTTCCATGGTCCCTCGTTCAGAGGAATATTCAATTATTCGAAACAAATTTAACTGTCATAGTTTTGCAACATCTGATTTCGTCGTGATGATTTTTCAAGAAATTTGTGTCATCAACAGATGATGGAAAAAAAATTACATTAATATTCTTAGGCCTTTGGTGAGAAAAAATTATAAATTTTTCCAAAAATAAACGTTTTTGTAATTCTTATGGCGTCCATAGAATATATATATGTGTCATTCCATACCATTTTGACCTGGGCCTGACCCTTGACCTCTCGAATTTGGCTCGCGATTTTTTATATGATTGTTCTCACTTTAAAAGGCACCCAGTTTTTTTTGGAGGTTTTTCTGATTCAATTTGAATATTCTACAATTTTTTAAACGATTTTATGCCAATAATTTGAAAAAATTAGAAGCGTGAGTGATTTTACTATAGATGGTTGCTGGAACATTTTCATATATCATATGGGATTTTCCAAAAAAAATTTCAGTTTTTTTGGAATCATTTATATTAGCAAAATCAAGAAGAAAAAATCTCTTGCGAAAAATCAGAAATTTTCTTCAAAAATCCGATATTACATATGAAAATGTTTCAGCAAGCATTTATAGTAAAATAACTTCCGCTTCTATTTTTTTTTTGAACGTTTTTTCCGAAAAAGCTTAAAAATGTAAGAAGGAAAAATCTCCCCACTCCGGCTCTAAGCTCAAAATTTTTTATATCTGACTCACGATTTTTCAGAATTTTTTCAAATGTTTAAATTGTGTCGATCAATAAAATCGTTCAATGAAATATAGAAGATTCAAATTAAATCTGAAAAATCTAGCAAAAAACTGGGTACCTTTCAAAGTGAGAACAATCATATAAAAAATCGCGAGCCAAATCCGAGAGTCCAAGGGTCAGACCCAGGTCGAAATGGTATGGGATGACACATATATTGATATATCACTTATATGCGTTAATCCTGGAACAGAACAAAATATTTAATTTTTCTCAAAGAATTTAATTGTCATAGCTTTGAAATATCTAAATATCGAAATATCATGACAAAACTTTTTTTAATTTGAATGTCGTTTGAAAATAATGAGAACAAATAAAACAGTGGATATCAATGGGTCTTTGACCAAAAATATTTGATTTCATGCTTCTAAAAAATCACGCAAAAACTACAATAAAAATCCAATTTTTAAAATTATGTCTACAAAACGTTTAAATCATTAGGTTGGTTTGTACTTCCGTAAATAATGCTGTAAATATATCGTGAGGTTAATGATAACATTGACGATAAAAATAATCTGAAGCGGTGAATGGAAATGAACGATTGTTAGCAATTTTTTTCAAGTACGTTATAAACGTAATCAGATTTTTTCGCGATCAAAGGTGATTATTAAAACTATGCAATCACTTAGAGTAATGATATCGAATATGATGCTGAGATAAGCAGTTCTTTTGCCTTCCTACAGCCTTTGTGTTTGAACGTGCTTTTCTGTGTGTATGTTTGTGTTCGTGTGTCTTTGTTGTGTATCTGTTTGTGAGTGGGTCTGTGCACACACACAACACGTGTGTGTGTGTATCTGGACACGTTGAATCTTTCGCAAAAAAAAATTTCGCAACGTTACACATATGAAGAATGAGCTCTATCTTATTTTCTGGAATAGATGGAGTGTCGCGCTTGAAGCTTAGAATGCTGGTGAGCCGCTGCAGAGAGAATAGCATTTTTGCTAAAAGTTGCAATCGGATATCCACCGGGGTAAAAATGCTAACAAAGTTTTACACCGACGTACCATCATTGTCTTTTCCGGTATTGTCAGGAGGTCTCTACTTTGCACAACAGCTGCCGTCCTTATCCAGTCACCGAAGTTCGCGGATTGCTCCGCTGCGCGCGTTTTCAGTGAAAAATTATGTATTTTTCAAAGATATAATTTTTTATAATTTCAAACAATATATCGTACGGTAAAAAATAATGAAAAATTCAGAAGTTTGCATAACATCGTTGCATTTTAAATTTTGTAGAGGTGAATAACGATGAATTTTGGAAGTGAAGTTGAATTTTCTCTAAACACATCAAAATTGGGGAACAAAATTTTGCTTCAAAATTTCAAAATGTGCTCAAAGCATTTTTGTGCAAAAATAGATCAATTGACGCAACGCAAAAGATTCGTTTATCGGGAAAAGGTAGAAACTTCGGAAAGTGAAGAAGAGTGCTCGTTCGGAAGCGGTAGATTCAATAACCTAAGATTTTCGAACACGTACGCAATGGATGTTGTATGCGTCAATAAAAAATTTATCGAAATTCAAAAAAGGTTGCATTATATTATTCGATAATAACTAAACATTTAAAAATACTCTTATTTTGTAGTCACCGATTTGTGGCAGCGTAAATCGGTAATGTACAGCTCCACTCATCCAAATTCCGTGTAATATAAAGAATTCGCAGTGTCAGCAATAAATGGTCCTCGACCATTCAGCGTGACTAGTGAAGAAAATGGGTGTCTGTGTGTGTGTGTGTGTGTGTGTGTGTGTGTGTGTGTATGTGTTACCATCGAGATAAGATTTGCTGAATTGTCAGTAGTAAATCCAACAACCGTGAATTATTCTTAATAATAATGATAATAATTATTATTATTATTAAGAATAATTCATGGTAATCATTCATGGTAACCATAATTATAATAATAATAATAATTATTATTATTATTATGATTATGAGAGCGGGCCCGCGCGCGCGTGTGTGTCGTTGCTGCGTCAACTTCGAGGAATATGACATGGGCTCCTAGATGTAAGTAGTCCCCAATTTTCACTATCATTATTATTATTATCAGATTATTATCATTATTACCACAAAATTGGTACTCGTGTGGCACCCCCTTGTCCTCACCCTCCCCCGCCATCATCCTTACCTCATCGCTTTTTCCTCGGCCATCGGGATGTGGTGGGGGAAGCCGCATGGTGGGGGAAGGAGTGGGGATAGGAGTGGGGGGCGCTATACGGGTACCAATACTACTACTAACGAGAAATGGAGTGTTTAGTTAACTTAGGACACCTTAAGCCAGTGACAGTGAGTGAATGGGTAACCCCCATCATACCAATAATAGAAGACAATGGAGCAGTTCTTATTGATCTGCGGAGGTTTCCAGCTCACCATAAACCCGTGTTTAGTAGTCGACAGATACCGCTCCCACTGATTGACGATATTTTTCTACACGAAAATCCCCGTAAAAGAGGGTTTGCGCGTAACTGATGATAGTGACACATCGAGGTCTATATAGATACACAAAGAAACCCGGGGACGTGTTAGAATTTGTATCGTCCAATCGATGACTACTTATCGACCAGTTTCAGATCGTTATCGTTCATCATCAAAAACATCTGAATATTTAATAATATCTTCATTAACGTAACACGTGTCTTTCTGAATAAACCTATTTTCAAAACAGCATGGTGTTATTCTCATTATCTCGTCTATCTAACTCATCCTAGAAGTTGGTAATTCAAACAGGTTGCGAGCCCAGGTATTATAGTGAGACGCGAGAAAGAAAACGAGAATCAAATGGCCGTGAATTCGGAGAATAGGCTGTAATGCCGAAGTGAATTATGACTAAGAAGATGGCATCGATTATTTCAGGGCAAATCGAATTGCTCAATCAAGAAAATTTCGACACTTGGAAAATCCAGATGCAGGGGTAGTAACGACGAAATTTGGGAACATATTTGGATATTTTCCGACACGGTCGACAAACTCAACGAAATGAACGGAAATCTCAACACAGATTTGTTGTCTGTGATGTTATTACACAGTCTTCCATTATCTTCCACAAATTTTAAATGCTCGATCGAGGCTCACGACACGCTACCTTCTCTGAAAACACTACAAATAAAAATTCTAGAGGAGAGCGATGCGAGGAAATATGAACTTCGAGAGAAAGTGGCAAACGCGATATTCGTGAAACAGAAATTCGACAAACGCGGAAATACAAGTAAGAAGACGGACCAGGAGCCAAGGAAAGAACCATGGTCACAAAATAAAAGGGAACCTTTCAAGTTCAAATGTCACCAATGTCACAAAATCGGGCACAAAGCCGCTGAGTGCATAGAAGAAATTAAAAATTCGGATAAGGCGAATGTTGCGGATGATGTGAGTTTCTACACGGTCACGAATTCATCTTCCATCGACGAATTGAAAAGCAAGAATGCGTTCCATGTCAAAAGTACAGAATGTCAAAAGTACAAAAGTACGAAATGTAGTGCGTGAACAGCGACTGCACAGCACCCATGTGCGGAGACGAAGAAAATTTCGAAAACTTGAGCGAATAAAACCTCGGTAAAGTAAACCGCGCCAGCAACGCATCGACAGAAATCAAAAGTAGATAAACGGTGTGTCTGAAAGTGAACGTTAACGGTACTACGAAACAGGTGAAGCTAAACGATGCTCTACACGTTTCTCAATTCAGAACGGGTCTTTTGTCGGTCGGAAAAATTTGTGACAAAGGATACAGAGTAGTTTTCGATAAAAAATACGCGTCGGTCATTGACCAAAAATGAAAGTCGATCCTGAAGGCTGAGCACAATAATGGAGGGTTATACATCGTAGAAACGAATAATCACGAGGACTGCCCAAATTCTGCTCGGGATTGGGGTCTCAGCGAAAAATCCTCACTCGCGGAGATCTGGCACGGGAAGACATGTCATTTTAACTACCAAGATCTAGCAAAATGCTACCGGAATGGAATAGTACGGGGCCTGAAACTGGATAATCCTCCAGACAAAGTATTCTGTAAAATCTGTGCAAAAGGTAAAATGATCCGGACGCCATTCCCGAAGAAATGCGATAGAAGAACCGAAATTCTTGAAATAATATACTCGAATATTGACGGTCCGATGCAAGTAGAGTCGATCGGAAAATCTAAATATTTTGCAATATTTATCAACGATGCGTCGAGGTGGTGCGAAGTACGATTGCTCAGAAGCAAGAGGGATGTTTTTCACGCTTCCAAAGAGGTCAAAGCATTCGTGGAGAATCAAACCGGACGACGAATAAAATACATGCAGTCAGATAATGACGGGGAATATCGCAACGATGAATTCGACGCATTCTTGAATGAAAATGAAATCGAACGAGGACTGAAGATTTCCCATACTCCGGAACAAAACAGCATCGCAGAAACGAAAACTAGGACTCTTCTAGAAAGGGCTCGCTGCTTACTAACTCAATCGTCACTCCGTCACTGGCCTGAAGCGATAAGCACGGCTAATTACATTCTTAATCGCTGCCCGACCAATAATTTCGACAGAAAAACGTCTTCCGAAATCTGGAAAGGAGAAGTTTCGTACGTAGGATATTTTCAAGAGTTCAGACACAACGTCTTGACCTTGGAGTGAGAATCGGGTATAGGAAAATTCGAACAGCGATCCAGAGAAGGTTTTTTTGTCAGGTACTCTGAAACGTCGAAGGGCTATCCGGTATGGCTACCTGAAGCGAAACGAATCAAAGTAGAGAGAGACATAAAATTCACAATTGTTGGTTTGGATATGCGGCCGTGTAGAGAAATGTTAAAGGAAGGAATCGGCTACGATTGGGCCAGTGGGTCCAAATAAAAATGGACAATTTTTCGTATAACGTTTCGATCCTTATTAATGGATCCTTATCTGAAATATCAAAAGACCGGAAGTGTCTTGAAGGGCTACGTTCACGCCACTGGGTGAATTGCCGAATCGACAGACGATCATACACGGGATACGTATCCATCTTTGGCGGAAGCCCGGTGGCATGGGAATCACGCGAGCAGCGAACCGTGGCCTTGTCTTCAACCGAAGCCGAATACATAGCTTTAACGGAGGCTGCAAAACAAGCCACTTACATACAGCGATTCATGAAGAATCCAAAATATCCTGGAACTAACGAAACTACGATACTCTGCGACAATAACGGGGCACGAAAAATTACTGATTATCCCGTTTTCTACAATCGTACCAAACATATCGACACTCGTCATCACTACGGACGAGAAGTTTTGAATCGCGAAAACCTCGAGGTTGAGTACGTATCGACTGGAGGTATGGCAGCAGATATCCTAGCAAAAGAAGTTCCAACACCGAAATTACGAAAGTGCTTGACTCTAATGGGATTGAAGAACGATCGAACATAGACCTGTCATCAGATCGCGGGGGAGTGTTAGAATTTGTATCGATCCGACAAATGACTACTTATCGACCAGTTCCAGATCGTTATCGTTCCCCATCAAAAACATCTGAATATTCAATAATATCTTCATTAACGTAACGGGTATCCTTCTGAATAAATCTATTTCCAAAACTGCATGGTGTTATTCTCACTATCTCGTATATCTTACTCTTCCTATAAGTGGGTAATTCAAACAGGACGTAGCCTCGGGTCTCAGGGACTTTCAGCGTAAAATAGAATCATGCTAATAAGGTATATGAAACGTACTTCCGTATTTTGATAATATTTTTGTAACCGGGCCGTTGAACAAAAAGCACGTAGACACGATAAAATTGTTATGCAAAAGACTGCAGGAGAGCGGATTAAGAATTAAGACAAAAAGTGTGACTTCATGAAATACAAAATAGACCTATTAGGGTTTGTAGTAGATGCCACAGGGTTGCACAAATCGACGTCGAAAATTAAAGCGATGGTCGAAGCACCGAGACCACGGGATAACAAGCAACTGGCTTGCTTCGTGGGCCTGGTAACATATTATGCGCTTTCTCACCAGAACGAGCAGATAAACTAGCCCCGCTCTACGACGCTATCCGGAAAACAAAAAATTGAATGAACAGACGGGTACGAAAGATCTTTCCAGTTGTTAAAAAATGATCTGATCTCACCGAGAGTCCTGGCCTATTTTGACCCGAAGGAGAAGTTAATACTTGCGTGCGATGCCTCTGCGTATGGCTTGTCAGCGATATAATCACACAATTACAAAGACAGTAGCGAAACACGAATATTCTACGCATGCAAAAAAATTCCAGAAAAAGAATTGGGCCGACCCAGTTATATAATAAAATCGACAAAGAGGGGAGCGCCGTAGTATTCGGGTTCAAACGTTACTCCAATTTTGTCTGCGGGAAAGGAATAATCTTGCATACTGATCTCGAACCTCTTCAATACATATTCGATCCAAAAACAGGTATTCCGCTTACAGCTGCTAGTAGACTGCCGCATTGGGCATATTTTCTCTCCGGTTTTAAGTACGTATTTAATCATATTAAGTCAAGCAAGAACGGTAACTGCGATGCGTTATCACGATTGCTGGTGAACTACCCAACGGAGATCTTCGATATGGAATTCACTCCGTTATATTATATCCAAGAAGGGCTCACCATAGTCGATTGCGCGGATATTGCTCGCCAAACCAAGACTGACGAGGTATTTAAAAACGTCATATGACACGTGCAGTTCGATTGGCCGTGAGATATATGTGAGGAGGGGAAAAAATTCTTTCCAAAGGGAAATGAGTTAACGAGAGAACACGATTG
Source organism: Alloplasta piceator (assembly GCA_946863875.1). Classification (NCBI taxonomy): domain Eukaryota; kingdom Metazoa; phylum Arthropoda; class Insecta; order Hymenoptera; family Ichneumonidae; genus Alloplasta; species Alloplasta piceator. Next base: position 31,490,360 of record OX333075.1, read on the forward strand.
TATTCTGTGGGGCTACAGAATAATTGCACTAAAATCACTACGTGAGGTAGTGCTGTGAGAGCTTCATGCTTCCCACCTCGGCGTTGTGAAAATTCAAATGTTAGCGTGTATTTTCTTACGTCTGGGGGCCAGGAATAGACAGTGATATAGAATAATCGGTCCCATAATACAGAGTCTGCGTTAAGGAACGGAAAAAGCCAGCACAAGCACCGCGCATGCCTTTGTCGTGACCGGAGAAGCCATGGATCCGACTGCACTGCGATTTCCTTGGCCCGTTCTATGATCGTAGGTGCGCAACTAAGTTTCCAGTTTTTTTTTACCAATAAAAAATCGAAAATTTCAAGACAAATACAAAAAATGGTTTATTCAAAGTATTGTCCCTCGCTATTTACACATTTTTGCCATCTCTCTGGCAATACATAAATACCGCGACGATTAAAAGACGCGTGTTTGGACCAAAACCATTCGTCCAACCAATTTTGTACTGCATCATAATTGGCCAAGTGTAGTCCACCCAAGCCATGCGCCATCGACCGGAACAAGTGTTAGTCTGAAGGGGGCAGGTCTGGCGAATACGGCGGGTGCGGTAGCAGATCCCATTTCAGTGTTTTTATGGTGTCCTGGACGATGGAACTGCGATGGCACGGAGCGTTGTCGTGCTGCAATATCACACGTTCGTGTCTCGTCTCCCATTCTGGCCGTTTTTCGAGCAATGCGTGGCTCAAATTGATTAGTTGTTGTCGGTAGCGATGCCCATTGACAGTTGCGCCCGGTTTCAGCAGCTTATAGTACACGATTCCTTTCTGGTCCCACCAAACGCAGAGCATTGTCTTTTTTCCGAAGCAATTTGGCCGTGCCGTCGATGTCGACTCTTCGCCAAGTGAAAGTCACGATTTTCTGCGTTTGGGATTCTCGAAATATATCCACTTTTCATCGCCAGTAGCAATTCGATGCAGGAAACTCTTTCTGTTCTGCCGCAAAAGCAATATTTCGGAAGTAATTCTTCGATTTTCCATTTGTCTCTCAGTCAACTCATGCGGCACCCACTTTCCTTCCTTACGAATTTTTCCCATTGCGTGCAAACGGTTCGAAATACATTGCTGCGTCACATTTAATGCCTCGGCGAGTTGATCTGTTTGAGTGTCATCTTCATCCAATAACGCTTGCAGATCGTCGTCCGCAAATGTTTGCGGTCTACCCAAGCGCTCCTTGTCCCCAGTCTCAAAATCGCCACTTCTGAACCGCTTGAACCAATCTTCACACGTTGTTTTTGATGGTATATGATCGCCGTAGGCTTCCGCGAGTAACCGACGTGCTTCAGCTGCTGTTTTTTTAGGTTAAAGCAGAAAAGCAATGCTTCCCGCAAATGCTGTTTATTTGGCACAAACGTCGACATTTTCGAGGTTAAAAAAAAGGTCGTTGTGTTGCGATATTTGTTTATATTACGATTGGGTATTCTTGACAGATGTCCAAGCTACGAATACACCCAATTTCAGATTTATATGCTTTTTTTTTTTTTAATTCCCTCTTTGGGTGGCTCCGGGAACTACCCCATGTAGCCGCTTTTTCCTCACTTCTTGGTCGGTCTGCAGTCCCGCACCTTTTTTGATTTATTCGAAACTCAAAGCTGTATCGCAATTTTGCCGTGGATGGAGGGAAACTGCAGAAGACCTCCACCGATACAGCCGGTAACTTACCTAATTCCCCCGATAGTAGCGCGAGAGGACTCTCGCACGACTATCAACGGATGGTTAGGCAGTTACCTCCTCCATTGCGATTCCATCCCCCAAAACCGTGCGACGACTTCCACCCATCGCAATGAGGTATTGGGACAAACTTATTTAAGGTGGTGTCCATACCACCGGGATTACAGCCGAAAACACTTGAAAAAACCTAATACATTTTTTCAGCGGTGTTGCCTGGGATCGAACCCGGGTCCGCGAATTGCGAACCCGCACTCGAGCCACTCGGCTACTGCTCTCCCCAGATTTGTATGCCGACTACATGTGTCGCTAGCGCTATCCATGTGTGAAACCCAGAAACTTAGTTGCACACCGTATGTAGTACCTCGTGGTGATAGATCCCCATTCAAAGTGGCCCGAGGTGATAGATATGGCAGAAAACACGATAGCGGCGAAACTCATAGTGGAGTTAAAAAAATTGTTCGCGAGGCTTGGACTGCCAAAACATATAGTGTCAGACAACGGGCGACAATTCGTCAGAGCAGAACTCCAAGAATTTCTCAAAGTGAATGGGATAAAGCAGAGTTTCTCCTCACCTTACCATGCGGCGTACAACGAGGCTGCTGAGAACTTTGTTGGAATTTTTGAAGATAAAATAAAAAATCGGTAAAAAAGGAGAGTCGTTGCAAAAGGCAATTAATTTATTCTTATTGGACTATAGAAGCATACCGCACTGTACTACCGGCAAGAGCCCGCCTTGGTGAATGTACGAGCGAGAGTTGCGGACGCGTTTCGACTTAATGCGTCCTGATAGCCGAGATGCCGTGTTCACTTCAAAGAATGCGATGCCGTGATGGAAGATGATTTTCGAGTAGGTGGAAGAAACCGTACGGAGGCCAGAATCAATAGGCAGTTATCACCGACGACGTTTAAGGTTCAATTAAATCCGGGAGAAATGTGGGAGCGCTACATAGATCAGGTGATAGGAGTGAAAGAGCTCCCGTATGAAAGTACAGAGCGCGAACCGCTTGAAACTCAAGCGGATATATCGAGATCAGCGGTAGTACCTAGGCGTTTAGGGTGCATCAGAGCAGAAGCAGCGGTAGATTAAGCGTAATTACTAAGTAAAATTATATAGCATTGAGGGATTGTAACCAGCACGATGAAAAAAATACCGTACTCAGCGAAAATAAAAAAAGAGGAGTTGTAATGTACGAAAATAACAAGGAGGAGTAGTAATGTCGTTGTAATCGCTCTCGGGCGCGACTATGGAGTGGAGTCAGTCACACATGAAACTGTAATAGGCACGAGACGGACGGTCTCGCTTTAGGCCTCGAGCCGTGAAGTTTTAATAAATGCTGCTACTTTCCGAATTATGCTTAGTCATTCATTTCCAAACATAACAGGGTCGAAATTCTCGAAATCATTATTTTTAAAAAACTACTGCACCTATCTCGATAGATTTAATTGCACTTTGAAGAGGGCAAAAAAATGGTACGGATCTTGGCCTTTTTCTCCCAAATCAAGTTAAGGTAGTACATGCCCAATAGTCTAATTCAAAAGTAATTTTTGGCGAAACTTGTCCACCGCGCACACGAACACTTCTAAAGATTGTGTTCATAAATGAACGCACTGAACGCACACAACTCCAAACGTTCGAGCAGCGAACATAGAGGTACACGAAAGTGTAGTCCTTATGGGAGCACTTGGCAGAGTTTTGTTAGTTAGCACCTCAACCTCGGCGAGCGTTGCTTGTAACGGTGTGCACGAACACATTGCTACATTACCAAGCAGCTCGGTGAGGTGGTATGTGTTCGTGAATACCGTTACAAGCAGCGCTCGCCGTGGTCGAGGTACTAACTAACAGAACTCTGTCAAGCGCTCTCATAAGCCCTCCGCTTTCATATACCTCGATGTTTGCTGGTTCGGGCGATCACGTTTCGTCACGTATTTCATACTTTAAGCATTTATGACTCAGGATCTTTGTAATAAAATGAGACAATTTTTTTTTAAATCATCGCTGAATTCTCCTCTATCCTTGCGTAAGTTTTTTATCGTCTTTTGTCTCGTCATTTTTTAATTATCAATCGAAATGTGTACATACTAGGGTAATGCAAAAAAAACTAATATTTTTGTTTTTTCGGAGCTCCATCGAAAAACGTTAGTCCATAAAAAAAAAAGTAATTTTTCTAAAATTTGAGATAAACAAATTTTTTTGTAGATATTTCCCAAGCGGCTTTTCGGTTTTTTTTAAGATAAAGATTTTTCTTCCAAAAAAAAACGGTGTAAGTATTTTTTAAAAAACATTTTTCGCTGCAAATTTTTATGTTCCAACAAAGCCAAAAAAAACCAGTTTAATGTAGTTGAGTCGTTAGGGCAAAATGATGACAAAAATCTGAAATTATTAGTAACGAGAAATATTCATTAATAAAGTAGACAGGAAAAATTTCAAGATGATTAAGAAGCTCGTTATCGAATATCAACAAATTAAATGTAGCTTCATGGAAACTGATGTAACTATGCTATAAGTTTTTTTTGACCTCTTAATTTGTTAATATCTACAATACACTGAAAGCAACGGAAACAAAACGAAGTTTATTGATAAATGTTTTTTGTATTTGTTTGAAAAACTATTCTTAACAAAATGTTAATTTTTTCATAACGAGCTTCCTAATCGTCGTGAGATTTTTACACGACCTCTTAAATACTTCATGCAAAAACATACCAAATTTTCGAAATGTTCTCATTATTTTTTATTTCAACCCTTAAGGAGGTTGAAGTTATGATCATAGAATTCTGAAAAATTTGGTATCTTTCTACATGAAGTATTCAGGAGGTCGTGTAAGAATTTCATGACGATTAAGAAGCTATTTATTGAACAATTAACATTAAGAAGTTTCGTAGTGACTCAACTACCTTAAATGATTAGGTTTTATTTTTCTGTATTTATAACTACAGATTATCACAAAAAAGATAATGAACAGAACGAAGAGAATAAGTGTGAGGAATTTTACTTTGAAGATCCAGCTGAACAATAATATTTTTTGGGTGCTAGGCGCACACTTTTTCATGTGTTCCTCAACAATTTGCAAAAGATATTGTTGTTGGTCTCCATTTTTTGTGATGAGACCGTTAAAAATTTCCATCAAAGATACTGCACCGTCGCCCATATCATTCACAACTTCCATATTTTTGAGCGTTCAACTCGAAACTCTTAAATAAATTCAACGATTTCAATGTGATGAAATCACTCTTTCGAACAAAGCAATTTTAGTTCATCGATTTGAACTGCAACTCGTTTTGCTCGAGGACCTGTGCTGAATCAGCACAGGTCAATTTTAACTGCTTTGTTGGAAAGACTTGCGTGATTTCATCACATCGAAATCGTTGAATTTATTTACGAGTTTTGAGCTCCCATGCAGTTTCTTGGACATAAATCGTGCAATTTGGGAAAAATAAATAGGATTATAATATTTGTTTGACAACGTTAAAAAATATGCAAGTTGTAAATGATACGGCCGAGCGTGCAGTATCCTTGATGAAAGATTTAAACGGTCTCATCACAAAAAATGAAGACCAAAAACAATATCTTTTTCAAATTGTTGAAGAACATAGGAAAAAGTATCCGTCTAGCACCAAAAGAAATTATTGTTCAGTTGGATCTTCAAAGTAACATCCCTCACACTTATTCTGTTCGTTCTGTTCGTTATCTTTTTTGGTGATAATTTGTAGTTAAAAATACAAAAGAATAAAAATTAATCATTCAAACTATTTTTTTTTGTTTTGTTGAAACATGAAAATTTGGAGTGAAAAATGTTTTTTTTAAAATACTTACACCGCTTTTTTTAAGAGAAAAAAATTACATCTAAAAAACACCGAAAAGCCGCTTGAGAACTATTTAAAAAAAAATTTTAATCTCAAATTTTGGGAAAATTACTTTTTTTTAAACGTACTATCGTTTTTCGATGGAGCTCTGAAATCGATTTTTTTTTCATCACCCTTGTACATACTCTATGCAAAGAGTGTTAAAAATGCCTATTTCAATTGTAAATATCTGGAGAACGGAATGGCCAATATATTTAAAATTTTACAAGCGTAATTTTTTACCCCTTTGAGGTAGTACATCACAAAATCGCTTTGGGACAGAAAAGGTTGTAATTTGAGACTAATATTATTCAGGACATTCAGAACACGCTTGTAAAATTTAGCGGACCACGATTTAGCGGAACATGCTTGTAGCAGAGTGTTTTGCTGCTTTCGAGTGTGTCTCCTCGTAGCAAGTTCCGAACTGGCTAAGATAATTTACGGCGAACGAGATATCTGGCCTAGTGCATGTAGCAACGTACATCAGCGTACGAATTAGTTCGCGATTGGGAGATCGTGTCGATTCGCAATCGTTCTTGTTGATAGGTGTCAACTTGATATTTGTATCCAATAACGTTGACACAGGTTTGGCTTCAGACATGCCTAATTTCTTGAGAATGTCTCGGCTATATCCTTTCTGCTCCCGATACCTGATAGCCCTTCGACCCTTCGGAGTACCCGACAAAAAAACCTTCTCTGGATCGCTGTTCGAATTTTCCTATACCCGGTTCTCGCTTCAAGGTCAAGACGTTGTGTCTGAACTGTTGAAAATATCCTACGTCCGGAACTTCTCTCTTCCACATTTCGAAAGGCGTTTTTCCGTCGAGATGATTGGTTGGGCAGCGATTTGGAATGTAATTAGCCGTGTTTATCGGTTCAGCCCAGAGAGAATTCGGTAGTGATGATTGAATTGGTAAGCAGCGAGCCATTTTGAGGAGAGTCCTGTTTTTCCTTTCTGTGGTGCCATTTTGTTCCGGAGTATGGGAAATCGTCGGTCTTCGTCCGATTCCATTTTCATTCAAGAATGTGTCGAATTCATCGTTGCGATATTCCCCGTCATTATCTGACTGCATATATTTTATTCGTCGTCCGGTTTGATTCTCCATGAATGCTTTGAACTCTTTAAAAGCGTGAAAAACATCCCTCTTGCTTCTGAGCAATCGTACTTCGCACCACCTCGACGCATCGTCGATAAATGTTGCGAAATATTTGGATTCTCCGATCGACTCTACTCGCATTGAACCATAAATATCCGAGTGTAATATTTCGAGAATTTCGGTTCTCCTGTCGCATTTCTTCGGGAATGGCGTTCGAATCATTTTACCTTTTGCACAGATTTTACAGAATACTTCGACTGGAGGATTATCCAGCTTCAGGCTACGTACTATTCCATTCCGGTAGCATTTTGCTAGATCTTGGTAGTTGAGATGACATGTTTTCCTTTGCCAGATCTCCGCGAGCGACGATTATTCGCTGAGACCCCAATTCCGAGCAGTGTTTGGGGTGTCGCCGTGATTATTCGTTTCTACGATGTATAACCCTCCGTTATTGTGCTCGGCTTTCAGGATCGATTTCCATTCTTGGTCAACGACTGATGCGTATTTTTTATCAAAAACTACTTTGTATCCTTTGTCACAAATTTTTCCGACCGATAAAAGACTCGTTCTCAATTGAGGAACGTGTAGAGTGTTTTTTAGCTTCACCTGTTTCATAGTACCGTCAACGTTCGCTTTCAGACACACTGTTCCTCTACCTTTGATTTCTGTCGATGCGTTGCTGGCGAGGTTTACGTTACCGAGGTTTGATTAGTTCAAGTTTTCAAAAATTTCTCCGCCTCCGCACATGGGTGCTGTGCAGCCGCTGTCCACGCACCACATTTCGCAAAATTCTGTGCTTCTAACATGGAACGCATTCTTGCTTTTCGATTCATCGATAGAAGATAAATTTGTGACCATGTAGAAACGCACATCATCCGCGACATTCACCTTATCCGAATTCGTAATTTCTTCCATGCACCCACCGGCTTTGTGCCCGATTTTGTGACATCGGTGACATTTAAACTTGAAAGGTTCCTCTTTATTTTGTGACCATGGTTCTTTCCTTGGCTCTTGGTCCGCCTTCTCACTTGTATTTTCGAGTTTGTCGAATTTTTTTTCACGAACATCGCGTTTGCCACTTTCTCTCGATTTTCATGTTTCCTTGCATCGCTGTCCTCTAGAATTTGTATTCGTAGTGTTTTCGGAGAAGGTAACGTGTCGCGAGCCTTCATCGCGCATTTGAAATTTGTGAAAGATGATGGAAGACTGTGTAATAACATCACAGATAATAAATCTGTGTTGAGATTGCCGATCATTTCGTTGAGTTTTTCAACCGTGTCGAAAAATCTCAAAATATGTCCTCGAATTTCGTCGCCTTCTTGCATATGGTGATAGTTAATTGTTTATCAACGTTGTTATGCGCGTGGGTCCCGAGGATTGATATATTGATTGCAACTTCAACCACAATTCATGCGATATTTTACAGCCTTTTATCTGTTTCAGTTCTGATGGTTTTATTGGTAGAATGATGTCCGCCTTTACTTTGCTGTCCTGAACATGCCATGTTCTTGATGTTTACACGGATTTCTCATCATTAGCCACGTTTCATTCTTAGTTAGTAATCCCTGCATCTGGATTTTCCAAGTGTCGAAATTTTCTCGATTGAGCAATTCGATTCGCACTGAATTAATCGATGCCATCTTCTTTGTCATGATTCACTTCGGCATTACAGCCTATTCTCCGAATTCATGGCTAGTTTATTCTCTTTTTTTTCTCGCGTCTCACTATGATACCTGGGCTCATAACCTGTTTGAATTGCCCAATTCTAGGAAGAGTTAGATAGACGAGATAATGAGAATAACACCATGCAGTTTTGAAAATAGGTTTATTCAGAAAGATACGTGTTACGTTAATGAAGATATTATTGAATATTCAGATGTTTTTGATGATGAACAATAACGATCTGAAACTAGTGGATAAGTAGTCATTTGTCGGATCGATACAAATTCTAACAGGTCCCCGGGCATCTTTGTATATCTATATAGGACTCGATGTGTCACTATCATCAGATACGTGCTAGCTCTCTTTTACGCGGATTTTCATGTAGAAAAATTTCGTCAATCAGTGGGAGCGGGTATCTGTCGACTACTAAACACGGGTTCATGGTGAGCTGGAAATCTCTGCAGATAAATGAGTACTGCTCCATTGTCTTCTATTATTGGTATGATGAGGGTTGCCCATTCACTCACTGTCACTGGCTTAAGGTCTATCGGTTCGCGCAAGGCGTGGGGCACGTGCCAGCACTTTAACTCTACGGGCTTCGAATTTTCTTTAATACATAGTTTCATTGTACCTTTATTATACTGTCCTGAACAAGTCGCTGAATTTCTCACCCAATTTACTCTCGAACGACGACGTCTCCAATTTATTTACTCGCCGCTTCGCATCACCGCCTGAATCTTTACCTGGCAGTGTAAGAAGCCATAATCCCAATTCTTTTAACCATTACTGACCTATGAGAGGTGGCCCGATCTCGATGTAATACGTAATTTTTAAATGCTTTAATATACCTCGTGGAGTCAATACCTTCTTGTCGTACTAGCGTGGGATTCAGGAAGTCGCGCTGATCACTTCTGCCGGGAAGTATTTATTTTTCGCCTACTCCAATATTACTATTGCGTATGTGCCTATGACGATCTCCATGGATATCTTGGTTGTGTTGATTCTCACGTCAATAAACATGGGGTCTGCTTCTCTCTCGGCTCAAGGACTGCCTGCCATTGTTTTCATTATTCAGCGCGTATTATCCGAGTCGCTTTGTCTCTACCTAATACCAACGGAAATAAATCTGACCTATATGATGCGGTTTCTTCTTCACGTGTTGCCGCAGCTGTTTCGTCTTCTGAGCTGTTTTCATCCACGTACTTCACGCTGCACGCTGCTATATCCGTGCTTGGAAGTGCGTACATTACAAACTTCTATAAATTTTTTGCTATGCAACCCTCCAATATGAAACCAGTTCCGCTTTTCATCATTTATTATCATTTATTTCGATTATCTCAAGTGGAATAGGTAAAACGTGAAAAGTACCACTCGAAGGTCCCAACTTTAGGAGGTCATTTTACCCCCTAGAAACGTTTTTCCGCCAATAAAAAGTAGGTATCTTTTAGGTTTTGAGGTAGAATAATAAAGTAAAAAAAGGACGCCAAGTATTAAAAATTTTAAAAATCAAAATTCAAAAAATCTTAAAAGATTCAAATTCTAAAATCCAAAGAATTGAACGTTCAAAGTTGCGAAAAACAAAACGATTCACACACTGAGTCAAAAACTTGGTGTGCGTAAGTTATTAATGCCCAAACCAAACAAAGAAACTTGGCATGCAGGGCAGAAAATTAAGCCCGGGAGGTGCTGCAGGATTTCCACGAGACAAGATAGGAAATTATTGTACCCACTTATCTTGTGAAAACAGATTATTAGCACGAGCATATTTTACTGTCGAATAGTTTGCTCATGGGTTTCTGACTTACTTGGGTTCAAGTACCAGGGTACTTGAAGTTCCGAACGTTCGGTGGAACGAAAAATCCGAGAAGTATTTATTCAACGAAAAATTCGACGAGGTTACGAATAGTTGCTACAGAATAAATGAAAAAATTCAAAGCTTTTTCAAGAATTATTTCAAAATTATTAAGAAAGTCCCAAACGTGTTCTTCAAAAGAATAATTTTGTCAACTTTTCGTTCATCGGAACTTTCGGGACTTAAGGTCTATCAATGATGCTATTTATTATTCATCAAGTTCGGACATGAAAAAGGGTCTATAAAAGATTCTTAACTATGCCAGAAATAATGATAATATTATTTGCCCTTCATTTAAATATAGTCATTGCACAAGATTTTTCTCAGTGAACTCTTCTTATAGTTACTCGTTAGTTTACTCGGTTGTTACTTTTTAGGCACTCACCATACATGAAAAGTGCCTATTAGTATTGCCTTCTAAAAACCTATTTCTTATCAAAACAATCATACAAACTTTATACCAACATATGTTGGCATATTATACCAGAACAGAAAATTTTTTATTTTCCGTCACGTCGGCTGTCTGTATGTGCTTATAACTCAGCAATCTATGAACGGATCCGGTTCAAATTCATAGCACAGTTTTGTTTCACTATAATCTCAAAACATTTTTTGACTCAATCTATTCAGAGAATGTTGAATACGAGATTTCCCAAAAAATAAACAGCCATTTTTGAGCCAAAAAGCCATTTTTGTGTCCGTCCAGAGTCAGATCTCCTCAACCTGTGAACCAATGTTTTTGTAACTTATAGACTTTTTTTATAAGATCGTAAAGAAGTGTCCTGTAGAGTTTGAAGTCTTTACAGTTCCTTGAACCATTTCGTTTTAACGAAAATAACTTTTTTTCAGTTTTTCGCTTATTGCACGAAGATGCGTGAACGAATTTTTTTTATTTTTACCATGTACTTTCATTACAATAAATTTCAACTATTTCAAGAGTTGAAAATGATTTCAACAATTTTAACATAGAATTTTTAATATTTTTGTTTTATTCATTCATAACTTTTTAACCTATTCGCCAAAAAAACACTAATTAGAAATTTTTTTTAGGCATTTCTTACTATTTGATGGAATGTTATTTTTCTTTAAAATATAATGATTGATAATTAGTGCACTCCTATGTATTCAATTTTTTTTTTTTCAAACATTATTATTAATTTTATGCAACGAAAAAAATTATATCAAACATAACCTTATGTTCCTGAAATACACGATTTTCAATTTAAAAAAACATCCCCACACAATACACCACACTATACTCGATCGAATTGCACAAATTGTCACTTTCAAAAATCACATGTCATATTTTTCAACATTATAATTTAAGTAAGCAATACAACGGGTCAACGGTAGTGATTACGATGACAGAATGAGAATAAAAAATAAGGAATAAGAATCAGCCAATCGCTGCGCACTATAGAGAAACTACGGCAATGGCTGATTTTTATTCCTTCTTTCTTTTTTTTGTCATTGTGGCTCTGGCTATACAGACTTACAGCACGTATACATCAGCATATAAAATGCTACTGTATATGACGCTTACAGCGCTCAAAACGTTCAAGACGAATGTAGCCTATGCTATCTCGCTGCCACTCGCCGCGACGGCCAAAGCGAGAATATACATAATAGCGTTTTCAAGCAGCTGCATTACAGTGGACGCTTCCACAACTTAACCCCCCCATAACTTCACAGCTACCATAACTTAACGCGTTACTATGGCAACACGCTTCCATATCGCGCTTCCTCCCCACTCCAAACTCAGCTGCTGAGCTGCAAAAATTTGACACAGGACAAGATAACCTCAACTGTCAATTTTTTTTTTAATTGCGAACGATTTATTATGCATTACTATTAATTTAATTGTAATTAATGTGCGTGAAGTGGATAAATAATACAATATAACGATTTTGGAAAAAATGACTGAGGGATGGGGCAAGTCACGCTTATTTATAGGACAACATGTTTGAGAACAGTCGTTCTCTCGGAAAAACAGGAATTTTTATTTTTCAGAAAGAACGAAATTTCTGTAGAATATTCGTATGTATCTGCAAGTATGATGTATAGCAAATTTGTATAACATTTTCTAGAGAAACGTATCTCGCGCGTCCCAACAAACGGATAAATGTATTTTCTATTCAATTTTTTTCATCTAGAGTTATTAACATAAAATTCTTGTCAAACATCAAAAAATTTGCAAAATATATCGCTGTCACATGTTCTACGCATGCTTCAATAAAAAAGGCAGTACGCATGCGTTGAAACACAAAAGTGGGAAAATGAGAGGAACGTTAAGTTATGAGAGCGTTTCCGGTCCCGAAGCGTTAAGTTGTGGGAGGTATACATGTATATGAGTCATTCCATGTCAATTCGACGATGTTTTGTCGGTGACCCCCTTTGATTTTCCATTATTTTTCAATATATTATTACACATGCAAAAAGAAGTATCTATGTACATTTTTAGCTCTCGATCTTAAACCGTACCGAAGTTATTGATTTTTAAAAAAATATTCTTCAAATAATCATAACTTCTACAATAACTAAGATATTTTAGTTTGATAGGATGTCATTTCTGTTTGTTTTTCAATGTACTCTTTAAAAAAAATATCAAAAAATTGATTTCATTCAAATCTGTCATTTATAATGATTAATATAATTTATCAGAATAATTAATCGATGTTCACAATGAATCAAAGAGTTTGTATTACGGTGTGAGTGCCTATTAAAACGTCCCCAAGGGACATGTTAACCAACATTCAAAATATATTCGATTATAACGGAATAAATCAAGACAATGATCAAGAATACGGAGCGCGAAGCGCGACGACAACGGCGCGTGAAGCGCAGGGGCGGGGGGGGGGGGCGAAGCCCCTCAACGAGTACGCAAAGCATGCTTGTTTTGCTTATTCTCATGGTTGCTTATTGCTAGTGCAATCGTTGAATTGTTTTCTGTTTTATTCTCTCGTTTGTTTACTACTCAGTTAAGCGGTAGAGGTGCTTGGACTCGGTTTTTCCTCGCCGAGCGTATTTGTTCTTACCCTGCAGGCCAAATTTTGGTTTGGTTTGGTCATTAATAACTTACGCACACCAAGTTTTTGGCTTGCCTTGGTGATTCGTTTTTTGTTCTTTGGAACTTCAAATTTTTAATTTTTCGGATTTTTGGATTTTGGAATTTAAAACTTTTGAGATTCTTTGAATTTTGATTTTTGGGATTTTTCATACTTAGCGTCCTTTTTTTATTTCTTAGGAGTATTTTGTGATTAATTCTGTCCTTTTTTAAGATTTTTTAATGCTGTATATACTCAGATATATATAGCATTATCTATGTGTCATTCCTTATAAATTCAACGACGTTTTGTCAGTGACCCCTTCGATTTTTTTATATTTTTAATCTGTTATTATACATGCAAAAAGGAGTACCCATGTAAATTTTAGCTCTCTGTCTTAACCCATACCAGAGTTATTAGTTTTTAAAAAAATATTCCTAAAATAATCATAACTTCTACAATAATCAAAATATTCTAATTTGTTAAGAGGTCATTTTTTTGTGTTTCTCAATGTACTTTTTAAAAAAAAATCAAAATCTAAGAAATTTCTTTGAAAATGTTTATTTTTAATGCTCAAGCTAAATTAAGCTAAAAAACCGGACAAGTGCGAGTCGGACTCGTCCACCCAGGATTCCGTACAAATGATTGATTACGTACTATAAATAAAGACTATGATTTGTATGATTTAATTAGAAATTTATAGTTCGTAGATTTTTCCCCATACTTGTAGTACTCCCAAAAACACGAACAATAGTGTGCAAAAATTGGACACAAGTACATTTACCAAAGTATCTCTAGTTTAGTCTTCTTACAAAAAGTTGTGAAATAAATAGACATGAAACTCACAGCACGCATTGCCAAGCACATGTCGTTTCCCAATGTAACCTTAACTTTGCACTCAAGATTTTTGCGGTGGAGTTGGAATAAAAAAAGCTGAAAAAATCTTAACGCTAAAAATTTAAAAAATAGTGAAATCAAGTGAAAATTGTTAATAAAGAGAAATAATCAATGGAGACAAAGACTAAAGAAAAAAAAATACTTGGCAAGTTGGTTTTTAACGGACGATGAGTTAAAACGGTTTTTTAGTCTAAAAGTTAACACCAGAATGTCCAGTGTATGCTTAGCAAAAAAAACTCGCCAGGTACTTTTTATTTTTATTTTTTTATTAATAACTTCTCTTTGTTGACAATTTTCACTTGATTTCACTATTTTTCAAATTTCTACCAGTATTTTTCAAATTTCTACCGTTAAGATTTTTTCGAATTTTTTTATTCCAACTGCACCCCAAAAATCTTGATTGCAAAGTTGAGGTAACATTGGGAAACGACATGTGCTTGTCAATGCGTGCTGTGAGTTTCATGTCTATTTATTTCACAACTTTTTGTAAGAAGACTCAACTAGAGATACGTTCGTAAATGTACTTGTCTCCAATTTTTGCACATCATTTTTGGTGTTTTTGGGGGTGATTTGTCCACTTTTTTCAAAGTGTTTCCATTGGGTCTTTAATTTTACATAATTAATCCATTATTTCACTTGATTTCATAATTCAATATTATTTACAATTTTATTGAATTCAGCAATAGTGAAAATTCTATTCCTAATGAAGTTTATAATTTTTTTTACGCATCGATGAAAGATTTTATATTCAGTATATCTAACTCCAAAAACACCAAAAATGGTGTACAAAAATTGGGGGCAAGTACATTTACGAAAGTATCTCTAATTCAGTCTTCTTACAAAAAAGTGTGAAATAAATAGATATGAAACTCACAATACACATTGCCGAGCACATGTAGTTTCCCAATGTAATATTAACTGTGTAATCATGATTTTTGGGGGTGGAGACAAAATAAAAAAATTCGAAAAAATCTTGACGGTAAAAATTTTAGAAATAGCGAAATCAAGTGAAAATTGTTGACAAAGGGAAATTATCAATGAAAAAAATAATCAAAAAAATAAAAAGTACTTGGTGTGTTCATTTTTAACGGATGATGAGTCAAAACGGTTTTTTAGTTGACAGATGGAAACCAGGTATGCTCAGTGAAAAAACTCGCCAAGTACTTTCTATTTTTTTGATTATTTTTTTCATTGATAATTTTCCTTTGTCAACAATTTTCACTTGATTTCGCTATTTCTTAAATTTTTACCGTCAAGGGTTTTTCGATTTTTTTTTATTTTGACTCCACCCCTGAAAATCAGGATTACACACTTAATATTACATTGGAAAACTACATGTGCTTGGCAATGTGTATTGTGAGTTTCATATCTATTTATTTCACAACTTTTTGTAAGAAGACTGAATTAGAGATACTTTCGTAAATGTACAGTGCCTTCATTTAATACCTGGACATACATTTTTAGAGCTCTGTGAAGTTCCGTCAACAGTCGATTTTCGCACGAATTTCAGACTGATGGGTCACGTTCATTTTTAACGCGTCAAGCAATATAGCCTCGTGCAAGAACACGTCAATACCAAAATATCTTATTATAAAATTACAAATTCTAATAATTGTAATAATTCGAATTGGAAGAGGATTCGTTTCTACACAGATTTATTCTACACATGACATATTCAACACCAAAGATTCTACACAAGATAAATGGGACGAAATATTATTCTATACAAAATTATTCTACACCGGTTTCTCCGCACATTATTCTACGCAAGAAAAGTGGCAAGGAATATTATTCTACACAAAATTATGCTACACCGAAATAATTGACCCAAGAAAAATAGCAGGAAACATTATTCTACAGAAAATTATTCTGCACCGGTTCCTACGCGCATTATTCTACACAAGAGAAGTGGAAAGGAATAATTATTCTATACAAAATTATTCTAGACCGAAAGAATTTATTCTACACATTATTATTCTACACATGAGACTTTCCACACAAATGTTTCTACACAAATATTTCTACACATGGGGAACAGCAAGAAATATTATTCTACACAAAATTATTCTACAAATAATTTCCTTAATGAAAATAAAAAAACCTAAAAAACCGAGAGAAACTCGATTTCTACGGGGAAATCTAATTTCTGCTGGTTTTTTAATAATGTAGGGAGGAAATGGCAAGAAATATTATTCTACACAAAATTGTTCTACACCAGTTCCTACACGCATTATTCTACACAAGAGAAGTGGCAAGGAATATTATCCTACTAAAAATTATTCAACACCGGTTCCTCCACACATTATTAAAAAACCGGCAGAAACTACAATTCGTCGTAGAAACCGAGTTTCTGCCGTTTTTTTAGGTTCTTTTTCCCTTAAGAAACTAAAAATTCCTTAAGGAAATTATTTGTAGAATAATTTTATGTAGAAGCATATTCCTTGCGACTTCTTTTCTGTAGAATAATGTGCAGAGGAACCGGTGTAGAATAATTTTGTGTAGAATAAGATTCCGTGCCATTTATCTTGTTTAGAATAATTTGTTCATAATCTTTTGTGTAGAATATGTCATGTGTAGAAAAAACCTGTGTAGAATCGAATCCTTCAATAAATAATATCAAACAAGAAAAAGAAAAATTTCAGAGACGTGGAAAATAAGTAATTTTTTATTTAAAAACAATTATATTCATACATAATTTTATTATTTTTCTCTTTGAAAATTATTTATAAATAGTATTGTTTATAAATATTGTTTGTAAGAAAATGGTTTATTTTCTCCGTTCCTAAAATTTTTCATCGACTAATTTTAAGATTTACTTCATTAAAAATTGTTTTTTGATGTCCTTGTTTAAGATTTTTTATTTGGGATCGTTTCAATACGTTTTTCGATCCCTCTAAGGTAGTTGAGTCGTTAGTGCAAAATGATTACAAAAATATAAAATTATTAGTAACGAGAGATATTCATTGTTAAGGGTGTTAGGAAAAATTTCAAGACGATAAGGAAGCTCATTATCGAAAAATTAAAATTAACAAATTAAAGTGAATTAATTGTAGTCCTATGGAAACTGGTATAACTATGAGATAAGTTTTTTTTTCCCTCTCAAATTTTTAATGTCTATAATATACTAAAAGCAACGGATACGAAATAAAGTTTATTGAACTTTTTTTAAATTTAATTAAAAATTGTTTTTAACACAATGTTGATTTTTTAATAACGAGCTTTCTAATTACCGTGAAATTTTTCGATGACCTCTTAAATAATTCATACAAAAACATACCATTTTTTCAGATTTTCATTATTATTTTTTATTTTAATCCTCAAGAAGGTTAAACTAATGATGACTAAATTCTAAAAATTTGGTATGTTATTGCATGACGTATTCAGGAGGTCGTGTACAAATTTCACGACGATTAGAAGGCTATTTATTAAACAATTAACATTAACAAGTTTCATAGCGATTCAACTACCTTAAGTCAGTTAAAAATCGATACTCGTGTTGAAAATAGCAAATTCGCTTATTACTATTTTATGATCGATTTGCAACTCGAATGAACAAGAAATGAATTGAACAAATAAACGAATTTAAAGAAAAAAATGTTAAGACTACTCGATGCAAAAGTTTAGGAACGTGAGAAAAAAAACAAAACGCCAAAAATATTTTCAACTTTTCGGATTTTCTTCCGTTTTTTTTTTTCAATTTTCCATGGTCCTAAACTTTTTCATCAACTAAATTTAGGATTTTTATTTGTAAAAATTATTTCGTGCTGTCCCCGTTCGATATTTTTCATTTGGGTTTATTTTAATACGTTTTTCGATCCCTTCAAGTCAATTTGAAATCAATTTGAATCAAACAGTAAACTCACTGATTAGTATTTGATAATCTATTTAAAGTTTTTATTAAAAACAAATGCATGAAACTGTACCAAAAAAAGTGAAAATATGGCCATTATTCAAATGTATCACTAATTATTATACTCCATGCGGAGTTAAATTGTTATACCGGGATCTTTGAACTTAACTCGTTATGCCGGGATATTCAGACTCAACTGGTTATGAAATTTGACTGCATCTCTTATCGAATCGAATTAACCTGCATGACAGATGTCTGAGATAAAAGTAGACATTACAATCGACTGGATACCGTTAACGCTTTTTTCGAAAAAATAGACTTAACTCCTTGTGCTGGAAAGCCACAGATATATGACAGTTGACACAAAAATCTGCATCTCGTATCAGGTTTTTAGATTGTGTCCCCACTGCATTTTATTGCACTCAGTGCGCAAAGTGCCACTTTGCCCACGCTGCGTGTCCTCAAACTGGCACTTTGCGCACTCGTACAATAAAATTTCGTACGATACGAGTGCGAAAAACTTTTTCTCAACTCGTGTGATTGCAGCATTCGCCTTCGGCTCATGCTGCAAACTCACACTCGACAGAAAAAGTTTCATCGCTCTAGTATCGTAATATACTATTTTGATGTTTTATTTGAACCAATTTTATCGAGCGTGAACTGTAATCTGTTAGTTTTCGGCAAGAGTTCGACGAAAGGCTTGAAAACGTGCTTATTCGAGACATCGCCGAGACTCTCGTTAAGACTCTTGCCGAGACTTTTGCAAAAAATCTGGCCAAGTTCAATTTTTTCTGCGCACTCCAAAAACGACTTCTTCCAGATCGTCTATCCCCCTTATAAATATAAGATCAAAATTTATACAAATTTTATATCGTTGGGCCACACCGTGTGAGACATCAATACATTTTCGAATTTTCAATCCCGATTTCGTCACAATATGCTCTGAAACGATTTTTTAAACAGGCTCGACCAATACTACTTCCGGATCGTTCGACGTCTTGCGTGGATGGAATCAACATTTCTACGAATTTTATAGCGTTGAGCACACCGTGTGAGACAATATTTTCGAATTTCCGGTCCCGATTTCATCACTGTATGCTCAGCAGAATTTTTCGATACAGGCTCGTTCAAGACTACTTCCGGATCGTTAACCCTCCCCTTATGCGGACGAAATCTGAATTTCTATGAATTTTCTATCGTTAGGCACACCGTGTGAGACAATGTCTTCGCAGTTTCAATCCCGATTTCGACACGGTAATTTCGGCTAAATTTTTCTATACAGGCCTGGCCAATACTACTTCCGGATCGATCACCCCACCCTTGTAGAAAAGAAATCAAAATTTCTACGAATTTTATATCCTAGGGCACACCGTGTGAGACAATATTTTCGAATTTTCGGTCCCGATTTCATCACTGTGTGCTCTACAGAATTTTTCGATACAGGCTCGACGAAGACTACTCCCGGTTCGTTCACCGTCCCCTTGTGGGGATAAAATCGAAATTTCTACGAATTTTATATCGTTGAATACACCGTGTGAGGAAATATTTTCGAATTGCCGGTCCCGATTTTATCACTGTGTGCTTTGCAGAATTGTTCGATACAGGCTCGACCAAGACTACTTCCGGATCGTTCACCCTCCCCTTATGGGGATGAAATCAAAATTTCTAGAAATTTTATATCGTTGAGCAAACCGTGTAAGACAATGTCTTCGCAGTTTCAATCCCATCTTTGTCACGGTAAACTCTGCTAAATTTTTCTATACAGGCCTAGCCAATACTACTTCCGGATAGTTTATCCCCCTTACGGAGATAAGATTGAAATTTTTAGAAATGTTCTATCGTTGGACACACCGTTCGAGACGATATTCTTGAATTTCCAATCCCAATTTCATCACTGTGTGCTCTGCAGAATTGTTCGATATAGGCTCGACCAAGATTACTTCCGGTTCGTTTTCCGTCCCCTTGTGGGGATGGAATCGGCATTTCTACTAATTTAAGATTGTTAAGCACACTATCTCAGACAATATTTTGAAATTTCCTGTCTCGATTCCACCACTGTGTGCTCTGCAGGATTATTCGATACAGGCTCGACCAAGACTACTTCAGGTTCGTTCATCATCCCCTTGTAGGGATGAAATCGAAAATGCTACAAATTTAATATCGTTAAGCACACGGTGTGAGAAAATATTTTCGAACTTTTGGTCCCGATTTCATCACTGTGTGTTCAGCAGAATTATTCGTTACAGGATCGACTAAGACTACCTTCGGTTCGTTTACCATCCCCCTGTGAGGATGTAATGGAAATTTCTACGAATTTTCTATCGTTAAGCACACCGTGTGAGACAATATTTTCGAATTTCCGGTCCCGATTTCATCACTGTGTGCTCTGCAGAATTGTTCGATACAGGCTCGACCGAGACCACTTCCGGATCGCTTAGCCTACCCTTGTGGGGATAAAATCGAAATTTCTACGAATTACATATCGTTGGGCACACCGTGTGAAATAATATTTTCGAATTTTCGGTCTCAATTTCATCACTCTGTTATCTGCAGAATTTTCCGATACAGGCTTGACCAAGACAACTTCCGGATCGTTCACCGTCCGCCTGTGGGGATGAAATGGGAATTTCTACGAATTTTATATTGTTGAGCACAACGTGTGGGACGATATTCTCGAATTTCCGGTCCCGATTTCGTCACTGTGTGCTCAGCAGAATAATTCGATATAGGCTCGATCAAGACTACTTCCGGTTCGTTCACCGTCCTCTTGTGGGGATATTATCGAAATTTCTACGAAGCTTCTATCGTTGAGCACACCGTGTGAGACAAAATTTTCGAATATTCGGTCCCAATTCCATCACTGTCTGGTGAGCAGAATTATTCGATACAGGCTTGAACCAGACTACATCCGGTACGTTCACTGTCCCCTTGTGGGGATGAAATCAAAATTACTACGAATTTGATATCGTTAAGCACACCGTGTGAGACAAAATTTTCGAATTTCCGGTCCCGATTTCATCACCGTGTGTTCTGAAAAATTGTTCGATACAGGCTCGACCAAGACTACTTCCGGATCGCTTACCCTCCCCTTATGGGGATAAAATCGAAATTTCTAGGACTATTAGATCGTTGAGCACACCGTTGTTACGTCCCAACCGGCGAGTTTTCCATCTCGGTCAAGAAGAGGCAAGCCCTTCCTTTTTCGGAAGAACTGCGTTATGTTGGACAGGTGGCCTTTTCGAGCCTAACCTCGAGGAAATTTGCTCAGGACGGCCGTGAGAGTGTATTTTAAATGATCGGCTCGGTGAGGTAATATAATTTCTAATGATGGTTGAAAAATAGTACGATTTTGGGCAAAAGCCACATGATATTTTGATATTTTGAAATTCACCAGTTAAAAGTTATTACCCCGACCATGAATGATTTCACGCATGACCGATTTATAAATGTTGGCAAAACATTCCGCAGCTCAAATTATAATGAGAAATAAAAGGAGAAATGAATTAGAAAATTTAAAGAGTTATATCAGATTCATGATAAATTATTAGCGAACATTGCTGATGGCAGAAACGTAAAGGTTGCTCTGAGAAGTGTAAATGTTGCTTTGAGAGGTTTGACATCAGCAGTCCCCGGCCGGAATAGCAGCCTGTACCGACGACTGTGTGTTCCGGGTCTCAAGGCTTGTGTGTAATCTTAGGGAACTTTTGATGTTAATCACTGACCGGGACAGTACCCTGGGTCAGTTGATCCAACCCGCCAGAACCTTTCGGATTTGTTTGTGAATGTGTTTTGTGTAACTCTAGGAGCCTTTTGAAAACAGCTATTTGCCGGTATGGGAGCCTGTACCAACAACTGATTCGCCGGGGGCCTAGAGTTTGTGAATGTAAGAATTTAATTGTAAAAAATGATTTTCAATCAAGATTCGTACATTTGAAATTCTGAATTTTACTTCAACACATTACACTTAAATAAAGGACACCCTGTATACGACGCGAAGGGTGCAGCGTGAATGGAACATAACGGGTGTCGAGAAGAATACAAACGACCACTTTAAATCGCGCACCACAAAATTCAAACAAGTTGAAACGAATGGAATTTATTTTTGACGTTATCTCCCAAATTAATAGGATGAATGAAAAGTCAATTGTGGATTCCTTCTCGTGAAATGCCGAGAAAATGTTTTCTCGCAATTCGAATTTTGCATTCTCAAATACATTTTTGTTTACTTACCTTTTTGATGAGTGTTTGAATAAAATTGAATCGGAGATGATGGTGGAAATAAGAGACTGCTGGGTAAATGACCACAAACGATAGGTACAGATGACCAGGGTAATCAGAATCAACCAGACGACGGATGAATTGGCGAAATCGGTGGAACGCAGGATGTAGACGGTGGTGAAAATGTCAAGACACAGCACAATGAAGTTTTCTCAGTAGATTTGAATGCGCGTGTGTATGTATTTCGTTGCACAGTTTTGCTTTGTTATCACCAAGAATTACAAACAATTCACAAGAATCGTTTTTTCGCTAATAAGTAATACGTAGAATAACGTAGACGGAATAATAGTGTCAATGATGTTGACAAATCACACACAATGTCTATTTAAAGCGATTAATGATTAAAACGAAGTAACTATTATATTGAAAGAATTTAAGAATTAAAAATACGAGTAAAAGTTTAATGTTAATTTTCGGAAAAAAATTCGCGCTGATAAGAGTTGATCAAAATCTTTCAAAGATTGATCTTAATAAATTTTGAAGACGAGTGTCGTGAACGATATTAGTCCGTGAATTTTTTGATGAGGAATGAGCTAATTAGCCGTTGCGCCTCGCACTTTTATACTCATGGTCTAGCTTAGTTTTCGAAAGGGGAAAATTGTCCCTTGACTCCTAAGGCGATGCACGTCTTAGAGCTCCCCTCCACCTCGCTGGTCATTCTAATTTTCTAATAATTAATCGATTATTAAACTTAAATTTATCTTAAATTTCACGTATACTTCCATACCTTTACAATCTGTATCATTTGAAACAATTCGCGATTTAGATCTTGCAGTTTTACGCAAATTTTCTATGTGCAGAGTCGAGGTGTCTCTTTCCATTATCTTCCTTCCCTCTTACTCCCGCCCTCGCTTGGGCTCTCGCAGCGCTCAGGCCCCACCACGGAGGCTTCGAACATCCCTCTTGTTCTCTTTCGCTCTTGCATGCTCTCTCATACTATCTCGCTCTACAGTACTTCCGATTGGTTTGATTTTTGACTATGGGTGGCTCTCTTTCTTTCCTATGACAATTTCCATACTTCTTATTCTTTCTCTGCTCTACTGCACTAAATTTCCCCTGCTCTTTAAAACTTCTCGCATTGCCTTCTCCCAAGAAAGAGTCTTCGAATTGATAATTCATTGATTGCAAATTATTTAATTGTATTTCTGGTTTTGCTATATCGATGATTTTACTAGATTTCTTAAATAATTTATTCTGATCGATTTTTAAGAATTTGACAGCTTCAATGATTTTATAATCGGAATTTGCGCATTAGCTGAATTGATTTTAAATAATTTCTGTTGATTAAAATGTCTTAATAAAAATGATCCTGTAAATATATTAACTTTTTAGATTTTGCGATGTTAATTTGTTTAAACAATATGAATCGAAATCTCCGAAATTATTTGGTAAATTAATTATTTCAATATTGTATGATTGTTTACTTGAGAATAATTCAATTACCAAGCTTTCCAATTTAAACGACCTTTTCGGAATGTACTTGATAATTAATTTATTTTAGTTTTCAAAATGTTTTTTCTGAGACTGAATTTATTTGATATTTGAAAGAAAATTTGGATTTCGAAATTTGAATTCTGAATTTAGAATTAGAATTTTTGGGTTTTTGAAAGAAGTGTATCTTGGTTTGAAGTATTAGAAACTGTTTTGGTTTCATAACGAATGGAATAATTCTATTTTTGGTTTTATTCTTGAATATTATTCTTGCTAATTCAAATTTTCTTTCTTTGTGATTTTCTTATTGTTGACCCTAAAATAAATCATTCATTCATACACTCGCTACTTATAATTTAGCATAATTCGCACGACCACTTTAAGTGATAATTTCTCTTGAGCTTAATAACCTTGAATCTTGAGCAATGCTTGGTGAATATCTTTTTTGTGCCCATAAATGGTATGCCTCCCTGTGGTGACTCATTGTGCAAGAGAGAACGA
Source organism: Alloplasta piceator (assembly GCA_946863875.1). Lineage (NCBI taxonomy): Eukaryota > Metazoa > Arthropoda > Insecta > Hymenoptera > Ichneumonidae > Alloplasta > Alloplasta piceator. The sequence goes on from OX333075.1 coordinate 31,514,518, forward strand.
AACAACTCAAGGGGGTAGCGAGCCTCGTGCCGTCCGCGGGGCGCGAAGAAATTTTCTCGGACCCTTGGACAAGGACTCTCTTTCCCAGCGTCGACTCAATTTTCTCTCGCATGGTCTTATTTTTTTTTGCTTGACAAATTTATTACCTCTGGAAATTTGCAATATGCCGATAGCGTTTCTTCAACAAAAAATCTCCCGACACAGCGTTGAAAAGATCTTTTATACATAAAATATCGGGTTGCACTGAAGTGTTGAATGATTTTTTTTTCTGTTAATGATTTTAAATAATTTTTGAATAATTTTTTTCACCGTTCGAGTGTCGCTTGGCCCCACAAAGGCCCTATCAATATTTTTCGCGGAGTCCCATATCTCCGACGGATGTTTTGTCGCACCGATGATGGAGATTGTTTTATTTAGCCTTCATAACGATAACGCTTAAAACTCTTCTCGAATGGTCCGAGTAGATGCGTGACTAACCAGGCGTTAACGGTGTCCTCATGGCCTGTAACTTGAGAGGCAGAAAATTGGTGGAAATATGGCCACACCGTAAAAATAGACCCTTCTCTCAATCGTGATCCTTTTCCTCACGTATTTTTCTCGAAAATTACCCGATAAGGGAAAACTCAAGAACGAAGAGAAATCCCGAAAGTCGCGGGACGTTACACCGTAAAAGACAATGTCTTCGCAGTTTTAATCCCGATTTCGTCACGGTAAACTTGGCTAAATTTTTCTATACAGGCCTGGCCGATACTACATCCGGATCGTTTAACCCCCTTATAGGGATGAGATTGAAATTTGTACAAATTTTCTATCGTTGGACACACCGTTTGAGACAATATTCTCGAATTTCTTCGCTTGATTTCATCACTGTGTGCTCAGCAGAATTATTCGATAGAGGCTCGACCAAGACTACTTTCGGTTCGTTCACCACCCACTTGTGGGGATAGAATAGAAATTTCTACAAATTTTATATCGTTAAGCACACCATGTGAGACAATATTTTCGAATTTCCGGTCCCGATTTCATCACTGTGTGCTCTGAAAAATTGGTCGATACAGGCTCGACCAAAACTACTTCCGGATCGTTCAACCTCCCCTTATGGGAATAAAATTAAAATTTCGATGAATTTCATATCGTTGAGCACACTACGTGAGACAATGTCTTCGCAGTTTCAATCCCGATTTCGTCACAGTAAACTGCTGAATTTTTCTATACAGGCCTGTCCAATACCACTTCCGAATCATTTATCCACCTCATAGGGATGACATTGAAATTTCCACCAATTTTCTGTCGTTTGACAAGCCGTTTGAGATAATATTCTCGAATTCCCGATGCCGATTTCATCACTATGTGCTCTGCAGAATTGTTCGATACAGGCTCGACCAAGACCACTTCCGGATCGTTCAACCTACCCTTGTAGGGATGAAATCGAAATTTCTACGAATTTTCGATCGTGAGAACACCGTGTGAGACAATATTTTCAAATGTTCGGTCCCGATTTCATCACTGTCCGTTCTGCAGAATTTTTCGATACAGGCTTGACCAAGACTACTCCCGGATAGTTCACCGTCCCCCTGTGGCGATGAAATAGAAATTCCTTCAAATTTTATATTCTTGAGCACAACGTGTGAGACAAAATTTTCGAATTTTCCGTCCTGATTACATCACTGTGTGCTCTGCAGAATTTTCCGATACAGGCTCGACCAAGACTCGTTCGTTCACCGTCCCCTTGTAACGATGGAATCAAAATTTCTCCAAAATTTATATCGTTAAGCACACCGTGTGAGGAAATATTTTCGAATTCACGGTCCCGATTTTATCACTGTGTGCTCTGCAGAATTATTCGACACAGGCTCGACCAAGACTACTTCCGGATCGTTCACCCTCCCCTTATGGGGATGAAATCGGAATTTCTAGGAATTTTATATCGTTGAGCACACCGTGTGAGACAATGTCCTCGCAGTTTCAATCCCATCTTTGTCACGGTAAACTCTGCTACATTTTTCTATACAGGCCTTGCCAATACTACTTCCGAATCGTTCATCCCCCTTATAGGGATAAGATTGAAATTTCTTCAAATTTTCTATCGTTGGACACACCGTTTAAGACAATATTCTTGAATTTCTAATCCCGATTGCATCACTGTGAGCTCTGCAGAATTGTTCGATATAGGCTTGACCAAGACCACTTCCGGATCGTTCGCCCTACCCTTGTAGGGATGAAATCAAAATTTCTACGAATTTTATATCGTAGGGCACGACGTGTGAGATAATATTTTCGAATTTTTGGTCCCGATTTCATCACTGTGTGCTCTGCAGACTTTTTCGATACTGGCTTGACCAAGACTACTTCCGGATCGTTCACCGTCCCCCTGTGGGAATGAAATAAAAATTTCTTCACATTTTATATCGTTGAGCACAACGTGTGAGACAAGCTTTTTTAATTTTCCGTCCCGATTTCATCGCTGTGTGCTCTGCAGAATTTTCTGATACAGGCTCGACCAAGTCTCCTTCTGGTCCGTTCACCGTCCCCTGGTGATGATGGAATCGAAATTTCTACGAATTTGATATCGTTGGGCACACCGTATGAGGAAATATTTTCGAATTTTCGGTCCCAATTTTATCACTGTGTGCTCTGCAGAATTGTTCGATACAGGCTCGACCAAGACTACTTCCGAATCGTTCACCCTCCCCTTATGGGGATGAAATCGAAATTTCTAGGAATTCTATATCGTTGAGCACGGCACGTGAGACAATGTCTTCGCAGTTTCAATCCCGATTTCGTCACGGTAAACTCTGCTAAATTTTTCTATACAGGCATGGCTAATAATACTATTTCCGGGTCGTTCATCCCCCTTATAGGGATGTGATTGAAATTTTTAAAAATTTTCTGTCGTTGAACACACCGTTTGAGACAATATTCTTGAATTTTCGATCTCGATTCCATCACTGTGTGCTCTGCAGAATTGTTCAATTCAGGCTCGACCGAGACCACTTCCAGATCGTTCAGCCCACCGTTGTGGGGATGGAATCGAAATTTCTACAGATTTTATGTCGTTGAGCACATCATGTGAAACAATATTTTCAAATTTTCGGTCCAAATTTTATCACTGTGTTCTCGGCAAAATTTTTCGATACAGGCTTGACCAAGACTACTTTCGGATCGTTCACCGTCCCCCTGTGGGGATAAAATGGGAATTTTTACAAATTTTATATTGTTGAGCACAACGTGTGAGACAAAATTTTTGAATTTTCGGTCCCGATTTCATCACTGTGTGCTCTGCAGAATTTTCCGATACAGGCTCGACCAAGACTACTTCCGGATCGTCCACTCTTCCCTTGAGGGGATGAAATCGGAATTTCTAGGAATTTTATATCGTTTAGCAAATCGTGTGAGATAATGTTGTGGCAGATTCAATCCCGTCTTCGTCGAGGTAAACTCTGCTCAATTTTTCCATATAGGCCTGGCCAATACTACTTCCGGATCGTTTATGCCCCTTATAGAGATAAGATTGAAATTACTACAAATTTTCTATCATTGGACACACTGTTTGATACAATATTTTTGAATTTTTTATCCTGATTTTATTACTGTGTGCTCTGCTGAATTGTTCGTTATAGGCTCGACCAAGACTACTTCCGGTTCGTTCACCGTCCTCTTGTAAGGATAAAATCGAGATTTCTTTAAATTTAAGATTGTTAAGCACACCATCTCAGATAATAATTTCGAATTTTCTGTCCCGATTTCATCACTGTGTGCTCTGCAGAATTATTCGACACAGGCTCGACCAAGACTACTTCCGGTTCGTTCACCGTCCACTTGTGGAGATTAAATGGAAATTTCTACAAATTTTATATCGTTGAGCACACCGTGTGAGACAATATTTTCGAATTTCTTGTCCTGATTTCACCACTGTGTACTCAGCAGAATTATCCGATACAGGCTCGACCAAGACTACTTTCGGTTCGTTCACCGTTCTCTTGTGGGGATGAAATCGAAATTACTACGGATTCTATATCGTTGAAAGCACCGTGTGAGACAATATTTTTGAGTTTCTGGTCCCGAAATCATCACTGTGTGCTCTGAAAAATTGTTTAATACAGGCTCGACCAAAATTACTTCCGGATCGTTTGACCTCCTCTTATGGGGATGAAATGGAAATTTCGAGGAATTTTATATCGTTGAGCACACCTCGTGAGACAATGTCTTCGCAGTTTCAAACCCGATTTCGTCAGGCTAAACTCTGCAAAAATTTTCTATACAGGCCTGGCCAATACTACTGCCAGGTCATTTATCCCCCTTATAGAGATAAGATTAAAATTTCCACAAATTTTCTGTTGTTCGCGACACTGTTCGAGACTACACCCCCGCTCAAAAGTTTGGATACACCTGTCGATATTTTTTGCCGCACTAAAAGTTGCATAACTCCGCCAAAAAAAAAGATAATCAAATTTTTAAAAAAGCGTTTTGAAGGGAAGGAAATCAGCTTCATTTCCCTTTTTTAAAAGATTTTTTACGATTTTTTTTTCGACCCAGTATGAATTTTTGAACGTGACCGTTTTTTGGCTTTTTTCGACCATCGCGAAATGGGCGCACAGCTGAAGGGCATTTTTTTCGGCTTTTTCATCTGCGGGACATTTAAAAAGGTACGCAAACACTTCATTTTTGTCCTTAAAATATTTTCGTACGATTTTTTCTTTCAAAGTTATTTCACTTTTGGCTAAAAAAGACAAATTTTGAAAGATGCAACGTAACTCGAAAACTATAGAGTTTGAAAGAAAATGTCAAGTACAAAAAAAGTAGCGTAGATATACGCGGAAACGTCTGGGATTATTTCAGAATTCTCCTATAAAATTTCCGTACTTGGTGATACAATAAAAATCTGAAAAAATTCAGCAATATTTGGTATGCTATGGACAACAATTATTAATAATAATACTGCTCAAAAGTTATTGATAAATTGTTTAAACAATTTCTTAATGACTTTTGGCCAATATTATTATATTGATCAACAATAATCAATAATTAGTATTGATCATTATCGTTCATAGCATGTCAAAAGTTGCTGAATTTTTTCAGATTTTTTTCAACATTTTTTCAACATGTTTTTTAGAAAAAGCTCGAAGACCTTTTAACATGTTGAAAACAATCTGAAAAAATTCAGCAACATTTGGCATGCTATGAACGATAATGATCAATATTAATTATTGATTATTGTTCATCAATATAATAATATTGGCCAAAAGTCATTAAGAAATTGTTTAAACAATTTATCAATAACTTTTGGGCAGTATTATTATTAATAATTGTTGTCCATAGCATACCAAATATTGCTGAATTTTTTCAGATTTTTATTGTATCACCAAGTACGGAAATTTCAATCAGACACGATTTCGAGTTTCGAGCAAAAATAGTAGAAAAAAAATTTTATAGGAGAATTCTGAAATAATCCCAGACGTTTCCGCGTATATCTACGCTACTTTTTTTGTACTTGACATTTTCTTTCAAACTCTATAGTTTTCGAGTTACGTTGCATCTTTCAAAATTTGTCTTTTTTAGCCAAAAGTGAAATAACTTTGCAAGAAAAAATCGTACGAAAATATTTCAAGGACAAAAATGAAGTGTTTGCGTATCCTTTTAAATGTCCCGCAGATGAAAAAGCCGAAAAAAATGCCCTTAAGCTGTGCGCCCATTTCGCGATGGTCGAAAAAAAGCCAAAAAACTGTCACGTTCAAAAATTCATTTCGGGTCGAAAAAAAATTGTGAAAAATCTTTCAAAGAGGGGAAATGAAGCTGATTTCCTCCCCTTCAAAACGCTTTTTCAAAAATTTGATTATCTTTTCTTTTGGCAGAGTTATGCAACTTTTAGTGCGGCAAAAAATATCGACAGGTGTATCCAAACTTTTGAGCGGGGGTGTATATTCTCAAATTTTCCATCCTGATTTCATCACAGTGTGCTCTGCAGAATTGTTTGATACAGGCTCGACCGAGACAACTTCCGGATTGTTCACCCTACCCTTGTAGGGAAGAAATCGAAATTTCTACGATTTTTATGTCGTTGGGCACACCGTGTGAAACAATATTTTCGAATTTTCGGTCTCGATTTCATCACTGTGTGCTCTGCAGAATTTCTCGATACAGGCTTGACCAAGGCTACTCCCGGATCGTTCACCGTCCCCGTGTGGAGACGAAATGTGAATTCCTACAAATTTGATATCGTTAAGCACAACATGTGAGACAAAATTTTCGAATTTCCGGTCTCGATTTCAACACTGTTTGTTCTGCAGAATTTTCCGATACAGGCTCGACCAAGACTACTTCCGGATCATTCACCCTCCTTTTATAGGGATGAAATCGAAATTTCTAGGAATTTTATATCGTTGAGCACATTGTGTGAGACAATGTCTTCGCAGATTCAACCCCGTCTTCGTCAGGGTAAACTCTGCTAAATTTTTCTATAGAGGCCTGACCAATACTACTTCCGGATCGTTCATCCCCCTTATAGCAATGAGATTGAAATTTCTACAAATCTTGTATCGTTGGAAACACCGTTTGAGACAATATTCTCGAATTTTCGATCCCGATTTCATCACTGTGTGCTCTGCAGAGTTGTTCGATATAGGCTCGACCAAGGCTACTTCCGGTTCGTTGACCGTCCTCTTGTGGGGATAAAATCGAAATTTCTAAAAATTTGACATTGTTAAGCACACCCTCTCAGATAATAATTTTAAATTTCCTGTCCCGATTTTATTACTGTGTGCTCTGCAGAATTATTCGATACAGGCTTAACTAAGACTCTTTCAGGTTTGTTTACCATCCCATTATAGGGATGAAATCGAAAATTCTACGAATTTTATGTCGTTGAGCACTTGCTGTGAGACAATATTTTCGACCTTTCGGTTCCGATTTCATCACTGTGCGCTACAGAATATTCGATACAGGATCGACCAAGACTACTTTCGGTTCGTTTACCATCCCCCGGTGGGGATAAAATGGAAATTTCTACGAATTTTTTATCGTTGAGCACACTGTGTAAGACAATATTTTCGAATAGCTGGTCACGATTCCATCACTGTGTGCTCGGTAGAATTATTCGATACAGGCTCGACCAAGACTACTTCCGGTTCGTTCACCGTCCTCCTGTGAGGATGAAATGGAAATTTCTACGAATTTTATATCGTTGAGCACACCGTGTGAGACAATGTTCTCGAATTTCTGGTCCCGAGTTCATCACTGTGTGTTCAGGAGAATTATTCGATACAGGCTCGACCAAGGCTACTTCTGGTTCGTTCACCGTCCCCCTGTAGGGATGAAATGGAAATTTCTACGAATTTTTAGGCACTCATTCTATATGCAAGGGGTGACTATTAGTATTGCCTTCCAAAAACTCATCTCTTATAAAAAATAACCATACAGACTTTATACCAACATATGTTGGCATATTATATAGAAACAAAAAATTCTGGATTTTTCGTCACCTGAGCCGTCCGTCTGCACTCATAACTCAGCAACCCATGAACGGATTCGGATTCATAGCACAGTTTTGTTTTACTATAATCTCGAAACTTTCATTGACTTAACGGGTTACATACAGTTAGAAGGCTCTAAAAAGACGGATTTTCAAGAATTTTTTCGCGCAGACTATTCAATTTATTAATTTGAAAATTGGTGTACATATTATAATAACCTTATAATATATTAACATATTTTTTATTTGTAAAAATAATCATCGCGAATGTTGCTATCGCCGATCTCCTAGAGCTCCGCAAAAAAAAAGCAATTTTGCGGTGATCACGATATCTCTGGACCGGATTATCTGAAATGAAAAAACCAAATAAATTTCGTTAAAATAATACATTATCTAGTATTTAATCGAAGGAATTAGCGAAAAAATAATTTTTGACGAAATGGCGACTTCTCAAAATAAAAGACTCGATTTTGAACGGAAATTTAAGCCTTAAATTGTTTATAAAATGGAAAAAATTTATCAGAGAAAAAAAATCTTCAATTAATTACTAAAAAATCTAGTTAAAAAGGTCGTGTTAAAATTTGAGACTGATCGGTTCAGCCGTTTTCGAGAAATCTTGATCACCGATTTTGAAAACATAGTTTTGAGAAAAACGCGTTTAAAGTCCCCGACTGTGAGACGCGCCTCCCTAACGCGCCTTCTTAAATGTGTCTATAACTTCGAAAATATTCGTCTGATTGACATAAAATTTTGAGTGTGTATGCTCCAATATATGTATATTCAGAAAATACAAAAAAAAACGATTTTTTGAAAATTACAAGTGTATGTAAGCCCTTAATCCATTCAGAGAATGTTGACTATAGAATTTCCCAAAAATACAGCCATTTTTGAACCAAAAAGCCATTTTTGTGTCCGTCCAGAGTCAGATCTCCGCAACCTGTGAACCAATGTTTTTGTAATTTATAGACTTTTCTTTATAGGATCATAAAGAAGTGTCCTGTAGAGTTTGAGACTTGATAGTTCTTTGAACCATTTTGTTTCAACGAAAATACCTTTTTTCAGTTTTCACTCATTGTACAAAGATGCGTGAACGAATTTTTTTAATTTTTGACGTGTTCTTTCATTTCAATACATTTCAACTATTCTGAGAGTTTTAAATGATCAAAACAATTTTAACATCAAATTTTTAATGTTTTTGTTTTGTTCATTTGTAACTTTTTAACGTTTTCGTCAAACGTATAAATTTTCGCGAAAAAAAACCGATTGGACAAAAATCTTAGACATTTCTTATTATTCGATAAAATGTTATTTTTCTTTAAAATATAATGATTGATAATTAGTACACTTCTATGTATTTAATTTTTTTTTTCAAATATTATTATTACTTTTATGTAAAGAAAAAACTTATATGAAACATGACCTTATGTTCTTGAAATACACAATTTTCTTAATGAAAAAAAAAATACCCACACAATGCACCACACTACACTCGATCGAATTGCACAAATTGTCACTTGAAAAAGTCATATGTCATATTTTCCAACATGATAATTTAAGTAAACAATAAAACGGCCGTGATTACGATGACGATACGATACGATGAGGTACGCCAGATTATGCAGCGCTCAAGCACAGTTCGCCCCTGTCAGAATACACCCCACGGTCGTACATACAGGTCTGGAAACTCGGCCGAATTTCGAGGGTGGGGGTACCTTGCTTATCAAAGCACGAGAATAGTTCGTAATTTCGTCAATACTCGTCTCTGCGATCTATGCGTTTTCTAGGTATTCTCAAGCTTAACCTCAAAATCCCCGTGTCAGATATTATGCTCTCATACGTTGTGTTTTGCTGGTTTTGCTGCAGTTGTGATTCAAATCATATTTAATAAAAGGAAAAAATTTTTTTTAATTTGGCAAAAATGTCAAGACGGTGCGCTGTTCCTTATTGCAATACCGGCCGCAAAGCCGATAATGCGAAGGTGTCGGTTTTCCGGGTGCCGAATGATAATGTTTTGCGCTCGATATTCGACATGTTGTTGAATTAACTGGAAATCTCTCATATTTTTAGGATCCGCTTGGAGTCAGAGGTTTTTGAAAATAAGCATTTGCGTTTTAGTGCGGGTTATAATAGTCTACAATAATATTGAAAACAAGTGATTGAAAAGCTAGGCAATAGCGCTGTTTGTATCTTACTTCCCCCACCCATCGTCATCCGTGCTTGCGCCAGAGAGAGTTTAGATTGCAGCGATCACAGTGACAAATTTATAGACTACACATCTGGCGTCAATAGGCAACGTACCCCCACCACGGGAGTTTTCAGACCTGTATGTACGACCGTGATTCATCCATACATCGGTATATAAAATGCTACTGGATATGACGCTCACAGCACTTAAAACGTTTAAGACGAATGCAGCTTTTGCTATCTCACTGCCACGTGCCGCGCCCCACACAAGATCAAATCTACTCAATTCTCGCTATTACAATTAATGCCAAAAATATAGGAAAGAAAATGTTAATGTCTTTTTGGCTGTTTTGAGCTAAAAAATTGGATTTTCTTTCTATAAGACCTCTTCGAATAAAAAAAATCTACAAAACTCTACGTAAACGAACAAAATTTTTGAGATTTTACTGAAAATGGGATTCAAATAACTTCCCAATGAAAACACTTGAATGATATGATTGCTTAGATACTTTTAGATCATATTGATTATATTCAAATCTGTCTTTTTAATTATGATTAAGAGAATTTATACGACTACTCGATGTTCACAATGAATCAAAGAGTTTAAATAGCGGTGTTAGTGCCTATTAAAACGTCCCTAAGGGACGTGTTAAACAACATTCAGAATATATCACAAAAACAAAATGTATGAGCCTTATATTCTTAAGTTGTGAGTGCCTACTAATATAATCCTTGAAATTTGATCGACAACTTATTGATAGATTTTATACGACTAGTTGATGTTCACAATGAATCGAAGAGTTTGAATAACGGTGTGAGTGCCTACTTATATAAATCTTAAAATTTGATCTTTAACTTTATGACTCATTGCCCCCATTGAGAATGAAAAATGTGACTTAATATTATCAAAAACAATGTTCAATAACAGAAAAACAATATAGTATAAACATACCGAATAAATAAAGAATCAAGAATACGGAGCGCAAAGCCCCTCAATAAAACGTTGGAGGGGGTTTGACGCGGAGCCCCCCAACAAAACGTGAGCGCTCCGCGCGACGCAACATTGTCGCGCGAAGCGCAAGAGGGTTTAAGGGGCGGAGCCCCCCAACGAGTACACGAAGCGTACTTGTATATCGTTGAGCAGACCGTGTGTGACAATATTTTCAAATTTCCGGTCCCGATTTCATCACTGTGTACTCTGCAGAATTGTTTGATGCATGCTCGACCAAGACTACTTCCAGATCATTCACCCTACACTTGTGGGGATGAAATTGGAAGTTCTACGATTTTCATATCGTTAGACACACTGTGTGAGACCATATTTTCGAATTTTTCGTCCCGAATTCATCACTGTGTGCTCTCCATAATTGTTCGACATGGGCTCGAACAAGACGACTTCCGGATCGTTCGACCTCCCCTTTTGTGGATGAAATCGAAATTTCTAAGAAATTTATATCGTTGAATACACCATGTGAGACAATGTCTTCGCAGTTTCAATGCCGATTTCGTAACGGCAAACTCTGCTTAATTTTTCTATACAGGCCTGGCCAATACTACTGCCGGATCGTTCATCCCCCTTATAGAGATGACATTGAAATTTCTACAAATTTTCTATCGTTGGACACACCGTTTGAGACAATATTCTCGAATTTTCGATACCGATTTCATCACTGTGTGCTCAGCAGAATTATTCGGAACGGGATCGACCAAGACTACTTCCGGTTCGTTTACCGTCCCCTTGTGGGGATGAAATCGAAATTTCTACAAATTTAATATCGTTGAGCACACCGTGTGAGACAATATTTTCGAATTTCCTGTCCCGATCTTATCACTGTGTGCTCTGCAGAATTATTCGATACAGGCTCAAACAAGACTACTTCCGGTTCGTCGACCATCCCCTTGTGGGGATGAAATCGAAATTTCTACGAATTTTATATTGTTAAGCACACCGTGTGAGACTATCTTTCGAAATTTCCGGTTTCGATTTCATCACTCGGTGCTCTCAAGAATTATTTGATACAGGCTCGACCAAGACTACTTCCATATCGTCCACCCTCCCCTTCCGAGGATAAGATCGAAATTTCTACGAATTTCATATCGTTGAGCACACCGTGTGCGACACTGTCTTCGCAGTTTTAATCCCGATTTCGTCACGGTAAACTCTGGTAATTTCTTCTATACAGGCCTGGCCAATACCACTTCCGGATCGTTCATCCCCCTTATAGGGATAAGACTGAAATTTCTACACATTTTATATAGTTGAGCACACCGTGTGAGAGAATATTTTTGAATTCTTGGTCCCGATTTCATCACTGTGTGCTCTGCAGAATTTTTCGGTGCAAGCTCGACGAAGACTACTTCCGGATCGTTCACCGTCCCCCTGTGGGGATGGAATGGAAATTTCTACAAATTTTATATCGTTGAGCACAACGTGTGAGACAATATTTTCAAACTTGCTGTCCTGATTTCATCACTGTGTGCTCAGCAGAATTAATCGATACCGGCTGGACCAAGACTACTTCCGGTTCGTTCACCGTCCGATTGTGAGGAAGAGATCAAAATTTCTACGAAATTTATATCGTTGAGCACACCGTGTGAGACAATATTTTCGAATTTGAGGCTTGACCGAGATCATATTAAATCGCTCATCATCCCCTTGTGGGGATAAAATGGAAATTTCTACAAATTTTATATCAATAAGCACAACGTGTGAGAAGAAATTCTCAAAATTTCGGTCCCGATTTCATCAATGTGCGCTATGCAGAATTTTTTGATAAAGGCTCGACCAAGACTACTTCCGCTTCGGTTACCGTCCCCTTGTGGAAATAGAATCGAAATTTCTACTAATTTGATATCATTGAGCTCACCGTGTGAGACAATATTTCCGAATTTCCGGTCCCGACTTCATCACTGTGTGCTCTCCGAAATTGTTCGATACGGGCAGTTTCAATTTCGATTTCGTCATGGTAAACTTTGCTCAAATTTCCCACCCAGGCCTGGTCAATAATACTTCTGGATCCTTCATACCCCTTATAGAGATGAGATTGAAATTCCGACAAATTTTATATCGTTGGGCACACCGTGTGGAACAATATTTCCGAATTTTCGGTTCAAATTTAATGAATGTGTGCTCTGCAGAATTTGCCGGTACAGGCTCGACCGAGACTACTTTCGGATCGTTCACCGTCCCCCTGTGGGGATGAAATGGAAATTTTTACAAATCTTATATCGTTTAATACAACGAGTGAGACAATATTTTCGAATTTGCGGTCCCAAATCTATCACTGACTGCTCTGCAGAAATTTTCGATACAGGCTCGATCAAGACTACTTCCAAATCGTTCACCATCCCCGTGTGGGGATGAAATGGGAATTTCCTCAAATTTTATATCGTTGAGCACAATGCGTGAGACAATATTTCTAAATTTGCGGTCCCGATTTTGTCACTGTGTGCTCAGCAGAATTATTCGATACAGGATCGACCGAGACTACTTTCGGTCCGTTCACTGTACCCTTGTGGGGATGGAATCAAAATTTGTACTAATTTTATATCGATGAGAACACCGTGAGAGACAATATTTTCGAATTTCTGGTCCTAATTGAATAACTGTGTGCTCGGGAGAACTATTTGATACGGGCTCGACCAAGGGCACATACGGTTCGTTCATCGTCCCCCTGTAGGGATAGAACGGAATTTTCTACCAATTTTTTTATCGTTGAGCATACCATGTGAGAAAATATTTTCAAATTTCCGGTCCGGAATTCATCACTGTGTGCTCAACAGACCAAGGCTACTTCTGGTTCGTCCACTGTCCCCCTGTGGGGATAAAATGGAAATTTCTACGAATATTTTATCGTTGAGCACACCGTGTGAGACAATATTTTCGAATATCCGGTCCCGATTCCATCACTGTGTGCTCTGCAGAATTGTTTGATGCATGCTCGACCAAGGAAAATCGTCGTTCATATCGTTCATGTCGTTAAGCACCCCAACATCATTTTCGAATTTTTGGTCCCGATTCGATCACTGTGTGCTCTCCAAAATTGTTCGATATAGGATCGACCAAGACGACTTCCGGATCGTTCACCCTCCCCTTATGGGGATAAAATCGAAATTTCTAGGAATTTTATATCGTTAAGCACGACGTGTGAGACAATGTCTTCGCAGTTTCAATCCCGATTACTCGATGATAATTTTCGCTCAATTTTTCTATACAGGCCTGGCCAATACTACTTCCGGATCATTCATTTCCTTTCTAGAGATGACATTGAAATTTCTACAAATTTTCTATCGTGGCACACACCGTTTGAGACAATATTCGCGAATTTCCGATCTTGATTCCATCACTGTGTGCTCTGCAGAAATGTTCGATATAGGCTCGACCAAGACTATTTCCGGTTCGTTCGGCGTCCCCTTGTGGGGATGAAATCTGAATTTCTACGAATTTTATATTGTTGAGCACAACGTGTGAGACGAAATTTTCAAACTTGCGGTCCCAATTTCATCACTGTGTGCTCTGCGCATTTTTTCGGTACAGGCTCGACAAGACCACTTCCGGATCGTTCACCGTCCCCTTGTGGGGATGAAATTGAAATTTCTACGAATTATTCTATCGTCAACCCCACGCTGTGAGACCATATTTTTGAATTTTCGTTCCGATTTCTTCACTGTGTACTCAGGAGAATTATTCGATACAGGCTTGACCAACGCTACTCCCGGTTCGTTCACCGTCCCCCTGTGGGGATGGAATAGAAGTTTCTACGAATTTCATATCGTTGAGCTCAACATCCGAGACAATTTTTTCGATTTTCCGGTCCCGATTTCATCACTGTGGCCTCAGCAAAATTATTCGAAACTGGATCGACCAAGACTACTTCCAGTTCGTTGACCGTCCCCTTGTGGGGATGGAATCGAAATTTCTACATACTTTATATTGTTAGGTACCCCGTGTGAGACAATAGTTTGGAATTTTCAGTCCCGATTTGCTCACTGTGTGCTCTGCACAATTTTTCGATACAGGCTCGACGAAGACTTCTACCGGTTCGTTTACCGTCCTCCTGTGAGGATAAAATGGAAATTTCTACGAATTTTATATCGTTGAGCACACCATGTGAGACAATATTTTCGAATTTCCGGTCCCGAATTTATCACTGTGCGCTCAGGAGAATTATTCGATACAGGCTCGACCAAGGCTACTTCCGGTTCGTTCACCGTCCCTCTGTGGGGATGAAATGGAAATTTCTACAAATTTCATATCGTTGAGCATATTGCGTGAGCCAAGATTTTCGAATTTCCGGTTCCGATATCATCACTGTGTGCTCTGCAGAATTTTTCGATACAGGCTCGAACAAGATTACTTCCGATTCATTCACCGTTCCCTTGTGGGGATGAAATCGAAATTTTTACGAATTTTATATCGTTCAGCACACTGTGTGACACAATATTTTCGAATTTCCGGTCCCGATTTCATCACTGTGTGCTCTCCAGAATTGTTTGATACAGGCTCGACCAAGCCTATTTCCGGATCGTTCACCCTCTCCTGATAGGGATGAAATCGACATATCTAGGAAATTCATATCGTTAAGCACACTGTGTGAGACAATGTCTTTGCAGTTTTAATCTTGATTTCGTGACGGTAAACTCTGCTCGATTTTTCTATACGGGCCTGGCCAATACTACTTCCGGATCGTTTATACCCTTTATAGGGATGAGATTGGAATTTCTACAAATTTTATATCGTTAAGCATACCGAGTGAAACAATATTTTTGAATTTTTGGTTCCAATTTCATTACTGTGTGCTTTGCAGAATTTTTCGATACAGGCTCGACCAAGACCACTTCCGGATCGTTCACCATCCCCCTGTGGCGATGGAATGGAAATTTCAACAACTTTTATATCGTTGAGCACAACGTGTAAGACGAAATTTTCGAGTTTCCGGTCCCAATTTCATCACTGTGTTCTCAGCAGAATTATTCAATACAGGCTGGACTAAGACTACTTCCGGTTCGTTCACCGTCCCCTTGTGTGGATGAAATGGAAATTTCAACAAATATTATATCTTTAAGCACATCGTGTGAGACAAATCTTTCCAATTTCCGGTCCTAATTTTATTATTGTCTGCTCTGCTGAATCGTTCGATACAGGCTCAACCAAGACTACTTCCGGTTTATTCACCGTCCCCTTGTGGGGATGAAATCGAAATTTCTACGAATTCAATATCGTTGAGCACGCCGTGTAAGACATTTTTTTGAATTTCAGGTCCCGATTTAATCACTGTGTGATCCTCAGACTTGTTTGATAGAGGCTCGACCAAGACCACTTCTGGATCGTTCACCCTCCCCTTCTGGGGATGAAATCGAAATTTCTTGGAATTTTCGATCGTTGAGCAGACTGTGTGAGACCATGTCTCCGCATTTTTTATCCTGATATCCTCACAGTAAACTCTGCTCAATTTTTCTATACGGGGCTGGCTATTACTACTTCAGGATCGTTTATCCCCCTTATAGGGATGAGATTAAAATTTCTACAAATCTTATATCGTTGGGCTCACCGTTGAGACAATATTCTTGAATTTCCGATCCCGATTTTATCACTGTGTGCTCTGCAGAATTGTTTGATATAGGCTCGACCAAGACTACTTTTGGTTCGTTCACCGTCCTATTGTGGGGATAAAATCGAAATTTCTACGAATTTAATATTGTTGAGCACACCGTCTCAGACAATATTTTCGAATTTCCTTTCTCGATTTTATCACTGTGTACTCTGCAAAATTATTCGATACAGGCTTGACCAAGAATACTTCTGGTTCGTTCACCATCCCCTTGTGGGGATTAAATCAAAATTTCTACGAAATTAATATCGTGAAGCACCCGGTGTGAGACAATATTTTCGAATTTCTGGTCGCGATTTTTCCACTGTGTGCTCAGCAGAATCATTCGATACAGGCTCGACCAAGACTAATTTCGAATCTTTCACCGTCCTTTTCCGGGCATGAATTAGAAATTTCTATGAATCTTATATCGTTGTGCACACCTTGTGAGATAATATTCTCGAATTTTTGGTCTAGATTTTATCACTGTGTGCTCTGCAGAATTTTCCGATACAAGCTCGACCACTTTCGGGGAAGGAATCGAAATTTCTACGAATTTTATATCGTTGAGCACACCGTGTGAGACAATATTTTTGAATTTCCGGTCCCGATTTTATCACTCTGTGCTCTCCAGAATTGTTCGATACAGTCTCGACCAAGACTACTTCCGGATCGTTCACCTTCCCGTTATGGGGATAAAATCGAAATTTCTAGGAATTTTATATTATGGAAGTAGTAATGTACCAGGATAGGGAGACCGGTTCCTTTCCCTACCCTTCTCCTTCTGGCCCTGCCCCCTCCCTGTCTGTCCCTACCCCCACCACTTTGTGCCTCATTGTCGTCTGTAATTGGTCCCCCACCCTTTTAGCCCTGCCCCCTTCTCCCACCATATGGAAATTTCCCGAGCGCTGATTGGTCTCTATACTGGTCACCCACCCTCACCAGAGTGGCGCAGACGGGTTGGAGGTGGTACTCCCCCAAAATTTTCCGAGCGCTGATTGGTTCCTATACTGGTCACCCCACCCCCACAAAATTTCCCGAGCGGTGATTGGTCGCTTTACTGGTCGACCCACCCCCTCAAAATTTCCCGAGCGCTGATTGGTCCCCGTACTGGTCGCCTCACTCCATTAGAATTTCCCCAGCAGTGATTGGTCCCCGTACTGGTCACTTGTTCGGTAGAGCGCACTATATGGGGCCTCCCACCCTCGCAAATTTCCCGAGCGCTGATTGATCCCTACACCGGGCCACTTCCCCTGCCAGAAGCGGCGTGCAAGCACGTGCCTTGGCAGCCACGTGAATAGAGTTTCCTCGGATATCTCACGGTCGGTAAAACAGTTCTTTTTTTATTGCCCGTCGGTATGTACCGTGTGTCGGTAAGTTATCTTCTTAACCGTATTTTTTAGGAGAATGTTTATGTGTAATAGACGATACAGGTTAATTTCGTTCAAACGTTTATGTTCATCTATTCATAATTACCCGCAAACATGTTGAAACAGAGTATATGGTAAGTATGTGTAATTTATACATAAGCGACAGTTTTTTATATTTTGACTTGTCATCTCTTTAAGTTTTATACCAGACCTGTTTATAAATGGACCGCATAATACAGTTACCTCCAAAAATCTAATTCCGAAGTAATTTTCTGCGCACGAAGAATCCATCCAAACTCTAACAGTCTCTTTTATCGATATATAATTATTTTTTACAAGCTCTTTGACGCACACTTTATCGATATTTGTACGTTTCTCGTACGACGATACATCGAAAAACAATTTAGAACATAGAAGCTCTGTTAATAAAAAACGGTACATGGTCGTACGTTACGGGGGAAAAAGAAAACTCGCTTATGGTGCTGGAAACGAAGTCGCAATAGCAATAGCAATAGCAACGTGGGAAAACGAAAATCGAAAGGCGAAATCAGACATGATTTTATTAACAAATACAAGCAAATTGATGCAGATAAAAATTTGCGTTACATCAAATGAGGTATTGGTTAAATACTACGAAAAAGATTAACGTTGCATCGGATGGACGATAACAATGACGTTAGAAATCATCTTCGAAAATTTTTCGACACATTAGATAAACTGAACTAAGTGTCCATGGGCATCAATAAAGATTTATCACGAATTATATTATTATAGAGTCTTCCTTTGCGTTTTAAGCATTTTCGTCGCGCAATCGAGTGGCGCGGTAAATTTCTGACTTTAGAAGTGACAAAAAATCGTTGAAAAGGCAGATGCTCGAAAAACGGTACATACATCATTTCATCGGAAGCAATGATTGCGAACGAAAATTTTATCAAAAAATGAAATAAAATTTTGATGAGCGTTAGAACGGACATGAAACAAAAGGAGCCGTTCAAATTCAAGTGCCATCGATGTGGAAAGGAAGGTCACATAAGTAAATTGCAACGACGCGAATACAGCGAAAAGCTTTTTAGTTTCTACGCAAAATAAAAAACTTCTCAGCAAGCTTTCGAAGCGAAATTGAAAAGTCTTGACGAAGACTGGTATCTTGATAGCTGATGCACTTCGCATTTATGTAAAGATGAAGAAAATTCAATTACGATTACTGAAACGAAAAACCAAAAATTAAATATTCAATTTTTGATTTTTCGTTTCAGTAATCGTAATTGAATTTTGTTCATCTTTACATAAATGCAAAGTGCATCAGTCATCAAGATACCAGTCTTCGTCAACACTTTTCGATCTCGCTTCGAAAGCTTGCTGAGAAGTTTTTTATTTTCCGTAGAAACTAAAAAGCTTTCCGCTGTATTCGCGTTGTTGCAATTTACTTATGTGAGCTTTCTTTTCACATCGATGGCACTTGAATTTAAACGGCTCCTTTTGTTTCATGTCCGTTCGAACAGTCGTCGAATTTTTATTTCATTTTTTGATAAAATTTCCGTTCGCAATCATTGCTTCCGATGAAATGATGTATGTACCGTTTTTCGAGCATCTGCCTTTTCAACGATTCTTTGTCTCTTCTGGAGTCAGAAATTTACCGCGCCACTCGATTGCGCGACGACAATGCTTAAAATGCAAAGAAAAACTATAAGATAATATAATTCTTAATAAATCTGGATTGATGCCCATAGACACTTAGTTCAGTTTATCTCATGTGTCGAAAAACTTTCGAAGATGATTTCTAACGTCATCGTTATCGTCCATCCGATGCAACGTTAATCTTTTTGGTAGTATTTAACCCATACCTCATTTGATGTAACGCAAATTTTAATCTGCATCAATTTGCTTGAATTTATTGATAAAATCATGTCTGATTTTGCCTTTCGATCTTCACTTTCCCACGTTGCTATTGCTTCTGCTATTGCGACTTCGTTTCCAGCACCATGAGCGGGTTTTTCTTTTCCCCCGTAACGTACAACCATGCACCGTTTTTCATCAACAGAGCTTCAATGTTCTAAATTGTTTGTCCATGTATCGTCGTACGAGAAACATAAAAATATCGATGAAGTGTGCGTCAAAGAGCTTATAAAAAATAATCATATATCGATAAAAGAGACCTCAAGAGTTCGGATGGATTCTTCGTGCATAGAGAATTACTTCGGAATTAGATTTTTGGAGGTAACTGTATTATGCGGTCCATTTAGAAAAAACGAGATCAAGAGGTCTGGTATAAAACTTAAAGAGATGACAAGTAAGAATATAAAACACTGTCGCTTTTGTATAAATTACACATACTCACCGTGTACTCTGTTTCAACATGTCTACGGGTAATTATGAATAAATGTATGTAAAAGTTTGAACGAAATTAACCTGTGTCGTCTATAACACATAACCTTTCTCCTAGAAAAAACGGTTAAGAAGATAACTTACCGACAAATGGTAGTTACCGACCGACAATAAAAAATAACTGTTTTACCGACCATGAGATATCCGAGAAAACTCTAGTCACGTGGCTGCCTAGGCACAGTTGCTAGTGTTGTCAGTCAAGCCGCTGTCGCGGCACGGGATAAATTGGTTAAGCACTACAGAAAGACCAATTGGATGTATTGTGTAATACTTATTCTTGATCCGCGACACAAAGTCGAAACCTTTCAACGAACGGCGTGGGGAAAAGAAATGGCAAAAGAATCGATTAAGCAATTTGAGTTCATATATCGAACCAAATATTATGAACCGAAAATGCTTAATCACCTAAGTTGCGATGAAACCGTCGAAAGTATCAGCACAACAGTTCAGCAGTCCAACAGTGCTAGTACATTTGAAGACACTTTGGATTTAGGATCGCTTTTCGAATCCAACACCTCAGATCAGGTCTTGACTAGCAACTGGCGAAGGGAGTTGGACGATTACTTGCGGCTTCCACGAGCTGACAAAAACGAAAATATCCTTTCATGGTGGGGTCAGCATGAAAGAAAATTCCCGTTGCTAGCATCGATGGCAAGAGATTTTTTGAGTATTCAGGCTACATCCGTTCCCGTGGAACGTTTTTTCTCAAAAGCATCGCTCATAATCCGCAAACACCGTAATCGATTAAACAATGAATCAGCAAGAAGTTCATTATGCTTAAACTCATGGCTGACTTGTAGTTTAGCCTCAAAAATAATCAAAAAACTCGAAAGTACCGAATAATAAATTGCAGAAAATTTTCAAAGTTGATAAATTCACCGAACTCAAACTTTTATTATATTTCGATATTCTACAGTCATCGATCCCCAACGTCGGTTTGTTTTTTAGCTTCATAGTTTCAACTGACAATGAAACGTTGTATACGGTATAGACTACGCTTTCCCACGTTCTAGGTTGTAACGTATTTATAAACTATTCTATTAATTAAACATTGTTGTCCGATTGTTGTTTGCTCCTACATTTCACTATTTCTATGAAATGTTTGAACTAGTGGACGGAAATTCCATAAAATAAATTTTTTCTCACCCTTATAGCGTGCGTGTTTTTATATATATAGAACGGTTGAGTTATTTTTCAACTCATCCTTAAGTAAAAACTCGGACACAGACATAGTGTTATTTCGATTACCATGGAAGGAAGATGGAAAATACTAAGAAAAATCGAATGGAAAAGACCATTCCTAAAAATTGAGTTCGTTCGTTCGCTCCTCCGCTAGATCAAATCTTCGTTTCCGCGCATACCATTGGACTCTTGATCTTGTGCCGTCTTCTAACTTACGCCATACTATTCGTCCTTGAAACAAAGCGACGAGTTACGTGTGCCTGGTAAAGGGAAGTATTATATATATGTATATATAGCAAGTTCTACTGCTTATCAAGGAACCATCCAGAATAAAAAATTTTGATTGAATTAATATTTATTTCCCTATATTTTAAAGGAAATATGTATTTCTCAATTAATCTCTTTCATTCGGTAAATGATGCACTACCAATACATGAAAATGGAGAATATAATTTTATAGATAACTCCTTTTTATTGCATATAAATGACATGCAAAAATAAAAAATTGTCCTAAAATTGGTTTTTGATGGAGCTCGATACTTGGCGGAGTTGGTCATATATGAGAAGTTTGAGCAGTAATTTTCTACACATAAATATTTCGGGATTCTCGCTCAGTCTCGCTTGTCCGTTGACTAATTTCATCTCGGAACACTGATTGAACTTCGTATCAAACGATCGAGACGAGACCTTAAAACAAACAAGAAACGCGAGAAAGATTGGCCAAGATGCTTGACAGTCTCGTCTCATACCGAATCACTACCCTTCATAGGGATGAGATTGAAAGTTCTGCAAATTTTAAATCGTTAGGCGCACACCGTGTGAGGCAATGTTTTCGAATTTCGGGTCCTGATTTAATCACTGTGGGCTCCCAGAA
Source organism: Alloplasta piceator (assembly GCA_946863875.1). Classification (NCBI taxonomy): domain Eukaryota; kingdom Metazoa; phylum Arthropoda; class Insecta; order Hymenoptera; family Ichneumonidae; genus Alloplasta; species Alloplasta piceator. The sequence goes on from OX333075.1 coordinate 31,536,571, forward strand.
ATTTTCGATACAGGCTCGATTAAGACTACTTCCGGATAGTTCACCATCCCCCTGTGGGGATAAAATAAAAATTTCTTCAAATTTTATATCGTCGAGCACAACGTATAAGACAATATTGTCGAATTCGCGGTCTCGATTTCATCACTGTGTGCTCTGCAGAATATTTCGATACAGGCTCGACCAAGACTACTTCCGGATCGTTCACGGTCCCCCGTGGGGATAGAATAGAATTTTCTACAAATTTTATATCGTTGAGATCAATGTGTGAGACAATATTTTCAAATTTTTTGTCCCGATTCATCACTGTTTGCTCCGCAGAGTTTTACGATACAGGCTCGACCATGACTACTGCTGGATCGTTCACCGTCTTCGTTTGGGGATGAAATGGAAATTTCAACAAATTTTATATCGTTAAGCACAACGTGTGAGACAATATTTTTGAATTTCCGGTCCTGATTTCATCACCGTTTGCTCCGCAGAATTTTTCGATACAGGCTCAACCAAGTTTACTTCTGGATCGTTCACCCTACCCTCATGGAAATGAAATTGAAATTTCTACGAATTTTATTTCGGTAGGCACACCGTATGAGACAATTTTTTCGAAATTTTGGTCCAGATTTCATCACTGTGTGCTCTGCAGAATTTTTCGATACAGGCTTCACCCAGACTACTTCTGGATCGTTCACCATTTCCTTATGGGGATGAATTGGATCTTTCAACAAATTTTATATCGTTGAGCACATTGTATGAGACAAAATTTTCGAATTTCCGGTCTTGATTTCGTCACTGTGTGCTCTGCAGAATTTTTCGATACAGGTTCGACCAAGACTACTTCCGGTTCGTTTACCGTCCACTTGTGGGGATGAAATCAAAATTTCTCCGAATTTAATATCGTTAAGCACACTGTGCGAGACAATATTTTCGAATTTGCGGTCTCGAATTCATTTCTGTGTGCTCCCCAGAGTTCTTTGATACAGGCTCGACCAAGACTACTTCCGGATCGTTCACCCTCCCTTCATAGGGATAAAATCAAAATTTCTAGGAATTTTATATCGTTAAGCACACCTTGAGAGACAATGATTCCGCTGTTTCAATCCCGATTCTGTGACGGTAAGCTCTGCTAAATTTTTCTATACAGGCCTGGCCCATACTATTTCCGGATCGTTCACCTCACCCTTGTAGGGATGCAATCCAAGTTTCTATGGATTTTATATCGTTGGGCACGACGTATTGAACAATATTTTCGAATTTTCGGTTTCGATTTCATTACTGTGTGCCCTGCGAATTTTTTCGATACAGCCTTGACCAAGACTACAGCCGGATGGTTCACCGTCCCCCTGTGTGGATGAAATGGAAATTTCTACAAAATTAATATCGTTGAGCACAACGTGTAAGACAAAATTTTTGAATTTCCGGTTCCGTTTTTATCACTGTGTGCTCTGCAGAATCTTTCGATATGGGCTCGACTGAGACTACTTCCGGTTCGTTCACCGTCCCCTTGTGAGGATGAAATTAAAATTTGTACTAATGTTATATCGATGAGCACACCGTGTGAGAGAATATTTTCGAACATTCGGTCCTGATTTCATAACTGTGTGCTCCGGAGAATTATTCGATACGGGCTCGACCAAGGGCACATCCTGTTCGTTCATCGTCCCCCTGTGCGGATGGAATTGAAATTTCTACGAATCTTATGTCGTTATTTGATACAGGCTGGACGTAGAATACTTCCGGTTCGTTCATCGTCCTCTTGTGGGGATGGAATGGGAATTTCTACAAATTTTATATCGTTGAGCACATCGTGTGAGAAATTTTTTTCTAATTTCCGGTCCGGATTTCATCACTGTGTGCTCAACTGACCAAGGCTACTTCCGGTTCGTTCACCGTCTCCCTGTAGGGATGAAATGAAAATTTCTACGGATTTTTTATCGTTGAGCACACCGTGTGAGACAATATTTTCGAATTTTCGGTCTTGGTTTCATCACTGTGTGCTCTGCAGAATTGTTTGATGCATGCTTGACCAAGACATATCATCGTTCATATCGTTTATTCCGTTAAGTACACCAACATTATTTTCGAATTTTTGGTCCCGATTTCATCACTGTGTGCTCTCCAGAATTGTTCGATATAGGATCGACCAAGAGGACTTCCGGATCGTTCGCCCTCCCCTTATGGGGATAAAATCGAAATTTCTAGGAATTTTATATCGCTGAGCAAACCGTGTGAGACAATGTCTTCGCAGTTTCAATCCCGATTTCTCAACGATAAATTCTGCTTAATTCTTCTATACAAGCCTGGTTAATACTACTTCTGGATCGTTCATTTCCCTCATAGAGATGACATTGAAATTTCTATGAATTTTCTATCGTTGGACACACCGTTCAAGACAATATTCTTGAATTTCCGACCTCGATTTCATCACTGTGTGCTCTGCAGAATTGTTCAATATAGGCTTGACCAAGACTACTTCCGGTTCGTTTGCCGTCCCCTTGTTGGGATGAAATCAAAATTTCTACGAATTTTATATTGTTGAGCACAACGTGTGAGACAATATTTTCGAACTTGCGGTCCCGATTTTATCACTGTGTGCTCTGCAGAATTTTTCGGTACAGGCTCGACAAGACTACTTCCGGATTGTTCACCGTCCCCTTGTGGGGATGAAATCGAAATTTCTACGAATTTTTCTATCGTCGAGCACACGGTGTGAGACAATCTTTTTAAATTTATGTCCCGATTTCATCACTGTGTGCTCAGGAGAATTATTCGATACGAGCTTGACCAAGGCTACTTCCGGTTCATTCACTGTCTCCCTGTGAGGATGAAATGGAAGTTTCTACGAATTTGATATCGTTGAGCTCAACGTGTGAGACAATATTCTTGAATTCCGGTCCTGATTTTATCACTGTGTGCTCAGCAGAATTCGTCGAAACTGGATCGACCAAGACTACTTCCGGTTAATTTACCGTCCCCTTGTGGGGATGAAATCGGAATTTCTACGAACTTGATATCGTTGAGCACACCTTATGAGACAATATTTTCAAATTTCCGGTCCTAATTTCATCACTGTGTGCTGTGCAGAATTTTTCGATACAGGCTTGACCAAGACTACTTCCGGTTCGTTCATCGTTCCCCTGTGGGGATGAAATGGAAATTTCTACAAATTTTATATCGTTGAGCATATTGTGTGAGACAAGATTTTTGAATTTCTGGTTTCGGTATCATCACTGTGAGCTCTGCAGAATTCTTCGATACAGGCTCGAACAAGATTACTTCCGGTTCCTTCACCATCCCTTTGTGGGGATGAAATCGAAATTTTTACGAATTTTATATCGTCAAGCACACTGTATGACACAATATTTTCGAATTTCTGATCCCGATTTTATCACTGTGTGCTGTCTAGAATTGTTCGATACGGGCTCGACCAAGCCTACTTCCGGATCGTTCACCCTCCCCTGATAGGGATGAAATCGACATATCTAGGAATTTTATATCGTTAAGCACACTGTGTGAGACAATGTCTTCGCAGTTTCAATCTTGATTTGGTCACGGTGAACTCTGCTAAATTTTTCTATACGAGCCTGGATAATACTACTTCCGGATCGTTTATACCCTTTATATGGATGAGATTGGAAGTTCTACAAATTTTATATCGTTGTACACACCGAGTGAAACAATATTTTTAAATTTTTGGTCCTAATTTCATCAATGTGTGCTTTGCAGAATTTTTCGATACAAGCTCGACCAAGACCCCTCCTGGATCGTTCACCGTCCCCCTGTGGCGATGAAATGGAAATTTCAACAACTTTTATATCGTTGAGCACAACCTGCGAGACAAGATTTCCGAATTTCTGGTCCCGATTTCATCACTGTGTGCTCAGCAGAATTGTTTGATACAGGCCGGCTTAAGACTACTTCCGGTTTGTTCACCGTCCCCTTGTGTGGATGAAGTGGAAATTTCAACAAATTTTATAACGTTAAGCTCAACGTGTAAGACAAAATTTTGAAATTTTCGGTCCTGATTTCATTATTCTCTACTCTGCTGAATTTTTCGATACAGGCTCGACCAAGACTACTTCCGGTTCGTTCACCGTCCCCTTGTGGGGATGAAATCGAAATTTCTACAAATTCAATATCGTTAAGCACGCCGTGTGAGACATTATTTTTGAATTATGTTTCCCGATTTTATCACTGTCTGGTCTTCAGAATTGTTTGATAGACGCTTGGCCAAGACTAGTGATGCCGGCAAGACGAGACTAGTCTCGGTCTCGTCGAGACAAGACGAGACTTTGCAAGTCTCGTCGAGATGAGAGTCTCGTCGAGACTCTCGTCAAAATGTTCGATATTTAGCGAAAAAACGAACGTCAAATCATTTCCAACGCTATTTCATTGCTGTTACTCTTTTTTTTGTTTTATCTTACTATGTTCCGAAACAAAACGAGAGCCTCAGCGCGATTATTTATTATTTTCGGAAAAAAATCAGATAATTTACGTGCTATCTCACGATTACGTCATTTCATTTTCTCGTCAACTTACTATCAACTCGAAATTTTATACTCGAACGCTTTAACTTTAAACGCTGATTACGAATCTGCACCTAAAGTTTATGAATCCAAGATGGCGGTCGAAAAATGAAAAAAATCGCTCGGTGAGGCGAAAGTTGTCATTTAAGAGTTTTCGGGGTTATTGATTACGAATTTGCACTGAAAATTTTTAAATTTAAGAGGACAAAAATGCAAACAGCCATTGCAAATGCATAATGTAATGACGTGTGATGGCTAAACAACTATTTTGCTTCATTATAGAGGAAGCTTTGTTTTTGTGAAAAAAATGTTGGTCGAGATTTTCATGTCTGTATGTTTAAAATATCCCAAATTATCAACAAATCATTTTTTTTTTAATTTACCGTTGTATATGTGTGTGCCCGCTTTGAAAAATTAGTGATTCATAAAATTTTGATTTTTTCGCAAAAAGCACGTGATTGTTCTAGCTTACAGGTATTTCGTTATATCGGGCTCAAAATTTCTATAAAGATAGTTCAATAGAAGAACTTACTTGGTATTTAACTTTGCAAAAATCGCTTAAGCTGTATAAATTTTATGCAATCTGGAAATTTTCAAAAAAAGCTCGACAAAAAATTTGATGATTCAAAGCTACAGTTCTATTACTCCGATAACCAGAGATAGTAAGAAAACTTGCCAATTGTAAATTTGCACATCGCATTCACAGTATTTTTTCGTATCTACAAAGCTTTTTCTATGAGGAAGCCAAAAAAGAGAGAAGGATTTGTAAATGAGAAAAAATACTGAAGAAGCGATGTGTAAATTTACGATTTGCAAGTTTTTTCTTCTTTGGTGCGTCATAGTGTATTTGCCATCTTGAATTTCTGAAGTTTCAGTGGAAATTTGCAATCAGCGATACCAATAACTCTAGTATACCAACATTTACATGGATCAAGCAACTTTTTGCGATTTTGGTCCATCATTTTGGATCCGCTATCTTCAATTTCTGGATTTTGGGTACAAATTCGTAATCAGCGATACTCAAATCCTTAAGGTATGTAATTTATAGTCAATAGTAAGTCAACGAACAACGGATTCACGTAATCGTGAGATAGCAGCGAATTATTTCCATGTTTTTTCTGAAACTAACAAATACTTGCGCCAAGGCTCTGGTTTTGTTTCCTTACACGGTAAGATGTAAATAAAAAAAGAGTAACACCAATGAAATAACGTTGAAAATAATTAGACTTTCGTTTTTTTTTAAAACTCGAAAATTTCGACGAGAGTCTTGACGAGTCTCGCCTTGACGAGACTTTTAACGAAAGTCTTGACAAGAGTCTTGGCGAGAGTCTCGTCTTGACGAAACTTCGGAAGTCTCGTCCCCACGAAACGAGACTTCAGAAAGTCTCGTCTCGTATCCCGGCATAACTAGCCAAGACTACTTCTCCATCGTTCACCCTCACCTTATGGGGATGAAATCGAAATTTCTAGAAATTTTCTATCGTTGAGCAGACCGTGTGAGACAACGTCCTCGCATTTTCAATCCTGATATCGTTACAGTAAACTTTGCTAATTTTTTCCATACGGGGCTGGCCAATACTACTTCTGGATCGTACGTCTCTCTTATAGGGATAAGATTGAAATTTCTACAAATTTTATATCGTTGGGCACACCGTGAGAGACAATATTTTCGAGTTTTCGATCTCGATTTCATCACTGTGTGCTTCGCAGAATTTTTCGATACAGGCTTGACCAAGACTACTTCCGGATCGTTCACCTCCCTCTCTAGGGATGAAATGGTAATTTCAACAAATTTCATATCGTTGAGCACATCGTGTGAGTCAAAATTTTTGAATTTCCGGTCCTGATTTTATCCGTGTGTGATCTGCAGAATATTTCGATACAGGATCGACCAAGACTACTTCCGGATCGTTCACGGTCCCGCTGTGGGGATGGAATAGAAATTTCTACAAATTTTATATCATTGAGAACAATGTGTGAGACAATATTTTCGAATTTTTGGTCTCGATTTCATCACTATGTGCTCCGCGGAATTTTACGATACAGGCTTGACCGAGACTACTTTCGGATCGTTCACTGTCCTCCTGTGGGAATGTAATGGAAATTTCTACAAATTTTATATCGTTAAGCACAACGTGTGAGACAAAATTTTCTAATTTTTGGTCTCGATTTCGTCACTGTGTGCTCTGCAGAATTTTTCGATACGGGTTCGACCAAGACTACTTCCGGTTCGTTCACCGTCCCCTTGTGGGAATAAAATCGAAATTTCTACGAACTTAATATCGTGAAGCACACTGTGCGGGACAATATTGCCGAATTCGAGGTCCCGATTCCATTACTGTATGCTTCCCAGAGTTCTTCGATACAGGTCCGACCAAGACTACTTCCGGATCGTTCACCCTCCCCTTATGGGGATAAAATCGAAATTTTGAGGAATTTTATATCGTTCAGCGCACCTTGAAAGACAAAGTTTCCGCAGTCCCAATCCCGATTTTGTCACGGTAAACTCTGCTAAATTTTTCTATACAGGCCTGGCCAATACTACTTCCGGATAGTTTACCTCACCCTTGTGGGGATGGAATCAAAATTTTCACGAATTTTATATCGTTCAGCACACTGTGTGAGACAATATTTTCGAATTTTTGGTCTCGATTTCATCACTGTGTGCTATGCAGAATTTTTCGATACAGGCTTGACCGAAACTACTTCCGGATCGTTCACTGTCCCCCTGTGGGGATGAAATGGAAATTTATACAAATTGCATATCGTTAAGCACAACGTGTGAGACGAAATTTTCGAATTTTCGGTCTCGATTTCATCACTGTATGTTCTGCAGAATTTTTAGATTCAGGCTCGATCAAGACTACTTCTCGTTCGTTGACCGTCCCCTTGTGAGGATGAAATTCAAATTTCTAGGAATTTCTTATCGTTTAGCTCACCGTGTGAGAAAATGTCTTCGCAGTTTCAATCCAGATTTCGTCAAGGTATACTCTGCTAAATTTTTCTATACAGGCCTGACCAATACTACTTCTGGATCGTTTATCCCTCTTATAGAGATGACATTGAAATTTCTACAAATTTTCTATCGTTGGACCCGACGTTTGAGACAATATTCTCAAATTTCTGATTCCAATTTCATCACTGTGTGCTCTGCAAAATTGTTTAATATAGGCTCAACCAAGACTACTTCCGGTGCGTTCACTCTCCCCTTGCGGGGATGAAATCGAAATTTCTTCGAATTTTATATTGTTAAGCACACCGTCCCAGACAATATTTTCGAATATCCTGTCCCTATTTCATCACTGTGTGATCTGCAGAATTATTCGATACGGGCTCGACCAAGACTACTTCCAGTTCGTTCACCGTCCGCCTGTGGGGATGAAATGAAAATTTCCACGAATTTAATATCGTCAAGCACACCGTGAGAGACAATATTTTCGAGTTTCCGGTCCCGATTTCATTACCATGTGCTCAGGAAAATTATTCGATACAGGCTCGACCAAGGCTACTCCTGGTTCGTTCGACACCCCCTTATTTGGGTGAAATGGGAATTTCTACGAATTTTATATCATTAGGCACACCGTGTGAGACAATATTTTTGAATTGTTGGTCCTGATTTCATTACTGTGTGCTCTGCAGAATTTTTCGATACAGGCTCGACCAAGACTACTTCCGGATCGTTCAACGTCCCCCTTTGAAGATTGAATGGAAATTTCTTTAAATTATACCGGGTGTCCCATTTTAATCTTACAGTTGATTTATTTCGAAAAATATTGCTCCGATCAAAAATTGAGTGGGATGAAACCTTTAGGGTTCAGAGGGGGTCGTTAAAAAAAATATTTTGTTATGGTCCAAAATTCAAAGTAGCGGCGTTAAGATGGCTAACATGTTTTTTTCACATGGAAACATGATTTTTTTTACCAAAGTTTTTTCAGATTGTCACGGTATCATACATAGAATTCCCGATATTCCATATATTCCTTTCTCACGCCATCCATCCACACTTCTCTCTTATCACTACGCTCTCACGCTCAAACCTTATTCCTCAGCATCTTCTAATCTCCTATTTTGTCCTTGGTCTTACGGGCCTTGTTACGATGACTCGTGGCCTCCCTCTACTCGCCTGGACCCCAACTTCACCCCACTTCACTCTCCACACTCCTTTTTTCCAAACCTAAACCAGTTCATCTCCAACATCCACCTAATTAAGACGTGCACTCTCTCTGAACTCAACCATTCACACATTCAATAAACTTTCACTTAATATATACAACTTCAACATTATAATCATTTATTCAACCCGCTCGTCCATCACAAATTGGCGTCAGAAGCGCGATCCCGAAACGCCCGCAAAATATCGTGAAAACAAACAACGACGAAAAGTGAAAAGTGACGAAGTGAAAAATCAAAGAGTGGAAAAAAAGAGGATCAATCAACGGACATAAAAAAAAAACATCAAAAACACCCCACCATTTTTTTTAGCAACATTACACTGATCAAAAGAAGAAAAAAAACTCCAACAAATATTTAGAACATCGAAAAAAAAAAACGTCAATTTTGTGACACAAAACAGAAAAAAACCCCGAAAACAACGAAAAATCTAATACGCATATGTGTGAAAAAAAAGTGAACAGTGAAAAAAGGGAAAAAGAAAATCGACGAACAGTGACAAAAAGAAAAGTGCGCAGAGAACGCCCCATATACCAGCATACTAAAGACACACGCGCTTTGCTGAGTATGCACACTCGCACAATGCACCACGCATACACCCACACACACCAATAACGCGCACAATTAAATTTTGATTAACAAAAAGCGGACTTAGTGAAATTTACAACAATGAAAACATGACTAAAAATTAAAAAAAAAAAAAAATATATAAAAACGGAAACACGAAGCAATATTCAAAAGAGCGAAATTTAGACGTTGACAAAGTGACATTAAGAAGAAAAAGTGGAATTCACGAGTACAAAGTGACATTAAAAGACAAAAAAAACACATGCAATTTATTCGGGAGTGAAAAATACGCAAATTCACAAAATATGACATTTAAAATTACGGAAAACGTATCATTCATCTGAAAAAGACGAAACACCTTCAATGAACGATAAATGATTTTCAATAGAAAATAAACATAAAACTCAATCGAAACAGCGCAACGCGAGCAAAATGCGAAAACATAAATTTTATAAAAGCGATTTACACAAAATTTACGAACACGAAAAATACTCATCGACACCCACAACGGACTCCAACCTCACATACAGCAGCGTTAAAATCTAACCAAGTCAACCACGCGTATATACACAACCATACAAAATCAGAAGGAAGGGAGAAAATGAAATACGGATAAAAACGGAACAAAACCAGTTATGTATTTATATATGTAAGTACCTTTTATACGTAAAATTTTTTTTTCTGGCATTTGAAATTTTACTCATCTTCATATGTATTTGAAAATGTTCATCACCATTTAGATTCGCCCTTTGCAAGAACCATTGCGACATATGAGCGAATACATTATCCGACTCTCATATAATGCTAATAAACGCGATTAACCGAAACATATGTAATAATAACCTCAAATCCATATAATTTTTTCTCCTCTCCTGTTAAAAGGAAAATTAATCTCATTACCGCCTCATCATCATACACTTACAATATGCACACAGAATGCGAATAAACGAAATGAATTCCGACTATGTAGAACCTTTATAGGCTGCAAATAATTTGTTTTTCTTCTCTCTTTCTTCGACTCCGATTTCCGTTTTGAAATATTCTTTCTTCATTTATACTTTTAAAAGTAACTCACATAAATTCAAATACCATTCGAGTTTAAATATAGAATAAAAACAGGTGAAATCAAATTTTCCTCATGAGAAAAAACCGTACAAATTTAGGCCAAAAGACAACTTGAGTTTTAAAGTACTCGCAAGAATGTAACCTCGCATTTCCCCATTCGGAAACAAAAGTAAATACAAATATAATTAAAATCGCATATGTTAGTGTAACTTTCCACGATATATATAACGCAATCCCAACGTTTGACGGCAAAAATATGCCCGTCGAAAATTTTATCAGAGCTTGCAAAAGAGCAACTATATTAATACCAGAAAGCGAACACGCACAGTTTTTCGCCATGATACATTACAAATTATCCGGTATTGCCCTCGATTTAGTAGATACAACAACATACACGACACTCAACGAATTATTTTGAGATCTAAAAGACTATTTCTGCGGTCCAATCGAACTTTGGGACCTCGAATCAGAATTAAAATCGATTGTTCAAAATTATAACGAACCCGTGTCAGAATATGCGATCCGAACACGAGTAATTTTACGCCGTATTTTCGAAACACTTGAGGAACTCCACCCGACCGAAGCCGAACGATCATACCATAAAAACAGAATAAAAGAAGTAGAAAAATCAGCCACCAGAGCCTTCTATCGAGGCCTTCTTGATGAAATTGGAGATCTTGTAATGAATGAAAAAAATGAAAATTTGGATACCGCCATAAAAGAAGCATTCAACATCGAATATGAACTACACCGACGGCAAATTATTAATCAACATCGCGTATGTAATAAACTCATTTATAGAACGCAAACTATGGCAGCGAAAATTCAGCTTGCCAAAACACAAAACATAACGCCTCAAAGATTTTGCGAATGCCATCGATCCGACACTCATTTTACCTCAGAGTGCACAGCCATAAAAAAATTAAGAGAACGAAGTCAAAGACTTAAATATCAGAAATTCCGTAATAATTCACTAAATAATCCATACAAGTGGTATCGCAACAATTCGCGCCACCAACAATCAAACAACACGTTATCCCAAGATATAGGTAATCCCAGGAGCAACAACCGTAACAACAATCGATTTCGACACATTCACTACAACGGACAATCTGGGAGATCGTCAAATGAAATATGCAAAAGTTCCCACGACCGACAAACTAACGAAAACGAACTAGAATTACAAAGACTTAATCAACAGATTCATGACCTCACAAAAATGATAACAAACTTACAAAAGAAACTCGATTACGACTCCATGCGAAAGCACAACACAAATGAAAATGACCCCACTCGGGAGTACAAACAGGAACGTGAAAACGAACATTAGTACGAAATTCATCTCAAACCAGAAAATTTTCCATCATCGGAGACGTACTATCCCGAGATCTCGTCAATATTCTCTCCGTCAAAATTATCCAACTTCGTTAATGACGAATGGTCTCATCAGGGAAAGAAACGTCCAGTCTACAATTTCAGAAAAATTTGCTGGCAATTCAACCCCCAAGAACGTAAAACTTTTAACGCGAGAAAAGACGTATTACAAAGCATCGATATGAAAACGGAACAAGAATCATACAATACAAACATCGAACATTACAATTACGGGAGTTCACACCCAAGAATAAACAAATCAATTAACAACAACAATTATCGACTCATCAATCACTGAAGAAGAGATTGAACTCACGGTAACCGACACGGCAAACTTTAAAGGATAACTCTCCGGATAATAATGAAGCTCAACGGCAACAACCAAGGAAAGTATACGGACAATTCTTCATGAAGGGAAAAATTATAACACAATCGAAAAAACCTCAACAAGCGTATCATAACACGTCTGACGAGGAAACGGCAAACCAAACAGGCAAACAACTCAGGAAACGAGAATGAACCGTAACAATTTATATCGATAGTAAAGAAGACGACGAAAACGTCGATACAATTAGAAGTACGGAAAATTAATGATAATACGGTCTAACACGGCCGAAACCAAAACGCTCGATGCATACCCAAACGTTACGAATTCGCTCGCAACCGGGGACGAAATAAAAAAAAAGAATCAATCGGCCCATGTCGGCTAGTGAACAAAAAAAAAGAGAAAATAAAAGAAACAATCGGCCCAAGTCGGCTAGTAAAGATACAAAAAAATGCAATGATAACATTAATAATTACAACACCCACGGAGGACCCAGAGTCTTCAACAATAATGAAAATACGACGACAAAGTAAACGAAACAGGATATGAGAAGGCAATCGATATAGGAAACAAAACGGCAAACAATAGGAATCGATCGAAAGGGAACAACACCAATAATCAAACGTGGACCCGAAGGACCACAAGTAAATCATCGATTACACTGGACACACAAAAAAACGCGCGTACATTATGTCATCATCATAATCATTAGACAAATAAGATAGCGATAAACTTTCTCAAATATTCAAGAACAATTAAAACATGGTCAACAAAAAAATTCACATGCAGCAAAAGAAGTAGAACGATTAGAGCACCCAAGTTTTCTCCTCCATTTGCTTCGTCCAAATGAAGAGAGACGAACATGCTCTCAAACGCAGTTTAGAAAATTTGGAATACTTGATTTCTCAATTATATGAAAATAATAATTATGATAATAGCACACATGTACACACAAAACGAATAATGGACTAATAGTAAAAGCATATAGATTTAGGAATATGCACAACTGAAATTGAACAAGTAGTTACTCAAATAGACGATTAGTTTTAGAACGCTATGCGAATTAATTAAGGAAAAAGACCCGTGACATGACACGAATTTGAATCGGAGAAACTTAGATCGATCTACCCAAATCACTCATACTAAACGCGACATACGAATATACCAATTGACCAATACTAACGACAAACATCATCCTTTTTTCGTATACCTTTAAAAATAATAATAATACTAATAATAACAACATCATACTAATCATTACACTAATTTTACTCAGCATTATATAAGTATTATTTTATAAGTAATTATACATAGTGCTTTACATTACTTTACTTTTATAATCAAACTTTAAAACATTCAAAGGAAGAGGAAAGAAAAATAGCCAATGCAGTTACATACTTTTACATATCTTAAAGTTCATATTACCATTCAAATCCAAGATCACCATATATCTTATCCTACATTCTATAATCACATTAAAGTCGTCAAACTTCGATCAAAAGATAATAATATTTTGTTAAAAAAAACCGCACGCGTATCGCTCATTCGTCGCACTGATCAAGTGAAAATCGAACCTTTACAGATCCAAGCTAACACACCTTTTCCCACTAACACAATGCTAATAAGTACTTAGACTGTTTCAGGAAGACCACAACTTGAATAATCAAATAACAAATTTGGAAACAATATGCAATATATAATCTAACAAAGTAAACAATCCGCAAAAATTTTGGAACAATAACTGAAAGGAAACTAAGGAAGAAAACAACTAATAACAAGAACGAATTACTGATGAATGTACCACCGACAACCAAAATTTAGCAGGAAAAACATGAATCATATTATTCTATTAAATTTAAGCATCCTTTTGACCATCCCTACCCAATTAACAAACCCACTCCACTAATACTTACACTAATGCAAGCTTTTAGTTACAGGTTTTACAGGATCTTTCAGAATATATATCATAAGAAGGAGAACCAAAAGAACAAGAAGGCAAAAAAAATAAAATTATCACACTACAAGCCTTTAAAAAAAAAAAAAAAACCATTTCATTATATCGAGCCACACATAAAACAAATTAAATGTAAAAACAATTTTCATCATATAGAAGCGATTCAAAAACTATTGTAACCTGCGATGGGGACCATCGTTTTTTTTAAGAGGGGAAGTGTCACGGTATCATACATAGAATTCCCCATATTCCATATATTCCTTTCTCACGCCATCCATCCACACTTCTCTCTTATCACTACTCTCTCACGCTCAAACCTTATTCCTCAGCGTCTTCTAATCTCCTATATTGTCCTTGGTCTCACGGGCCTTATTACGATGACTCGTGGCCTCCCTCCACTCGCCTGGACCCCATCTTCACCCCACTTCACTCTCCACACTCCTTCTTTTTTCCAAACCTAAACCAGTTCATCTCCAACATCCACCTAATTGAGACGTGCACTCTCTCTGAACTCGACCATTCACACATTCAATAAACTTTCACTTAATATATGCAACTTCAACATTATAATCATTTATTCAACCCGCTCGTCCATCAAAAGATTAAATCTAACATCTTTTTGTAGGAACATTTTTTTAATACAGCCCATAATAGAGGGTGTCCCATTTTAATCTTACAGCTGAATTGTCTTGAAAAATACTGCTCCGATAAAAAATTGAGTGCGATGAAACTCTTAGGGTTCAGAGGGGGACGTTCAAAAAAAAATTTTGTTTCGGTCCAAAATTCAAAATGGCGGCCTTAAGGCTGGCATGTTTTTTAAAAATGGAAACATGATTTTTTTTTACCAAAAAATGTTTCAGATCAAATCTAACATCTTTTGTAGGAATATTTTTTTTATAGCCCGGATATTTTAGACTAGATCACCATTTTTGACTATTTTAGCGTTATGCAGCATAATGACGAAGCCGAGGAGGTCTTCTAAATCCTCCTCGTGAGTGTTTTCTGAAATCTTCTTAAAGGTGTTCAAAGATTCCACCATTCATGTTTGAACATGCCTCTACTCTCCTCTTAAAACCATCAACTGTTTGTCGTAAGAGAACATCTCGCGAAACTGCCCGTACGCAGCTAAGTATCAATTTGAAAACATAAGTTTGAAAGGGCTTGTCAGTGTTCGGATTTGTTTTCTTGAATTTGTCGCTGTTGAAATTTTGCTGTTACCTGGATACGGATAGAACAATACAAATTTTCATGGTTCTCTAAAACAAATTTTGCGATATGTAACTTTTTATAATTTCGCTCAAGGAACCAAATTTTTTAAGTTTCAAGTTCGCTTTGCTTCTGACAGAAATTTTTTAGAAAACGAAATCTCAAGAAGGATGCTCCAGTAGACGCGTTTTTTATCGCAAATTTGTTAACACTTCATTGACGGTAATTCGACAATAGCTGATTTCAGTGCCAACGAAATCGTTGACATTCTCATTATTTTAGGGAGATGTCGGGGCAATTATTTACAAGCCGAAAATTTTTATCGATGCGAATATCCTCATCGTCGTCACCCATCGCAACAAACAATCCGAACCCTCGAATTGAGAGCGAGAGCAGGTCGGATAACCCGTCACCGCCAACGTGTCCAAAACGTCAATAATGATTTTGATGGTCCACAAGCGGCTCGAAACATGGCTATTTTAGCCATGATAGTAAACGATCCTCATTTGAGTGTTAAAGTGATCTCGGAACGACTGGGCGTTCCCAGATCTACAGTGCACAGAGTATTGAGAGGTGCGAGATTCCATCCGTACCGCATACAATTCCATCAAGACACGCCTAATCCTGATCCATTGCGAAGAGTAGAATTTTGTCGGTGGGCATTGAGACGCATCGAGCGATTCCCAGACTTTTTTAGGTTCGATATGTTCAGTGATGAATCAACATTCAACAACCGAGGTCAGGTAAATCGGTGGAATTTCAGATATTGGTCTGATCAGAATCCACATTGGGTGAGACAAATCGATCACCAGCACCAGTGGAGTTTGAATGTTTGGTGTGGAATAATTAACAGGCAAATAATGGGTCCCTATTTCTTCGAGGGAACGGTGACGGGTGCCCGTTATCTAGATTTTCTGCAAAATGAATTACCTATTTTGCTAGAAGACCTTGATTTAGATACACGTCAACAGATGTGGTTTCAGCAAGACGGTCCACCTGCTCACTGGGCTCGTATTGTTCGGAATCAACTGAACGCAACATTGGGTCGAAGGTGGATTGGTCGAGATGGACCTGTCCATTGGCCTCCAAGGTCACCTGATCTTACCCCTCCCGATTTTTTCTTGTGGGCTGATCTGAAAGACGTTGTCTACTGTCAACCTCCAACAATACGAGAGAATATGCGGGAGCGGATAAGAGCTGCCTGCCGTGCAATCCCGAGAGAAGTTCTCTTAAGAACAGTTGATGGTTTTGAGAGGAGAGTTCAGATGTGTTTAAACGTGAATGGTGGAATCTTTGTACACCTTGAGGAAGAATTCAGACAACACTCACAAGAAGGGTTTGGAGTCTCAAAAAACTGCGGAAGTGACGAGCCGTAGAGACCTAATCCTTGTAAGTGTTCCACACAAACACACACACACACACGTACAAAATCACACACACTCTGACAAGGAGGGTTTGAAGTCGAAAAATACTGCGGAAGTGACGAGCCGTGGAGACCTAATCCTTATGAGTGTTCCACACACTCAAACTTACAACATTGCACGCTCACAAACTTACAAAATTACACACTCAAACAGTCAAATACACTAACAAGGAGAGTTTGGAGTGGAAAAAATACTGCGAAAGTGACGAGACTCTACCTCCTCGACCTCGTGGTTATCCCGGATAATACTAAAATAGTGAAAAATGGTGATCTCTTATGGACTGAATAAAAAAAATGTTCCAACAAAAGTTGTTGGTTTTGACTTTACACATTTTTTGGTGAAAAAAAATCATGTTTTCATTGTTTAAAAAACCTGTCGGCCATCTGAACACCGCCCCTTTAAACTTTGGACCAAAAAACATTTTTTTTAAATGGCTTTCTTTGAACCGTAAAAGTTTTATTCCACTCGATTTTTTATCGGAGCAGTACTTTTCAAGATAATTCAGCTGTAAGATTAAAATGGGACACCCTCTATTATGGGCTGTATCAAAAAAATGTTCCCACGAAAGATGTTAGATTTAATCTGAAAAAATTTTTAGTGAAAAAAAATCATGTTTCCATTTGAAAAAACATGTAAGCCATCTTAACGCCGCCATTTTAAATCTTGGACCAAAACAAAATATTTTTTGAACGTCCCCCTCTGAACTCCAAAAGTTTTATCAAACTCAATTTTTGATCAGAGCGATATTTTTCGAAATAAATCAACTGTAAGATTAAAATGGAACACCCGGTAAATCGTTGAGCATACCGTGTGAGACAATGTCTTCGTAGTTTCAATCATAATTTAGTCACAGTATGCTTTTTCCGGATCGTTCATCCCCCTTATAGGGGCGAGATTGAAATTTCTACAAATTTGATATCGCTGGGCACACCATTTCAGACAATATTCTCGAATTCCCGATCCCGATTTTATCAGTGTGTGCTTCGCAGAATTGTTTGATACAGGCTCGACCGAGACTACTTTTGGCTCGTTCTCCGTCCACTTGTGGCGATAAAATCGAAATTTCAACAATTTTTATGTCGTTGAGCACACCGTGCGAGACAGTATTTCCGGTCCCGATTTCATCAATGTGTGCTCTGCAGAATTGTTTAATGCATGCTCGACCAAGACTACTTCTGGTTTTTTCGCCGTTCCCTTGTAGGGATATAATCGAAAATTTTACGAATTTCAAATCGTTGAGCACACCGTGTGAGACAATATTTTTGGATTTCCGGTTCCGATTCCATCACTGTCTGCACTCCAGAATTGTTCAATACAGGCTCGACCAAGACTACTTCCGGAACGTTCACCCTTTCCTTATGGTGATAAAATTGGGATTTCTAAGAATTTTATATCGTTAAGCGAACCGTGTGAGACAACGTCTCTGCAGTTTCAATCCCGATTCCGTAACAGTAAACTGTGCTAATTTTTTCTATATAGGCCTGGCCGATACTACTTCTGGATCGTTCATCTTCCTCATAGGGATAAGATTGAAATTTCTACAAATTTTATATCGTTGGGCACACCGTGTGAGACAATGTTTTCGAATTTTCGGCCCTGATTTCATCACTGTGTGCTCTGCAGAATTTTTCGATACAGGCTTGACCAAGACTACTTCCGGATCGTTCACCGTCTTCCTGTGGGGATGAAATGGAAATTTCTACGAATTTTATATCGTTCAGCACAGCGTGTGAGACAATATTTTCGAATTCCTGGTCCCGATTATATCACTGTGTGCTCAGCAGAATTATTCGATACAGGATCGACCAAGACTACTTCCGGTTCGTTCACCGTCCCCTTGTGGGGATGAAATCGAATTTTCTACAAGTTTCATATCGTTGAGCACACCGTGTGAGACAATATTTTCAAATTTCTGGTCCCGATTTTATCACTCTGTGCCCTGCAGAATTGTTCGATGCACGCTCGACCAAGACTACTTTCGAATCGTCTACGAATTTTAAATCGTTAAGCACATTGTGTGAGACAATGATTTTCACGTTCAGGTCTCGATTTCATCGACTTCGTGCTCTGCAGAATTTCTCGATACAGGCTCGACCAAGACTACTTCCGGATCGTTCACCCTTCGCTTGTGGGGATGAAATCGAAATTTCTACGAATTTAATATCGTTAAGCACACCGTGTGAGACAATATTTTCGAACTTTTAGTGTCGATTTGATCACTGTGCGCTCTTGCAGAATTTGACGATACAGGCTTCACCAATAATTCTTCTGGATCCTTCACCGTTCCCCTGTGGGGATGAGATGGAAATTTCAAAAAATTTTATGTCGTTAAGCACAACGTGGAAGACAAAATTTTTGAATTTCCGGTCTCGATTTTATCACTGTGTGCTCTGCAGAATTTTTCGATACAAGCTCGACCAAGACTACTCCCTGATTGTTCACCGTCTCCTTGTGGGGATGGAATAAAAAATTCTACGAATTTTATATCGTCAAGCACACTGTGTGAGACAATGCTTTTGAATTCGTGGTCCCGACTCCATCACGCTGTGCTCTTTAGAGTTGTTTGATACAAGCTCGACCAAGACTACTTCTGGATCGTTCACCTTCTCCTTATGGGGATAAAATCGAAATTTCTAGGAATTCTATATCGTTCGGCATACCGTGAAAGACAATGTCTTTGCAGTTTCAATCCCGATTTTGTCACGGTAAACTCTGCTGAATTTTTCCATACTTGCCTCTCCAATACTACTTCTTGAACGTTTCACCCCCTTATAGGGATGGGATTGAAACTTCTACTAATTTTATATCATTCGGCACACCGTGTGAGACAATATTTTCAATTCTCGGTTCCGATTTCATCACTGTGTCGTCTGCAGAATTTTTTGATACAGGCTCGACAAAGACTACTTCCAGATCGTTCATCTCACCCTTGTGGGGATCAAATCGAAATTTTTACGAATTTTACATCGTTTGGCACACCGTGTGAGACAACATTTTCAAATTTTCGGTCTTGATTTCATCACTGTATGCTCTGCAAAATTTTTCGATTCAGGTTCGATCAAGACCACTTCTGGTTCGTTTACCGTCCGCTTGTGGGGATGAAATCGGAATTTTTTACGAATTTCATATCGTTGAGCACACCGCCTGGAACAATATTTTCGAATTTCTGGTCTCCATTATATCACGGTGTGCTTTTCAGAATTGTTCGATACAGGCTCGAGCAAGACTACTTCCGGATCGTTCACCCTCCACTTATGGAGATGAGATCAAAATTTCTAGGAATTATTTATCGTTGAGCACAATGTGTGAGACAATATTTTCAGATTTGCGGTCTCAATTTCATGACTGTGTGCTCAGCAGAATTATTCAATACTGGATCGACCAGGACTATTTCCGGTTCGTTCACCGTCTTCTTGTGGAAATGAAATCGAAATTTGTACTACGATCATATTGTTGAGCACACCGTGTGAGATAATATGTTCGATTATACGGTCCCGATTTCATCAATGTGTGCTTAGGAGAATTATTCGATACAGGTTCGATCAAGGCAACTTTTCGTTCGTTCATCGTCCCCCTGTTGGGATGAAATGGAAATACCTACGAATTTGGTATCGTTGAGCACACTGTGTGAGACAATATTTTCAAATTTGCGGTCCTGATTTCATCCCTGTGTGCTCATCAGAATTATTCGATACAGGCTCCACCAAGACTACTTCCGGTTCGTTCACCGTCCCCTTGGGGGATGTGATGGAAATTTCTGCAAACTCTATATCGTTGAGCACAGCGTGTGAGACAATATTTTTGAATTCTTGGTTCCGATTTCCTTACTGTGTGCTCTGCAGAAATATTCGGAAATTTTGTATCGTTGGGCACACCGTGTGAGACAATGTTTTCGAATTTTTGGCCCTGATTTCATCACTGTGTGCTCTGCAGAATTTTTCGATACAGGCTTGACCAAGACTACTTCCGGATCGTTCACCATCTTCCTGTGGGGATGAAATGGAAATTTCTACGAATTTTATATCGTTCAGCACAGCGTGTGAGACAATATTTTCGAATTCCCGGGCCCGATTATATCACTGTGTGCTCAGCAGAATTATTCGATACAGGATCGACCAAGACTACTTCCGGTTCGTTCACCGTCCCCTTGTGGGGATGAAATCGAAATTTCTACAAGTTTCATATCGTTGAGCACACCGTGTGAGACAATATTTTCAAATTTCTGGTCCCGATTTTATCACTCTGTGCCCTGCAGAATTGTTCGATGCACGCTCGACCAAGACTACTTTCGAATCGTCTACGAATTTTAAATCGTTAAGCACATTGTGTGAGAGAATGATTTTCACGTTCAGGTCTCGATTTCATCGACTTCGTGCTCTGCAGAATTTCTCGATACAGGCTCGACCAAGACTACGTCCGGATCGTTCACCCTTCGCTTGTGGGGATGAAATCGAAATTTCTACGAATTTAATATCGTTAAGCACATCGTGTGAGACAATATTTTCGAACTTTTAGTCTCGATTTGATCACTGTGCGCTCTTGCAGAATTTGACGATACAGGCTTCACCAATAATTCTTCTGGATCCTTCACCGTCCCCCTGTGGGGATGAGATGGAAATTTTAAAAAATTTTATATTGTTAAGCACAACGTGAGAGACAAAATTTTTGAATTTCCGGTCTCGATTTTATCACTGTGTGCTCTGCAGAATTTTTCGATACAAGCTCGACCAAGACTACTCCCTGATTGTTCACCGTCCCCTTGTGGGGATGGAATCAAAAATTCTACGAATTTTATATCGTCAAGCACACTGTGTGAGACAATGCTTTTAAATTCGTGGTCCCGACTCCATCACGCTGTGCTCTTTAGAGTTGTTTGATACAAGCTCGACCAAGACTACTTCTGGATCGTTCACCTTCCCCTTATCGGGATAAAATCGAAATTTCTAGGAATTCTATATCGTTCAGCACACCGTAAAAGACAATGTTTTCGCAGTTTCAATCCCGATTTTGTCACGGTAAACTCTGCTGAATTTTTCTATACTTGCCTCTCCAATACTACTTCTTGAACGTTTCACCCCCTTATAGGGATGGGATTGAAACTTCTACTAATTTTATATCATTCGGCACACCGTGTGAGACAATATTTTCAATTCTCGGTTCCGATTTCATCACTGTGTCGTCTGCAGAATTTTTTGATACAGGCTCGACAAAGACTACTTCCAGATCGTTCATCTCACCCTTGTGGGGATCAAATCGAAATTTTTACGAATTTTACATCGTTTGGCACACCGTGTGAGACAACATTTTTAAATTTTCGGTCTTGATTTCATCACTGTATTCGATTCAGGTTCGATCAAGACCACTTCTGGTTCGTTTACCGTCCGCTTGTGGGGATAAAATCGGAATTTTTCACGAATTTCATATCGTTGAGCACACCGCCTGAAACAATATTTTCGAATTTCTGATCTCCATTATATCACGGTGTGCTTTTCAGAATTGTTCGATTCAGGCTCGAGCAAGACTACTTCCGGATCGTTCACCCTCCACTTATGGAGATGAGATCGAAATCTCTAGGAATTATTTATCGTTGAGCACAATGTGTGAGACAATATTTTCAGATTTGCGGTCTCAATTTCATCACTGTGTGCTCAGCAGAATTATTCAATACTGGATCGACCAGGACTATTTCCGGTTCGTTCACCGTCTTCCTGTGGAAATGAAATCGAAATTTGTACTAAGATCATATTGTTGAGCACACCGTGTGAGATAATATGTTCGATTATACGGTCCCGATTTCATCAATGTGTGCTTAGGAGAATTATTCGATACAGGTTCGATCAAGGCACCTTTCCATTCGTTCATCGTCCCCCTGTGGGGATGAAATGGAAATTCCTACGAATTTGGTATCGTTGAGCACACTGTGTGAGACAATATTCTCGAATTTCCGGTCCTGATTTCATCCCTGTGTGCTCATCAGAATTATTCGATACAGGCTCCACCAAGACTACTTCCGGTTCGTTCACCGTCCCCTTGTGGGGATGTGATGGAAATTTCTGCAAACTCTATATCGTTGAGCACAGCGTGTGAAACAATATTTTTGAATTCTTGGTTCCGATTTCATCACTGTGTGCTCTGCAGAATTATTCGGAACAGGCTTGACTAAGACTACTTTCGATTCGTTCGCCATCCCCTTGTGGAAATGGAATCGAAATTTCAACGAATTTTATATCGTAGTGCACAAAGTGTGAGAAAATATTTTTGAATTTTCGGTCCTAGTTGCATCACTGTGTGCTCAGCAAAATTATTCGATACGGCTCGACCAAGACTATTGCCAGTTCGTTTACCGTCCCGCTGTGGCAATGAAATGGAAATTTCTACGAATTTTATATCGTTAAGCACACCGTGAGAGACAATATTTTCGAATTTTTGGTTCCAATTCCATCACCGTGTGCTTAGCGGAATTATTCGATACAGGCTCAACTGGGACTACTTTCGGTCCATTCACCGTCCCTTTTTGGAGATGAAATCGAAAATTCTACGAATTTTATACCGTTGAGCACATGGTGGAAGACAATGATTTCGAATTTCTGGTCTTGATTACATCACTTAGTGCTCTGCAGAATGTTTTGATACAGGCTCGACCAAGACTACTTCCGAATTGTTCACCGTCCCTTTGCGGGGATTCAAACGAAATTTGGACAAATTTTATATTGTTGAGCACACCGTGAAAGACAATATTTCTTAATTTCTTGTCGCGATTTTATCACTGTCTGTTCAGCAGAATGATTCGATACAAGCTCAAACCAGACTATTTCTGGTTCGTTCACCGGCCCCTTGTGGGGATGAAATCAAAATTTCTTCGAATCTTATATCCTTGAACGCACCGTGTGAAAAAATATTTTCGAATTTCCTGTCCCAATTTTATCACCATGTGATCAGCAGAATTATTCGATGCAGGATCGTTTAAGACTCCTTCCGGTTCGTTTACCGTCCTCTTGTGGGGATAAAATCAAAATTCCTACATATTTTATATCGTTGAACACACCGTGTGAGACAATATTGGCAAAGTTCCGGTCGCGATTTCATCACTGTGTGCTTCAAAGAATTGTTTGATGCATGCTCGACCAAGACTACTTCCGGATCGTTTACCTTCCCCTTGTGAGGATGAAATCGAAAATTCGACGAATTTTATTTCTAGAAATTTCTAAGAATTTTATATCGTTGAAAACACCATGTGAGACAATGTCTCCCCAGTTTCAATCTCGATTTCGTTACGGTAAGATCTGCTTAATTTTTCTATACAGGCCTGTCCAATACTATTTCTGGATCATATATCCCCCTTGATGAGATAACATTGAGATTTCCACCATTTTTCTATCGTTCGACACGACGTTTGAGACTATATTCTCGAATTTCCAATCCCGATTTCATCACTGTGTGCTCTGCAAAATTGTTCGAAATAGGCTCGACCAACACTACTTCCGGTTCGTTTACCGTCCCCTTGCAGGGATGAAATTGAAATTTCTACGAATTTTATATTGTTAAGCACACCGTCTCAGACCATATTTTTGAATTTCCTGTCCCAGTTTCATCAAAGTGTGCTTTGCAGAATTATTCAATACAGGCTCGACCAAGACTACTTCCGGTTTGTTCATCGTCCTCCTGTGGGGATGAAATGAAAATTTCTACGAATTTTATATCGTCAAGCACACTGTGTGAGACAATATTTTCGAATCTTCGGGCCTGATTCCATCACTGTGTGCTAAGGAGAATTATTCGATACGGGCCCAACCAAGGTCACTTCCGGTTCGTTTGACGTCCATTTGTGGCGATGAAATGGAAGTTTCTGCGAATTTCATATCGTTGAGCACACCGTGTGAGACAATATTTTCGAATTTTCGGTCCCCATTTCATCGCTGTGTGCTCTGCAGAATCGATTGATGCATGCACGACCAAGACTAATTCCGTTTCGTTTACGTTACCCTTGTGGAGATGAAATCGAAATTTCCACGAATTTTATATCGTTGGGCACACTTTGTGAGACATTATTATCGAATCATCGGTCCCGATTTTATCACTGTGTGCTCTCCAGAATTGTTCGATGCAGGCTCGACCAAGCTACTCTCTGATCGTTTACCGTCCCCTTATAGGGATGATATCGAAACTTTTGAGAATTCTATATCGTTGAGCACGCGGTCTGAGACAATGTCTTCGCAGTCTCGATCGCGATTTCGTCACGGTAAACTCTGCTAAATTTTTCCATACAGGCGTGCCCAATGCTACTTCCAGATCGTTTAGCCCCCTTATAGAGATGACATTGAAATTTCTACAAATTTTCTATTGTCCGACACACCGTTTGAGACAATATTTTCGATTTCCCGATCCCGATTTCATCACTATGTGCTCTGCAGTATTGTTCGATATGGGCTTGACCAAGACTACTTCCGGTTCGTTTACCGTCTTCTTGTGGGGATGAAATAGGAATTTCTAAGAAGTTGAGATCGTTGAGCACACCATCTCAAGTAACTTTTTCGAATTTCCTGTCCCGATTTTATCACTGTGTGCTCTGCAAAATTATTCGATACAGGCTCGACCAAAACTAACTCCGATTCGTTCACTATCCCCTTGTGGGGATGAAATCGAAACTTCTATGAATTTTATATCATTGAGCACAACGTGTGGGACAATATTTTCAAATTTACGGTCCCGATGCTATCACCGTGAGCTCAGGAGAATCATTCGATACAGGCTCGTCCAAGGCTACTTCCGGTTCGTTCACTGTCCTCCTATGGGGACGACATGGAAATTTTTACGAATTTTATATCGTTGAGCACACAGTGTAAGACACTATTTAAGAATTTCCAGTCCCAATTTCATTACACAGTGCTCAGCAGAATTATTCGATATAGGCTCGACCAAGACTACTTCCGGTTCGTTCACCGTCCCCTTGTGAGGATGAAAAGGAAATTTCTTTGAATTTTATATCGTTGAGCACACCGTGTGAGACAATATTTTCGAATTTCCAGTCCCGATTTCATAACAGTGTTCTTAGCAGAATTATTCCATACAGGCTCGACTAAGACTACTTTCGGTTCGTTTACCGTCCTTTTGTGGAGATGGAATCGAAAATTCTACGAATTTTATATCGTTAATCACAGCGTTGGAGACAACATTTTTAAATTTTCTGTCTCGATTTGATCACTGTGTGCTCAGAAGAGATTGTCGATACAGGCTCGACAAAGACTAATTCCGGATTGTTCACCGTCAACTTGTGGGGATTGAAACGAAATTTTAACAAATTTTATATTGTTGAGCACACCCTGTGAGACGATTTTTTCAATTTCCAGGTTCATTTCCATCACGGTGTGCTCAGCAGAAGTATTTGAAACTGGATCGAACAAGACTACTTCCGGTTCGTTCACTGCCCCCTTGATGGGATGAAATCGAAATTTCTTAGAATTTTATATCGTTGAGCACACTGTTGAGAGAATATTTTCGAATTCCCTGTCCCGATTTCATCACTGTGTGCTCAGCAGAAT
The DNA here is from genome assembly GCA_946863875.1 of Alloplasta piceator. NCBI lineage: Eukaryota > Metazoa > Arthropoda > Insecta > Hymenoptera > Ichneumonidae > Alloplasta > Alloplasta piceator. Next base: position 31,562,715 of record OX333075.1, read on the forward strand.
TATTCGATACAGGATCGTTCAAGATTTCTTCCGGTTCGTTCACCATCCTCTTGTGGGGATGAAATCGAAATTGCTAACAATTTTATCTCACTGAGCACACCGTGTGAGACAATATTTTTGAACTTCTGGTCCCGATTTTATCACTGTGTGCTCTGCAGAATTGTTCTTTGCACGCTCGACCAAGACTACTTTCGGATCGTTCACTTGTCCCGTGTGGGATGCAGGCGAAAAATCTACGAATTTCATATCGTTGGGACCACCTAGTGAGACAATATTTTCGAATTTCCGGTCCTGATTTCATCACTGTGTGTTCTGAAAATTTTTTTGATACAGGCTCGACAAAGACCACTTCCGGATCGTTCACCCTCCCCTCGTGAGGATGAAATCAAAATTTCTAGGAATTTGATATTGTTGAGCAGACCGTGTGAGACAATGTCTCCCCAGTTTCAATCCCGATTTTGTACGGTAAACTTTGCTAAATTTTTCTAAACAGGCCTGTCCAATACTACTTCTGGATTGTTCATCCCCTTTATTGAGATGACATTGAAGTTTCTACGATTTTTTTATCGTCGGACGAGACGTTTGAGACGATATTCTCGGATATCTGATCCTGATTCTATCACTGTGTGCTCTGCAAAATTGTTCGATATAGGCTCGACCAAGACTACTTCCAGTTCGTTCACCGGCCACTTGCGGGGTTGGAAATCGAAATTTCTACGAATTTATAATTGTTAAAAACACCGTCTCAGACAATATTTTCGAGTTTCCTGTCCCAATTTCATTACTGTGTGCTCTGCAGAATTTTTCGATGCAAGCTATGACTACTTTCGATTCGTTAACCGTCCCCTTGTGGGGATAAAATCGAAATTTTTACGAATTCAATATCGTTAAGCACACCGTTTAAGACAATATTTTCGAATTTCCGGTTCCATTTTCATCACTGTCTGCTCTCCAGAATTGTTCGATACAGCCTCGACCAAAACTACTTCCGAATTGTTCACCCTCTCCTCATAAGGATGAAATTGGAATTTCTAGGAATTCCATATCGTTGAGTACACCGCGTGAGGCAATGTCTACGCAGTTCCGATTCTGTCACGGTAAGCTCTGCTAAATTTTTCGATACAGGCCTGGCCGATACTACTTCTGGATCGTTCATCCCTCTTTTAGGGATGAGATTGGAATTTCTACAAATTTGATATCGTTAGGCACACCGTGTAAGACATTTTTTTCGAATTTTCAGTCCTGATTTCATCACTGTGTACTCTGCAGAATTTTTCGATACAGGCTTGACCAAGACTACTTCCGGATCGTTTACCGTCCTCCTGTGGGGATGATATGGAAATTTCTACAAATTTTATATCGTTGAGCGCGACGTGTGAGACAATATTTTCGAATTCGCGGTCCCGATTCCATCACTGTGTGCTCTGCAGAATTTTTCGATACAGGCTCAAACAAGGCTACTTCTGGATGCCGTCTCATTGTGGAGATTAAATCGAAATTTCGACGGATTTTATATTGTTAAGCACACTGTGTGAGATAATATTATTGAATTTCCGGTCCCGATTTTAACACTTTGTGCTCAGCAAAATTATTCTATACAGGCTCGACCAAGACTACTTCCGGTTCGTTCACCGTCCTCTTGTCGCGATGAAATTGAAATTTCTACGAAATTTATGTCGTTCAGAATACCGTGTGAGACAATATTTTCGAATTTTCGGTCGAGGTTATATCACTGTGTGCTCAGCAGAAATATTCGATACAGGATCGACCTAGAATACTTCCGGTTCGTTCACCGTCCTCTTGTGGGGATGGAATCGTAATTTCTACAAATTTTATATCGCTAAGTACACCTCGTGAGACAATATTTTTCAATTTTCGGTCTCGATTTTATCACTGTGTGCTCTGCAGAATTGTTCGATGCACGCTCGACCAAGACTATTTCCGGATCGTTCACTCTACCCTTGTGGGGATGCCATCGAAGATTCTACGAATTTTATATCGTTAAGCACACCGTGTGATACAATAATTCCGAATTTCCGGTTCCGATTTCATAACTTTGTGCTCTGCAGAATTTTTCAATACAGGCTCGACAAAGACTACTTCCAGATCGTATATCGTCCACCTGTAGGGATGGTTTGGAAATTTCTACAAATTATATATCGCTGAGCACACCGTGTGAGACAATGTCTTCTCAGTTTCAATCTTGATTTAGTCACGCTATGCTATTTCCGGTCGTTCATCCCCCTCATAGAAATAAGATCGAAATTTACACAAATTTTATATCGCTTGGCACACTGTTCGAGACAATATTCTTGGATTTTCGGTCTTGATTTCATCTTTGTGTGCTCTGCAGAATTGTTCGATACAGGCTTGACCAAGTCTACTTTCGGATCGTTTACCCTACCCTTGTCGGGATGAAATCCAAATCTCTACGAATTTTATATCGTTGGGCATACCGTGTGAGACATTATTTCCGAATTCACGGTCCCAATTTCATCATTGTGTGCTCTGCAGAATTATTCGATACAGGCTCGACCAAGCCTACTTCAAGTTCGTTCACCATTCCATTGTGGGAATAAAACCGGAAATTCTACGAATTTCATATCGTGGAAGACATCTCGTGAGACAATTCCTTCGAATTCCCGGTCCCGAATTCATCACTGTGTGCTCTGCACAATTATTTGATGCATTCTCGACCAAGACGACTTCCGGATCGTTCATCCTCCCCTTATGAGGATAAAATCGAAAGTTCTAGGAATTTTATATCAATGGACACACCGTGTAAGACAACGTCTTTGCAGTTTGAATCCCGATTCCGTCACAATAAACTCTGCTAAATTTTTCTATACAGGCCTGGCCAATACTCGTTCCGGATCGTTCACCCCCCTTATAAAAATGACATTGGAATTTCTACAACTTTCCCATCGTTGGACACACCGGTTAAGACAATATTCTTGAATTTTCTATCCCGATTATATCTCCGTCTGCTCTGCAGAATTGTTCGATATAGCCTTGACGAAGACTACTTCCGGTTCGTTCACCGTCCCTTCGGGGGGATGAAATTAAAATTTCTACGGATTTTATATTGTTAAGCACACCGTCTCAGACAATATTTTTGAATTTCCTGTGATAATTTTATCACTGTTTGCTCTGCAGAATTATTCGATACAGGCTTGACCAAGACTACTTTCGGTTCGTTCACCATCCCCTCGTGGAGATTTCATCGAAATTTCCACGAATTGTATATCATCAAACACACAGGGTGAGACAATATTTCCGAATTTTTGGTCTCGATTTCTTCACTAACCGCTCAGCAGAATTATTCGATACATGTTCGACCAAGACTACTTCCGGTTCGTTTCTTGTCCTCCTGTGAGGATGGAATGGAAATTTCTAGGAATTTTATATCGGCAACCACACTGTGTGAAACAATTTTTTTAAATTTCCGGTCCCGATTTTATTACTGTGTGCTTTGCAGAATCTTTCGATGCAGGCTCGACCAAGACTGCTTCCGGATCGTTTACCGTCCCCCTATTGGGATAAAATGGAAATTTCTACAAATTTCATATCGTTGAGCACAACGTGTGAGACAATATTTGCTAACTTGCCGTCTCGATTTCATCACTGTGTGCTCTGCAGAATTTCTCGATACAGGCTTGACCAAGACTACTTTCGGATCGTTCACCTTTCCCCTCTGCGGATTGAATGGTAATTTCAACAAATTTTATATCGTTGAGCACATCATGTGAGACAAAGTTTCCGAATTTTCGGTCCCGATGTCATCACCGTGTGCTCCGCAGAATTTTTCGATACAGGCTCGACCAAGACTAGTTCCGGTTCATTCAATGTCCCCTTGCGGGGATGAAATCGATAGTTCTACGAATTTTATATCGTTAAGCACACCGTGTGAGACAATATTTTCAAATTTTTGGTCCCGATTTCATCACTGTGTGCTTTCCAGAATTGTTTGATATAAGCTCGACCAAGTCTACTCCCGGATCGTTAACCCTCCCCTCTTGGGGATAAAATCAAAATTTCTAGGAATTTGATATCGTTGAGCACACCGTGTGAGACAATGTTTTTGCTGTTCCAATCCCGATTTTGTCACGGTGAACTGTGCTAAATTTTTCTATACAGGCCTGGCCCATACTACTTTTGGATCGTTCACCTCACCCTTGTAGGGATGCAATCCAAGTTTCTACGAATTTTTTATTGTTAGGCACACCGTGTTAGACAATATTTCCGAATTTTTGGTTCCTATTTCATTACTGTGTGCTCTGCTGAATTTTTCGATACAGGCTTGACCAAGGCTACTGCCGGATCGTTCACCGTCCCCCTGTGGGGATGGAATGGAAATTTCTACAAAATTAATATCATTGAGCACAACGTGTGAGACAACATTTTTGAATTTTTGGTTCCGATTTCATTACTATCTGCTCTGCAGAACCTTTCGATACGGGCTCGACCAGGACTACTTGCGGTCCATTCACCGTCCCCTTGTGGGGATGAAATCAAAATTTTTACTAATTTTATATCGATGAGCACACCGTGTGAAACAAAATTTTTAAACTTCCGGTCCTGATTTCATAACTGTGTACTCAGGAGAATTATCCGATACGGGCTCGACCAAGGGCACATCCGGTTCGTTCATCGTCCCCCTGTGCGGATGGGATGGAAATCTCTACGAATTTTATATCGTTGAGCTTACGTGTGGGACAATATTTTCGAATTTCCGGTCCCGATTTTATCACTGTGTGTCCATCAGAATTATTTGGTACAGGCTGAACGTAGACTATTTTCGGTTCGTTCATCGTCCTTTTGTGGAGATGGAATGGGAATTTTCACTAATTTTATATCGTTAAGCACATCTCGTGAGAAATTTTTCTTGGATTGCCGGTCCGGATTTCATCACTGTATCCTCAACAGACCAAGGCTACTTTCGGTTTGTTCATCGTTCCCCTGTTGGGATAGAATGGAAATTTTTTACGAATTTTTCATCGTTGAGCACACCGTGTGAGATAATGTTTAGAAATTTCTGGTCCCGATTTCATCACCGTGTGCTCTGCAGAATTGTTTGATGCATGCTCGACCAAGACATATCGTCGTTTATATCGTTCATATCGTTGAGCACACCAACATTATTTTTTTATTTTTCGTCTTGATTTCATCACTGTGTGTTCTACAGAATTGTTTGATATAGGCTCGACCAAGACTACTTTCGGTTCGTTTACCGTCCCCTTGTGGGGATGAAATCGAAATTTCTACGAATCTTATATTGTTAAGCACAACGTGTGAGACAATATTTTCGAACTTGCGGTCTCGATTTCATCACTGTGTGCTCTGCAGAATTTTTCGTTACAGCCTCGACAAGACTATTTCCGGATCGTTCACCCTTCTCTTGTCAGGATGAAATCGAAATTTCTACAAATTTTATATCGTTAAGCACAACGTGTAAGACAATATCTTCGGACTTGCGGTCCCAGTTTTATTACTGTGTGCTCTGCAGAATATTTTGATATAGGCCCGACCACGACTTTTTTCGGATCATTCACTATTTCCTTGTTGGGATCGAATCGAAATTTCGAACAAATTTTATATTGTTGAACACACCGTGTGAGACAATATTTTTTAATTTCTGGTCCCGATTTTATTATTGTCTGCTCAGCAGAATTGTTCGATAAAGGCTTGACCAAGACTACTTCCGGTTCGTTCATCGTCCCGTTGTGGGGATGAAATGGAAATTTCTACGAATTTTATATCGTTGAGCACACCGTGTACGACAAAATTTTTGAATTTCTGGTCTCGATTTCATCACTGTCTGCATAGCAGAATTATTCGATACAGGCTTGACCATGCCTACTTCCGGTTCTCTCACTGTCCCCTTGTGGGGATGAAATCAAAATTACTACGAATTCTATATCGTTGAGCACACCATGTGAGAAAATATTTTCGAATTTTTGGTCCCGATTTCATCACTGTGTGCTCTAAAAAATTGTTCGTTACAGGCTCGTCCAAGACTACTTCCGGATCAGCCACTATCAATACACCACGCTGGGGTCTTTCCCTTTCCGTACATTACCTCTTCGGTAACACTTAACATTGTTGCTTGCTTCTGTGTAATCTCTGACTCGTCGTCGTCGTGTTGTCTCGTGTGCCGCGCGGTTCGCTTCGGTTTCGTTTCAACCTGTACATTACACTTTCGTGCAATATGGCCTTTTCTACCACAACGATAGCATTTGATTTCGTGTTTATCCCGGTGACCTTCATCTTCTTCATTTCTTTGGCTCTTATTCATTTGACTCGACTGTGAGCGCATGCGATTCGTCTTTTTCACGTGCATCGCCCCCTGATCTGACTCAGTGTCCTGATTCCTCCTTCCTTGATGATTTTCCAGAATTTTCACCCGGAGGATTGCTCTGTTTGGCAATTCATCCTTTGATCCAATTGCTGTACGAAACATTGTGAACGAATCAGGTAGGCTGTACAGCATTAGAATTGCCAGCAACTCATCGTTTACGTCCAACCCAATTTCTTTGAGTTTTTTCACAGTATCAAAGAAATCAGCGATGTGTTTGTGCAGATCACCTCCTCCTTGCAATCGCGTTAATACCAAATGTTTCAATAACGACGCTTTCCGCGCTGGCCCTCGCGATTCATAAATTGATTTCAACTTTTCCCATATCGCTTTGGAACTTTCCAAGCCATCCAACGCTATCAACTCGCTTGCGCTTACTGCGAGCAAAATGTCCGATTCTGCCTTGCCGTCCATCTTGATCCATTCCGCTTCAGCTCTTGCCAGCTCCGGTGGTCGCGGGAGATCTCCAGACACATACCCCCATAGGTAATTCTTCTTCAGAATTGCACGCATATGAATTTTTCATGTGTCATAGTTTTCGCCCGTCAATGGATCAATCTTCACTGTCGCCGCCATTTTTTTTTCTTCTACGTTTTCCGAATGTTCTTGGAGCGTTTTTCGTTTGCACGACGGTTTTCCCGCCTAAGACACCGACTCCATGATAACTTTATAACGTTATGCCCATCAAACGGCCTCTTTTCACTTTTCACTGATATAGGTCCTACAGAGCGACTCTGGGCCCATAACCTGTTAAATAAATTGTGAAACCCGTAGATTGAAGCTGATTATTAACGTATTTATTTCATGTATATAATACAGGTATTAGAAGAGAAAAACACGACAACAGGATTGACAACCTCTTCGGTTCGCTGTTGACGATAGACTGTTCGCTACAAATCCCTAATCCCGAATAATTCTAATATCGAAGGGAAATGATGACTCATATCTTTAAGACGAGCTCGTGTCCTTCGTTCATCCTCAACAATATCGTTAAGCACAACGTGTAAGACAATATCTTCGAACTTGCGGTCCCAGTTTTATTACTGTGTGCTCTGCAGAATTTTTTGATATAGGCTCGACCAAGACTTTTTCCGGATCATTCACCGTTTCCTTGTTGGGATCGAATCGAAACTTCGAACAAATTTTATATTGTTGGACACACCGTGTGAGACAATATTTTTGAATTTCTGGTCCCGATTTCATCATTGTCTGCTCAGCAGAATTGTTCGATAAAGGCTTGACCAAGACTACTTCCGGTTCGTTCATCGTCCCGTTGTGGGGATGAAATGGAAATTTCTATGAATTTTATATCGTTGAGCACACCGTGTAAGACAAAATTTTTGAATTTCTGGTCTTGATTTCATCACTGTCTGCATAGCAGAATTATTCGATACAGGCTTGACCATGACTACTTCCGGTTCTCTCAATGTCCCCTTGTGGGGATGAAATCAAAATTACTACGAATTCTATATCGTTGAGCACACCATGTGAAACAATATTTTCGAATTTTCGGTCCCGATTTCATCACTGTGTGCTCTGAAAAATTGTTCGATACAGGCTCGTCCAAGACTACTTTCGCATCTTTTACCCTTCCCTTATGGAAATAAAATCGAAATTTCTAGAAATTTTATATCGTTGAGCACACCGTAAGAGACAATGTCTCCGCAGTTTCAATCCCGATTCCGTAACGGTAAACCCTGCAAAATTTTCCTATACAGGCTGGGCCAATACGACTTCCGGATCGTTCATCCTTCTTACAGGGATGAGATTGTAACTTCTATACATTTTATATCGTTCAGCACACCGTGTAAGACAATTTTTTCAAATTTTCGGTCCTGATTTCATCATTGTGTGCTTCGCCGAATTTTCCGATACAGGCTCGACCAAGACTACTTCCGGATCGTTCACCCTACCCTTGTGGGGATGAAATAGAAATTTCTACGAACTTTATATCATTGGGCGGACCCTGTGAGACAATACCATTGTGGATCAAGAGATTTTCAGTATCCGCTGATCACGGTCAAACATACAAATAGATTAATGCGATCTAGAATACATGTGTATCATTCTCTAGCAACGAAACGACGTTTTGTCGGTGACCCTTTCGATTTTTTTCAATTTTTGAATATGTTACATGCAAAAATAAGTATCCATGTAAATTTTTAGCTCTCCAACTTAAACCAAACCGGAGTTATTGGTTTTTGAAAAATTAATTATAACTTCTACAATAACCATGATTTTCTAATTTGCTAAGCGGTTATTTTTTTTGAATATTAATGTAATATTTGAAAAAAATATCAAAAAATAAGAAAAAAAAATTCCAATGTCTTTTTGGCTGTTTTAAGCTAAAAAGTTGGATTTCCTTTCAATAGAACCCTTTCGATTTAAGAAAAAAAAACTTTGTTTTTAAATCGAAAGAAACCACCAAAACCAGATCCGTGAAAAAAACAATGATTTTAAAATTAATAATTTAACTTCCGTCATATATTTCCTTTGTAAAATATAAGAATTACAATTCAAGTACGTTTTTCACTTTATTCAATTTTTTTACATGAAAATTGTAATTCTCAATGTTAATTCTTATAACTTTTAAAGGAAATATATGAGCGAAGTTGAATTATTTACTTCAACATCATCGAAATCAACTATTGTAGTCATGGAAGGGAAAAAGATTAAAATTTTACAACCAAAATCGAAATTTTTTTTTTTAATGAGAAAGTTTTTAAATCCTCTCTTTGGTACAATCTCAAAATTTTTTTTTTCACGTAGAATGTTATAATTTTTTTTTTTTATCGAAGGGGCCCTATTGAAAGGAAATCCAATGTTTTATCTTAAAACAGTCAAAAAGGCATTGAAATTTTTTTTTCTCAGCTTTCGATATTTCTTTTAAAAAGTACATTGAAAAACAAAAAAAATGACCACTTGACAAATTGTTATGATTACTTTTTCAAAAATCAATAACTTCGGTATGGTTCAAGATAGAGAGCTAAACATTTACACGGATCCTTCTCTTTGCACGTTTAATATCATTAAAAAAAAATCAAAGAGGTCACCGAAAAAACGTCGTTAAATTGACATGGAATGACACATATATACGATGTAAAATATTCGATGGTACAAACAACAACAAAATATGAGTCTCTCACGGTAACCTTTTCCTACAAGGCCTCTTTCCATTAAAACATTTATCCAAAATAATTTAAGTAATTGCTTAAAGTAACGTGAAGAGCTGCGTTTAATAAGGGACCCAATATCCATCATTGTTAATAACGGCTTGCATTCTGGTGGTCATAGAGTTGACCAGCTTCAAGCTCTTATTTCCCCTCCCTCGGATTTCAGCCCAAGCGCGATTGGCGTGAGCCACAAGAGTCTCTCGATTCCGATCCCGTCCAGACACTCAATCTCGGACCATCACACCTATTCGTTTCGGCCAAGTATTAGAAACGACAGTATTACTGTGCGTACGCAGTCATAAAAAGAATTCAATATTTGAGCGGTAAGTAAAAGAGCGATTGTTAAGTTTCGAGCGAAACATTATCGAATGTTTGTGGTAATGGTCATTGCATTTAATTTTGTCCAACTCGACCAGAGTGTAATGAATGGGAACCTCGAATCGACTTAGTATTTTTACAATCCAAGTTTCCTAAAGCTTGCTGGTCGAAGTTTTTTTTTGTTCGGAAAGCCTGTTACTTGATTATCGTTCATAGAGGCGAAAAAAATTCAAACGTGGAGAGGAACGTTGCACTGTGATGGATGAAAAGTGAAGTGAAACTAATGTCAACATTAATCGGAGACTGCAAGTTACAGATATAATAATTAGGGGAAAAAAACAATCAGAAATTTTCTATTTTTCGACTTGTCCTATGATTGATACCCCCAAACTAATGAAAAATGAAGCACGAAAGACGGAAACAAAAATTATATACTGAACAATTAGCGAAGCAAGTGATAAGCGAACTTACTCCAGAAGTTCTTGATCGGGTTCAAATCGGGAGATCTGCTTGGCCAATTCATGAGCTCGACTTCTGGATGGTCACGGGACCACGCCATTGTAGTTCGCAACATGTGGACTGCGCTATTGTCTCGCATGAAGCATGTCGTTGGATGCTCATCAACGGAAAATCGAGCCCTAGCGCACGGGAGCAAGGTGTTGTCGAGAATTCCTACATAGTCCTGAGCCTTTATGCGCGGAGGGATTTCGCATAAAACCATTGCCCCCTCCAAGGACATACACCCCCAGAAGCCGGCAGATATCCTGCCACTCCACTGTTTCTTGACAACATATCTTTCATCAGTCTCGAAAGCTTTGGAACGAGGGCGATACACATTCCGACGTCCATCAGCCGAAGAAGTGAAAACCTGTTGTAGTGGGAGAAAAAAGTAGGAAAACCGAAATAAAATAATACTCGGAAAAATTGGTTTTAAGCGGGGGGGGGGGGGGGTAAGGTTAATTCGGTGTAAAACGAGGCACGTTTTTAAGATTTTTTGTTGGCGAGACAGATGGTGTTAGTTTATTCAGTCAATTCCAATGTAATTGAGCAACATTTGAACAGCTATTCCCTAAATTTCCATTGCAAAATATTGAAAATTGAGCGAGTGACAGTGAATCTCCAGAGGGGTCTCGAAAAAAAATTATTTTGCGGTGTTCAACATAACTCGCAACAGAATCATCCGAAATAAAAAAATCAAAACGCATTCTTTAAGGGATATGTTTTTCGAGGTAATAACAAGGGGATTTTTTTTCGATTTTCAAATTTTTCGCAGCACTTGGAAGCCAAAAGACAATTTTCGCTAAAAAAATCGGCTAATTTGTTGTTGTGAAATTATTAATTATTGTGAAAAAAGGAGCTCTCGTCAATACCTGGTGAATTGTGAGAAGAAGTACTGTGCAAAATTTCAAAACGATTGGTCCAGTAGATTTCGAGTTATGATGAATACGGACTTCAAATACGACAAGTTGCAGAAAAACGCTTTAAAGTTTTGCAGGTATAGGAAGCCAGTCTGGAGTAACGGACGCTCGAATGCTCATAACTCCGTTAATTTCTCTTCGATCGACTTGAAATTTTGACACAATATTCTTGAGATGTTATGCATTCATTTGAAAAGTTTCGAAAAAATGCAAACAAAATTTTGACCTTACCCTCCCCCTTGAATAATTTTTTTTTCATAACGGAAGTTTTCCGGGGTATACCTTTTCGTCAGACCAGGTAACTTGGGCCCACTGTTGAGGTGTCCAGAGGAGATGTTCCTCTGCAAAAATAATTCTTTGCCGACGATGGTCCTCAGTCAAAGGTATTTTTTTCATCGGCCGGTGGGCGATAACACCAACACTTTTCAAGCAGCTGCGAAACGTGTTTACGCAAATCGGAATCCGCGTCGCTTCCAAAGCTTCGGGAATCGTGGTGAAAGGGTTTTCTTCGACGTACTCACACAAGTCAAAATCTTGTTCAGGCGTAGTAGCAAGTGGCCTTTTATTATTCTTTCGATGGTCAGAAAGAAAATTCGATCGTGCGATCAATAAACTGACGGTTTTTCGATTGCAGCCAATCCGGTCGCAAATCGCATCAGGGGGCATCCCGGCCATATGCATGCCTACGATTTGACCGCGGATGGATGGAGAATAATTAGCAAAAATATTACGGTCTTCAACAGGCTTAGCCATTTCTCAACTGACTTTTACTACAGCTCGAAACAAACAAGTGCACATACGTAGAGTTGGTGAAATAAATTAACATATTGTAAGCAGTGTTCAAGAAATTGAATCAATAAAAAAATATTTGAAAAAAAAGAAGAGAAAAAAATGAACGCTTTTCCATAAATATCACTTTTACAATAATTCTATTACTTATGATTATCACTATAAGATTGCATCAAAGAAATCTGCAGGAAATATAGTGGTGTAATCGGGATAAAAAATTCGAAAATATCGTCTTACACGGTGTGCCCAACGATAGAAAATTCATAGAAATTTTGATTTCATCCTCATAAGGGGAGGGGGAACGATCCGGAAGTAGTCTTGAACGAGCCTATATCGGAAAATTCTGCTGAGCATACAGTGATGAAATCGAGACCGGAAATTCGAAAATATTATCTCACACGGTATGCTGAACGATATAGAATTCGTAGAAATTTTGATTCCATCCCCACAAGACGGTGAATGAACCGGAAGTAGTCTTGGTCGAGCCTGTATCGAATAATTCTGCTGAGCATACAGTGATAAAATCGATACCGGAAATTCGAAAATATTGTCTCACACGGTGTACTCAACGATATAAAATTTGTAGAAATTTCGATCCTATCCCTATCATTGGGATGGGCGATCCGGAAGTAGTATTGGTCGAGCCTGTTTAAAAAAATTTTGCAGAGCATATCGTGACGAAATCGGAATTGAAAATTCGAAAATGTATTGATGTCTCACACGGTTTCATCCCCATACGGGGAGGGTGAACGATCCGGAAGTTGTCTTGGTCAAGCCTGTATCGAACAATTCTGAAGAGCACACAGTGATGAAATCGGGATTGGAAATTCGAAAATATTGTCTCATACGGTGTGCTCAACGATATAAAATTTGTAGAAATTCCGATTCAATCCCCACAAGGGGACGGTGAACGAACCGTAAGTAGTCTTGGTCGAGCCTGTATCGAAAAATTCTGCAGAACACACAATGCTGAAATCGGGACCAAAAGTTCGAAAATCTTGTCTCACACGTTGTGCTAAATAATATAAAATTTGTAGAAATTTCGATTTCATCCTCACAGGGGGACGGTGAACGATCCGGAAATAGTCTTGGTCAAGCCTGTATCGAAAAATTCGAGAATATTGTCTCACACGGTGTGCTCAACGATATAAAATTCGTAGAAATTTCCATTTCATCCATGAGGAGGACGGTGAACGAACCGGAAGTAGTCTTGGTCGAGCCTGAATCGAATAATTCTGCTGAGCACACAGTGATGAAATCGGGACCGGAAATTCGAAAAGATTGTCTCACACCGTGTGCTCAACAATATAAAATTCGTAGAAATTTCGATTTCATCCCCACAAGGGGATGGTGAACGAACCGGAAATAGTCTTGGTCGAGCCTGTATCGAATAATTCTGCAAAGCACACAGTGATGAATTCGGGACAGGTGTTCAGAAGAGACCGTTATTCTGGGGTGAGGTGACCGTGAGGGAAAATTTGAGGAGGTTCGTGAAAATGAAGAGGTCGGAAAGAATGCGAAAAGAAAATCACCAATTCAACAACGTAACAAAACTTAATATTTATTATTACAAATCGTAGAATTGGTATAAGCCTTGGTTGAAATAAGAACTGTAGGAATTTTTACACGTGCGAACAATGGCCTGCTCGCCGTCGCGTGCTCGAAGAGACCCGAAAATGTCGTTTGAAGATGTCTCATGAAGTAACTCTGTTTTAACCGTTCAAAGTGTCCGAAAACTGTCCCACGATCGCGGTAATCAACGCGGGCGTAAATCGCGTTAAATACGTTAATTAGAAGCCGTAAGGAAGTATGAAGAGGCTCAGAATGAAAGTAACGAAAACTAATGGCACGTGAACGTGTTAATTCTCCATGCGGTAGACAGGGAAGTCGAAGAGATGGTGAATAAGAGAATGAGGGGAATTCATCGATGATCTCAGAGTTCAAGCAAGCAACTGGTCACGAGGCGCTGGCCTCTCGTGTGAACTCTCGAGACCTGATAAATCCATAACATTCTCCCCGCCTTCGGTGACCGATGTCGTCAAAGAATCCACAGGAAGTATCGCCAGCTTCGAAGTAGGTCTCTTGAAGGTGGATGTTGCCGTGCGAAGTGTTACGAGTCGAGTGAGCTCATCTGAACCAAGATGAAGTTCGACTACTCGAGCCAACGGCCATCTTGAAAGCGGAAGTCGCTCGTCTGTGATAAACACGAGCGAGCCGACTTTGATCTCGTTCGAAAGGTGTCTCCATTTCGAGATAGATAGGCTCCGTTGAAGATATTCCGATGACCATCGCTGCCAGAAGTGTTGAAGTTTGGCTCAAAGAAATTGCCATCTTGAAAGACGGTTCTCCGGCAGTGAAGTCAGCGATGGCTCAGGCAATGTGGTTAATGCTTCTCCGATGAGGAAGTCACCCGGTGTAAGCGGCGAAGTGTCCTCCGGATCGTCCGACAACGGACAAAGAGGCCTTGAATTCAAGATCGCCTCGACTTGCGTACGAAAAGTCGTAAATTCTTTATACGTGAGCGAGGTATCTCCGATGATCTGCCGAAGATGAAATTTGGCCGACTTGACCGCGGCCTCCCATTTTCCACCTATGTGCGGTGCTGCCGGTGGGTTGAAGGACCACGAAGTTCCCAGGTTGGTCAGAGAAATGATTGTAGAGCTTATTTCTGCTGAGCCAGCCTTGAAGAGGGCTCGAAGTGTCGCATCCGCGCCGATGAAGTTCGTGCCACAGTCACTGTAAAGTGTGTGACACATGCCTTGTCGTCCCGAAAATCGCCGATACGCGGCAATGAAGGCCTCTGACGTGTAGTCGGTGACGAGCTCGAAGTGGATGGCAGAAGTGGCGAAGCACACAAAAACGGCGAGGTGAGCCTCAAATGTTTTCGTGCCTCGTCCGCGCCACGTCTTGATCGTGAAGGGCCCCGTGTAATCAAGACCGGAATGAAGGAAGGCTCGTGAAGGCGTGACGCGGGCAGGCGGATGTTGTCCCATCAGCTGTTGTGCCTGAAGTCCACGAAGTCGCGCACACGTCGTGCACCGAAGAATATGCGCTCGAACCAGCGCTCGACCGCCCAAAATCCAATACGATTGGCGAAGAAGGCTCAAGGTGGACTGTGTGCCACCGTGAAGCGTCCGGAAGTGCGTATCTCAACCGCGAAGTACGTTCGTTCAACGAGACGTATCAAGAAGAATTTGGCCTCCTCTAAATCTCCGGGAGTCAGTTGAAAACCGGTTGAAATACGAGGAAGGCGTTTGAAGCGGGTGACGGCTCGTTGACATATGGCCGTCACTCGAAGAAGCTTAGTAAGAGACGAATATCTCTCCAGAAGGTTTCAGATTTGAAGTCACTCTGAAATTGCTGTGAAGGCGATCCCTGGTTTTTGCTCGAGGTCGCATTCCGAGGAAGTTTCGGCTGAAGAATTAGGCCATGAAGCTGGTGAAAGTACGAGCCGTTTTTGCCCGTCCCACCATAGACGACGTTTTGAAAGTTGTCGAGGTGTTAACCTACGAGACGCGCAGGCGGCTTGGTTCCCTTTGCCAGAATTAAACCGCCATGTTGCCTTCGAAATAAGCTCTTGGATGGAGGTGACTCGGTTCCGTACGAAATCCTTCCAACGTGCCGGGTGCGAAGTGATTCACGTCAAGGTTACTGAAAAGTCCATCCAGAGAACCAGAGTCCAGAGAACACTCTGATAAGTTCAGAGTCATCTGGACATGCGAAATTAACCTTGAGAGAAGAAGAGCTACCGTTAGCTCGAGAAGTGGAATTGTCTCCGGAGTGGATTATCTAAGAAAAAAAATAAAAAAGGTTTTAGATTCAGTAAGGTCATGACTATGTCGCATAAGCTCTTGGATGGAGGTGACTCGGTTCCGTACGAAATCCTTCCAACGTGCCGGGTGCGAAGTGATTCACGTCAAGGTTACTGAAAAGTCCATCCAGAGAACCAGAGTCCAGAGAACACCTCTGATAAGTTCAGAGTCATCTGGACATGCGAAATTAACCTTGAGAGAAGAAGAGCTACCGTTAGCTCGAGAAGTGGAATTGTCTCCGGAGTGGATTATCTAAGAAAAAAAATAAAAAAGGTTTTAGATTCAGTAAGGTCATGACTATGTCGCATATCATACGATTTTTGATTTTTTTTTAATTGGCAAAATGGCGGCCATATATCGAAAAGTAACGAAAAATAACCTTTTTTAATCAGTTTTTATTTATTTAAACCAAGTTGAACTTAAAATTTCAAAAATCGTATGATTTGCGACATAGCTGCCGACATAAACAATATGTGGTGAAAATTTAGTAAGGATTGATGCAGTAGTTTCCGAGATTTTTTCAACAAGCCGTACAAAAATGTCTTTTCGAGAAAAACACGATCAAAGTTTTTTTTAACGAAAAAACTTGAAAATTTCTTACCTACGCTTAATCAGCGATGCCTGCACCGTACATTATGCCTTCAGTTTGTTCATAATGTACCGTCTATACTTTCGAAAAATGGAATTAAAAAAATCGATTTTTCGAAAATTGCAATTAGGCTAGACCCCTTAAGCGGAGCTACCTTCGTCTTTGAGCAAACGAGGGTGACGGTGGTTGGCCCCTCGGCCGACGTCGATCGAAGGTAGACCACGGCTGACATTGCTAACTGTGAAGCGTCCGAAAATCCATGCAGTTCCACAGAAGATAAAGGCGAAAGATTAAGCCACCGTGGAAGGGAGATGAACGAGAGATCGCTTAAATTCTCTCTGAAGTTCAGCCATTTGTCGTGCTTGGCAATTTGTCATCCCAATGAAGTTTTGCCAACCACAGTTCTTGCAAAAAGACTTTCGCTGTGATTATAATTGGCGAAATAAAGCCCAATGGATCGAAAAGTGGAGCGGTCTCCGACAGAACCGTCCTTTTTTAAATCCCCGAATTGAAGTTGAGCTGAAGCGTGAACTTGAAGTTATCCTCGTTCGAATTCCATACAAGTCCGAGAAGTTTCACGTTGGGATCTTCCGATTTGATCGCGACCACGTCCGGTGGAGATTCTGAAGTGACATGGTGAAGAGCTTCCTTGATATTCGCTGTCCACTTTTGAAGTGGGAAGCAACCGCGCTGAAAGATACCCTGAAGTTGCCTGCCGATTTCCTGAAGTTCTTGAAGTATGTCAGCGCCTCCGAAGATGTCATCGACGTACCTTCCATTCGTCAATGGTGAAGTGGCCAACGGAAAATCATGCCCCTCGTCCTCGACAAGTTGTAGCATGACTCTGATGGCGAGGAAGTGAGCACAACTCAGCCCGTACGTGACCGTTGTCAAATGATATGGGACGACTTGATTGTCTGAATAAACCCATAAAATTTGCTGAAGATCCCAGTCGTCCGGATAGACGGAAATCTGACGAAACATCTTTGTTACGTCCGTCGCGAAGATGTTACCGATGTCGTCTGACCCAAAGAAGCACGTCGAAGGTATCTTGTTAAAGTTTGGCCCCGGTGTGAAGGATTTTATTGACCGACACACCGCTGGTCGTATTGAGGGACCCATTGAAGACGACACGAAGTTTTGTCGTGGCGCTGTGAGCGTGGAAGACGCCGTGATACGAAAGGAAGAACCTGGGTTTGGAAAAGTCCGTGATGACTGCAGGAGCCATGTGCGACGTGGTCTCGCACTCTTGAAGAAATCCGTTGTAGAGCTCGCGATACGATTCGTTCGTAGCGAGTTGCCGGAGAAGTTGAAGCAGACAGCGTCTAGCTCCTGAGAAGGAATCTCCGAGAGACGAAGGTGAAGACTTGAAGGGAAGCCGAACCACGTAGCGGCTATTTTCGTCTCTGGAATGTGGTTCTCTGAAGTGTTGCTCGCAGGCGGACTCGTCCGGCTCGGTTGTAGGGGCTGAATTCGAAGGAACTTCCTCCTGTTCCTAAAACTTTGAAAGCAAAGACGAAATCTCATCATCGATGGAAGTGTGCTGGATACGAACCGAATTTGAAGTGGAATCGTTCACTGGACCAAACACGATCAATCCCAGAAGAGTCCGTTGCGCGATAGGCTCGTGGGCTTGACTCTTGATGACCTCTGACTCGACCGAAAGACCGTAAGAATCTGCTCCGATGATGATGTCGATTGGTCCGGGTCTTCGAAAGTCGGGTTCGGCCAGAAGAAGACCTGGAAGATGTTCCCACTGCGCCGAAGTTGTAAACGACGGAAGTGTTGACGTCAACACGTTCAGAATGAACGCCGTGGCCTCGAAATTTGACGTTGAATCATGGATTGACGAGAGGAGGACGGTGGTCACTCCCCGCGTGCGACCGGCTGACCGACTTCCATTCCCAAAATGTTGATTGAAGCGGCCATTCGTTTCAATTCACTTTAATTCATTCATTTCTGAACCGTTCGTTTAGAAATGAATGAAAGTTCAGCACCAGGATCAATCAGAAGCCGAACTCGATGCGAACTGCCAGAAGAAGAGGTCAAAATTGCCTGGCTCGTTGCCAGCAAAACTGACGGCTGAATAGCCACGTTTGCCGAAGCGCTCCGTGCAGTGGCAGAAGGCTCGAAGAAGTCCGAAGTTGCCGAAGCAAGAAGTTGCACCAGAGTGTCCGATGCGCCAGATAAAACGTCGCATTGTTGACTTTCCTGGCTAGTATCGAAGTATTTCGCTGAAGCTAATCTTGAAGACAACCACAAGATCCAATATTGACCGGTCGTAAATCGTTCAACATCTTTCTCAAGAAAGAAGACCGCGAATGAATGTTAAATTTCCGTTCATTCGAAGTGAATCGTAGGATTCGAGAAACTGAAGTGACTGTGTTCATCAAAGAAAATCGCACTAAATTTAATCTTTGATATTTCCGATGAAGTGAAGCACGAAGAGACGGCGAGATTGAAGAATAACCGGGTGTAAATCGGTTACCTTTCTTTCTCATTAGAGAAGTGCTGCGAATTCCCGTCGAAAACGTTTCCAATTTGTCTCCAACAAAGAGAGACGCGTTGTGGCCAGTGCCTTGTTGGTGTTTTACGGAGTGGCTGAAGCAGTATTTTTGGCGAGGGCCCCAATGCACGAAATCGTGCTTATGAGCCCGGCGATGCGACGCTCCATCTTCGCGACGCTGCTTACCATTGTCGAAGCATGCCGAAGAAACTCCAAGAAAACGAAATATTCAACACGCGTAGACGCGCAAAGGAATGCCAAGCGCGCGAAGTGTCACGTGAGGCGCACACTTGAAGAGCCCGAAGACCCGCGAAAAGTCCCGAAGCCCGCAAGCACACTCGATCGTTGAGAATGTTCGAGCACTGCGCACACCGAAGGGTCTGGGAGAAAACTCAAAATACGCGCATACACCCGATGCACGAGAATGTTCGTGTAACGCGTTCGCTCGAAAAGTCCAAAGAGTTGCGGAAAACTTTTAATTGAAACGACGAAGAGCCAATGCGCGCGAAGAGATCGCAAGCACGCGAAAAGTCACGTGACACGCACGCACACTCGAGAAACAAGAATGTCTGTGATGCGCGCACACTCGAAGGGTCCAGAAAGTTCACGAAGAAGTTTGAATTACGCGCACACACTCATGGAGACGAGAATGTTCGTGGTGCACGTAAAATAAAGGGGCCGAAAATTCACGAAATGCACGCACACACTCGACTCGCAAGAATGCTCGTGTAATTCACACAACGAAAATTCCGAAAAAGAAACAAAACCCTTGAAGTACGCGCACACACTCGATGCACGAAAATGTTCGTGTGACGCGTAACGCGAAAAGTTAAAGAGAAGCCAAAAGCACTCGAAGGACGCGCAGACACACGTCAAACGTGATTGTTTGTGTAGCGCGCACTCGAAGAGACCGGAAAAAGCACGAGATACGCGTACACATACGTCAAACGTGAATGTTCCCGTAACGCGCACTCGAAGAGACTGGGAAAAACCACGAAATACGAGTACACACACGTCAAATATGAATGTTCGTGTAACGCGCACTCGAAGAGACCGGAAAAAACACGAAATACGCGTACACACACGTCAAACGGGAATGTTTGTGTAACACGCACTCGAAGAGACCCGGAAAAACCACGAAATACGCGTACCCACACGTCAAACGTGAATGTTCGTGTAACGCGCACTCGAAGGGACTGGAAAAAACACGAAATACGCGAACACACGTCAAACGTGAATGCTTGTGTAACGCGTTCTCGAAGAGACCGAAAAAGACTACAAAATACGCGTACACACACGTCAAACGTGAATGTTCGTTTTACGCGCACTCGGAGCGAAGAAAATCCATGCCCGTGAAGAATTTACCAGCGCGCGAAGTCACTGTCTCTCTCCTGCTAACGCATGTGAGAGAGTGCGAGGATAGCGACGAAGCACAAGCGCACGAAGAAGATCACAACCACGCGAAGAGTCACGAGACACGCATACACGCTCGAGAAACGAGAATATCTGTGATGCGCGCACACTCGAAGGGTCCGGAGAGTTCACTGAAAAGTTTGAATAACGCACACACACTCGTTACTCGATAATGATCGTGTTACGCGTAAATCGAAGTAACGAAAAATCCCAATGCGCGGATAAACACGTGGTATATATCACGAAAAAAAAATCAAAGCGCGAAGAAACCGAGAAGCGCGCGAAGGGAATCGGGTGATACGTGCACACGTCGAAGAACCCGAGAGTGTCCGTGTAGCGCACACTCACGACGGAGAATGTCCAGTGAAGAACAAAGATCCGCACGAAACGGACGAAGTGATAACTATAATGGCACGCGCTGTAACTATGCGAGAGAGCACGAAAATCTCAGCCGCGCACTCGACGAAGAAGGTTGTCGAAGCGTCCGAGCTCTCTTCTCGCGCGAAAGTGAGAGAGAGAGAGACTGATAGCGCACTGAAAGCGTGCGAGAGAGACCGATGTAGTGAAGCGTGGCGAGCACGTTGTCGAACAACGAAACGCCGGTTCGCTCGCGCACTTTTCTCTTTCGCGAACGTAAGCACTTCCGAAAATCCCGAAAAATCCCTTTCATTTTTCACCAAACACTCAAAAATCACTCACTGGCCACCCCGATCCGGCTCGAAGGACCATTAAGTGTTTGGAAGAGACCGTTATTTTGGGGTGAAGTGACCGTCAGGAAAAATTTGACGAGGTTCGTAAAAATAAAGAGGCCGGAAAGAATGCGAGAAGCAAGTCACCAATTCAACAACGTAACAAAACTTAATATTTATTATCACAAATCGTAGAATTGGTATAAGCCGTGGTCGAAATGAGAACTAGAGGAATTTTCACACGTGCGAACAATGGCGTGCCCGCCGACGCGTGCTCGAAGAGACCAGAAAATGTCGTTCGAAGATATCTCACGAAGTGACTCTGTTTTAACGGTTCGAAGTATCCGAAAACTGTCCCACGATCGCGGTAATCAACGCAGGCGTAAATCGCGTTAAATACGTTGATCAAAAGCCGTAAGAAAGTATGAAGAGGCCCGGAATGATAGTAACGAAAACTAATGGCACGTGAACGTGTTGATTCTCCATGCGGTAGACGCGAAGTGACAAAGAAGAAGCCGGAAGTCGAGGAGACGGTAAATAATCGAGTGGGGGGAATTTATCGATGATCTCGGAGTTCGAGCGAGCAACTGGCCATGAGGTGCTGGCCTCTCGTCTGAACTCTCGAGACCTGACGAATCCATAACAACAGGAAATTCGAAAATATTGTCTGAGACGGTGTGCTTAACAATATAAAATTCGTAGAAATTTCGATTTCATCCCAACAAGGGTACGGTCAACGAAGCGGAAGTAGTCTTGGTCGAGCCTATATGGAACAATTCTGCAGATCACACAGTGATGAAATCGGGATCGGAAATTCGAGAATATTGTCTCGAACGGTGTGTCCAACGATAGAAAATGTGTAGAAATTTCAATGTCATCTCTATAAGGGGGATGAACGATTCGGAAGTAGTATTGGCCAGGCCTGTATAGAAAAATTTAGCAGAGTTTACCGTGACAAAATCGGGATTAAAACGGTGAAGACATTGTCTCACACGATGTACTCAACAATATAAAATTCCTAGAAATTTTGATTTCATCCCCATAAGGGGAGGGTGAACGATCCGGAAGAAGTCTTGGTCGAGCCTGCATCGAACAATTCTGGAGAGCACACCATGATGGGATCGGGACCAAAAATTCGAAAATAATGTCTCACACGGTGTGCCCAACGATATAAAATTCGTAGAAATTTTGATTTCATTCCCATAAGGGTGGGGTGAACGATCCGGAAGTAGTCTTGGTCGAGCCTGTATCGAAAAATTCTGCAGAGCGCACAGTGATGAAATCGGGATCGGAAATTCGAGAATATTGTCTCAAACGGTGTGTCCAGTGATAGAAAATTTGTACAAATTTCAATCTCATCCCTATGAGAGGGATGAACGATCCGGAAGTAGTAGTGGCCAGGCCTGTACAGAAAAATTTAGCAAAGCTTACCGTGACGAAATCGGGATTGAAACTGCGAAGACATTGTCTCACACGGTGTGCCCAACGATAGAAAATTCATAGAAATTTTGATTTCATCCCCATAAAAGGAGGGTGAACGATCCTGAAGTAGTCTTGGTCGAAGCTGTATCGAATAATTCTGCTGAGCATACAGTGATGAAATCGATACCGAAAATTCGAAAAGATTGTCTCGTACGGTGTACTCAACGATATAAAATTTGTAGAAATTTTGATCTTATCCCTATCATTGGGGTGGACGATCTGGAAGTAGTATTGGTCGAGCCGGATTAAAAAAATTTTGCAGAGCATATCGTGACAAAATCGGGATTGAAAGTTTGAAAATGTATTGATGTCTCACACGGTGTGGCCCAACGATATAAAATTTGTATAAATTTTGATCTCATCCCTATAAGGGGGATAGACGATCTGGAAGAAGTGGTTGTTGGAGTGCGCAGAAAAAATTGAACTTGGCCAGATTTTTTGCAAAAGTCTCGGCAAGAGTCTTGGTGAGAGTCTCGGCGATGTCTCGAATGAGCACGTTTTCAAGCCTTTCTCCAGACTCTTGCCGAAAACTAACAGATTATAGTTCACGCTTGATAAAAATCGTTGAAAATTGTGTTACGTCCCGCGACTTTTGGGATTTCTCTTCGTTCTTGAGTTTTCCCATATCGGGTAATTCTCGAGAAAAATACGTGAGAAAAAAGAACACGATTGAGACAAGGGTCTATTCTTACGGTCTAGCCATATTTTCACCAATTTTCTGCCTCTCAAATTACGGGCCAAGAGGACATCGTCGACGCCTAGTTAGTCACGCATCGACTCGGACCATTCGAGGAGAGTTTCGAGCGTTATCGTTATAAAGGCTGAATGAAACAATCTCCATCATTGATGCGACAAAATATCCGTCGAAGATATGGGACTCCGCGAAAAATATCGATAGGGCCTTTGTGGGGCCAAGCGACACTCGAACGTTGAAATCTTTGGGAGCGCTTGGCACTCACAGCAGCCTAGCGCAATGCTGAGATCCTTACGCACACTAGAGTGCAGCCATACCGTCGCCATCATATACGAGACGGCGAGGAACTATATTAGTACGTACGATCAGTGGTTCTTCTTTTCCATTTTCATTAGCTTAATAATTACGAGATCCCGAAAGTTCGCAAAATAGGACGATAACATAAATTCAGTATTAAAATCGAGCATGGAAAATATCGGCTGGGTCAGGTCATGCGAAATATAAAGCAAAATTATTTTAACACGTAATTACGTAAGGGAAAAGTTTTTCTTGAGAAAATAGAATTTCGACGACTAAAGTAGTTAGTTTATTAGGGTAGGAAAAAGGGAAAATACAAAAAAAAATGGCATACAGAAAAAAGACGAAAGAAAAGAACACCACTGTCTCTTGACAAGGTCACACACGTGGCCCATAGCAAAATTAGTCATCCTGCGTACAGAGGAAAAAGCTATTCAACACTCCAGTGCGACCCGATGATTTATGTATAAAAAATCCTTTCAACGCTGTGTCGGGAGATTTTTAGTCGAAGAAACGCTATCGGCATATTGCAAACATCCGGAGGTAATAAATTTGTCAAGCAAAAAAAAATGAGACCATGCGAGAGAAAATTGAGATGACGCTGGGAAAGAGAGTCCTTGTCCAAGGGTCCGAGAAAAATTTCTCGCGCCCCGCGGACGGCACGAGGCCCCGCTACCCCCTCGAGTTGTTTCGTTCTCTCTCGCACAATGAGTCGCCACAGGGACGCACACCATATATGGGCACAAAAAGATATTCACCAAGCATTGCTCAAGATTCAAGGTTCTCAAGCTCAAGAGAAATTTTAACTTGAAGCAGGCGTGCGAATTATGCTGAATTATAAGTAGCGTGTGCATGAATGAATGATTCATTTTAGGTCCAACAATAAGAAAATCCCAAACCTGAGAAAATTTTAATTAGCAAAAATCATATTCAAGCATAAAAACAAAAATAGAATTATTCCATTTGTTATGAAACCAAAACAGTTCCTAACACTTCAAACCAAAATACACTTCTTTCGAAAACCCAAAAATTCCAATTTAAAATTCAGAATTCAAATTTCAAAATCCAAATTTTCTTTTAAATATCAAATAAATTCAGTCTCAGGAAAACCATTTTGAAAACTGAAATAAATTAATTATAAACTTCATTCCGAGAAGGATGTTTAAATTGGAAAGCTTGGTAATTGAATTATTCTCAAGTGAACAATCATACAATATTGAAATAATCAATTTACCAAAAAATTTCAGAGATTTTCATTCATATTGTTCAAACGAATTAACATCGCAAATTATAAAAAGTTAAAATATTTACGAGATCAATTTCATTAAGGGATTTTAATCAACAGAAATTATTTAAAATCAATTTAGCCAATACGCAAATTCCGATTATAAAATCATCAAAGCTGTCAAATTCTTAAAAATTGATCAGAATAAATTATTTGATAAATCTAGTGAAATCATCGATATAGCAAAACCAGAAATTCAATTAAATAATTTGCAATTAATGAATTATGAATTCAAAGACTCTTTCTTGCGAGTAGGCGATGGGAGAAGTTTGAAAGAGCAGGGGAAATACAGTGCAGTAGAGCAGAGAAGGAGTGGGAAGTATGGATATTGTCATAGGAAAGAAAGAGAGCCAGCCATAGTCAAAAATCAAACCAATCGGAAGTACTGTAGAGCGAGAAAGAATGAGAGAGCATCCAAGAGCGAAAGAGAACAAGCGGGATGGTCGAAGCCACCGTGGTGGGGCCTAAGCGCAGCGAGAGCCTAAGCGAGGGCGGGAGTAAGAGAGAAGGAAGATAATGGAAAGAGACCTCTCGACTCTGCACATAGAAAATTTGCGTCAAACTGCAAGATCTAAATCGCGAATTGTTTTAAAAGATATAGATTGTAAAAGTATGGAAGCATGAGTGAAATTTAAGATAAATTGAAGTTAAATTATTGATCAATTATTAGAAAATTAGAATGACCAGCGAGGTGGAGGGGAGCTCTAAGACGTGCATCGCCTTAGAAGTCAAGGGACAATTTGCCCCTCCCCAAAACTAAGCTGGACCATGAGCATAAAAGCGCGAGGCGCAACGCCTAATTAGCTCATTCCTCATCAAAAAGTTCACGGATTAATATCGTCCACGACACTCGTCGTCAAAGCTCATTCCTCATCAAAAAGTTCACGGATTAATATCGTCCACGACACTCGTCGTCAAAGCTCATTCCTCATCAACAAAATTCACGGTCTAACATCGTCCACGACACTCACCGTCAAAGTTCATTGATTTTTGAAGAGTTCACTGCGTAACATCGTCCAGGACACTCGTCTTTGATATTTATCAAATTCAATCTTTGAAAGATTTTGATCAACTCTTAACAGTGCGAATTTTTCCGAAAATTAACATAAAACTTTTACTCGAATTTTTAATTCTTAAATTCTTTCAATATTATAGTTACTTCGTTTTAATCATTAATCGCTTTAAATAGACATTGTGCGTGATTTGTCAACATCATTGACACTATTATTCCGTCTACGTTATTCTACATATTACTTATTAGCGATAAAACGATTTTTGTGAATTGTGTGTAATTCTTGGTAATAACAAAGCAAAACTGTGCAACGAAAAACATACACACGCGCATTCAAATCCACTTGGAAAACTTTATTGTGCTGTGTCTTGACATTTTCACCACCGTCTACATCCTGCGTTTCACCGATTTTGCCTATTCATCCGTCGTCTGGTTGATTCTGGTCACCCTGGTCATCTGTACCTATCGTTCGTGGCCATTTATCCAGCAGTCTCTTATTTTCACCATCATCTCCGATTCAATTTTATTCAAATACTCATCAAAAAGGTAAGTAAGCAAAAATGTATTTAAGAATGCAAAATTCGAATTGCGAGAAAACATTTTCTTGACATTCCACGAGAAGGAATCCACAATTGACTTTTCATTCATCTTATTAACTTGGGAGATAACGTCAAAAATAAATTCCATTCGTTTCAACTTGTTTGAATTTTGTGGTGCGCGATTTAAAGTGGTCGTTTGTATTCTTTTCGACACCCGTTATGTTCCATTCACGCTGCACCCTTCACGTCGTATACAGGGTGTTCTTTATTTAAGTGTAATGTCGTGTTAAAGTTAAATTCAGAATTTCAAATGTGCGAATCTTGATTAAAAATCATTTTTCACAATTAAATTATTACATTCACAAACTCTAGGCCCCCGGCGAAACAGTTGTTGGTACAGGCTCCCATACCGGCCAATAGCTGTTATCAAAAGGCCCCTAGAGTTACACAAGACACATTCACAAACAAATCTGAAAGGTTCTGGCGGGTTAGATCAACTGACCCAGGGTACCGTCCCGGTCAGTGATTAACATCAAAGGTTCCCTAAAATTGCACACAAGCCTTGAGACCCGGAACACACAGTCGTCGGTACAGGCTGCCATACCGGCCGGTGACTGCTGATGTGAAACCTCTCAGAGCAACATTTATACTTCTCAGAGCAACCTTTACGTTTCTTCCATCAGCAATGTTCGCTAATAATTTATCATAAATCTGATATAACTCTTTAAATTTTCGAATTTATTTCTGCTCTTATTTCTCATTATAATTTAAGCTGCGAAATGTTTTGCCAACATTTATAAATCGGTCGAGCGCGAAATCATTTATGGTTGAGGTAATAACTTTTAACTGGTAAATTTCAAAATATCAAAATAGCATGTGGCTTTTCCCAGAAATCGTTCTACTTTTCAACCATCATTAGAAATTATATTACCTCACCGAGCCGATCATTTAAAATACACTCTCACGGCCGTCCTGAGCAAATTTCCGCGAGGTTAGGCTCGAAAAGGTCACCTGTCCAACATAACGTAGTTCTTCCGAAAAACGTGTAAAGGAAGGGCTTGCCCCTTCTTGACCGAGATGGAAAACTCGCCGGTTGGGACGTAGCAATTGGTTAAAATAAAACATCAAAAAATGCAGTGGAGACACAATCTAAAAACCCGATACGAAATGCAGATTATTGTGTCAACTGTCATATATCTGTGGCTTCCCAGCACAAGGAGTCAAGTCTATTTTTTTCGAAACATTAGTTAACAACGGTATCCAGTCCATTGTTATGTCTACTTTTATCTCAGACATCTGTTATGCAGGTTTACTCGATTTGATAAGAGATGCAGCCAAATTTCATAACAAGTCGAGTCCAAATATCCTGGCATAACGAGTTAAGTTCAAAGACCCCGGTAGAACAATTGCACTCCGCATCGAGTATGATAATTAGTGATACATTTGAACAATGGCTATAGTTTCACTTTTTTTACAGTTTTATTGATTTGTTTTTAATAAAAACTCCAAATAGATTATAAAATAGTAATCAGCGAGTTTATTGTTTTCAACACAAGTATTGATTTCAAATTGACTTGAAGGGATCGAAAAACGTATTAAAATAACCCTAAATGAAAAATATCAATCGGGGACAGCAAGAAACAATTTTTACAAATGAAAAGAATGTTTTTACAAATCGTCTTGAAATTTTTCCCAACACCTTTAACAATGAATATCTGTCGTTACTAATAATTTCATATTTTTGTAATCATTTTGCACTAATGACTCAACTACCTTAGAGGGATCGAAAATTCTCAATGAATAAAATCTCAAAAATAGTCGATGAAAAATTTAAGGAACGGAGAAAATAAACCATTTACTCACAAACAATATTTATAGACTATTATATTCATAAATAATTTTCAAAGAGAAAAATACTAAAATTATGTATAAATATAATTGTTTTTAAATAAAAAATTACTCATTTTTCACGTTTCTGAAATTTCTCATCAACCAATTTCAACATTTTGTTTTTAAGCAATTTTTTCATTGATTTCCTCGTTTGATATTATTTATTGATGGATTCGATTCTTCACAGGTTTATTCTACACATGACATATTCTACACAAAAGATTATACACAAATATTTCTAAACAAGATAAATGGCACGGAATATTATTCTACACAAAATTATTCTACACCGGTTCCTTTGCACATCATTCTACAGAAAAGAAGTCGCAAGGAATATTCTTCTACACAAAATTATTCTACAAATAATTCTGTATTGTGCGAGGAGGAGCCACGTGGTAAATTTTGACCGCTCAGGGTTGTGAGGCCTGAGTACACACTGGTGGTGCCGAAGTCCTCGCTCGCACGATCGCAAGAGAAATTAATCGCCGACGATCTCGAGTTATAGATGAAGATGGACAATTTATTAAGTAAATGTCACTCAGTTACACACACACAAAAATATAGTTTATCGAAGAAAAAATATGAAAGTATTAGGTTGTTTACAATATCGGAATCGCGGCACCATAAATGTTATTTATTTAAAATTTACTTTAATAATGTTCGGAATCGCACTTTAATGAAATATACTGATTAAATTTTGGTTACCCTTAATAATGTTCGGAAAGAAAACCAAAGGATGGCGCGTAGTGCACTTCAGCACGTCAGTACAAGGTGCGACAGTCTCGGTTGGCAGTTTTGCTGCGACTGAAAATTTTCTGAGTTCTTACAAACGTAAGAATTTCGATGCTTAAAGGCGTGCCCAAGTTGCAATTCTGATTGGTTGAATCGAGAAGGGATAAATAAGAGTGGGCCACATTTTAAGAAAAAAGGGCGTACACTTGAGAAACGAGAAATATACATTTTGAAGGGTCGCGGGTTCGTCCGGTAAAGAGTGCGAGAGGTCATAAATGGCTTAAAACCCTTGCTGGGTGCTCGACGAATAAAGAAATAAAATGACTAAAAATGCTCGCGTGGCTTAAATAATAAAATTCGATCGGCATGAAGGTTAGTTTTACGTTCGGAAAATCCAAATATTTGTATGATGCAGCTGCACAGATGGTGTGAAAGGCTAGCTAAGATAAAAAAATGTAAGTTATTATGAATGCTTGTAAGCCTTAATAAAATGCGAATCGTCATATAGTTTTGGTTTTTCCTGCTCGAAAAACCCGACAAGAGCTTTACGAGGGACAGCTACACGGACGATGCAAATTGCTTCTCGAACGTTAAGAATTATTTTTCCCGAAAATTACTATATAAAGTGAGTCGCTGAAGGTGTACTCGACCCCTAAGAATTTTATGAATATATCTATATCTAAATATTCTGGCACAAATATTAATTCTATTCAATGAGACTAAACATACACCTCCCTTGAGAGAGAATCGATCAAGTCATTGCCTTATCCTATAAGAGTTCAATATAGCACTATTCGCTGTCCTTGTCGGTGTTTATGGGCAGAGGAGCGAGACACCGGATGTTGCGAACAAGATTACCCTCGGAAGTCCGTAAGCTGACGACTCCGTTAATCTTATCTGTTCCGGGCAACGTCTCAATGA
Organism: Alloplasta piceator; assembly: GCA_946863875.1. NCBI lineage: Eukaryota > Metazoa > Arthropoda > Insecta > Hymenoptera > Ichneumonidae > Alloplasta > Alloplasta piceator. The sequence continues at coordinate 31,592,629 of OX333075.1, forward strand.
CACGTGGTATGGACCATCGCCGTAAAGGCTGATTATCTTCCTTGATGAGTACCAGTGTACCTTCCTTGATCTCGTGTGACTCGCGCGTCCACTTGTGGCGAATTTTGAGCTCGGCTAAATACTCCTTGTGCCATCTTCTCCAAAAGTCTTGTTCAACCTTTAGTATGTGCTGCTGAAATGACAATTTATTGCGCTGAACCTCGTCGAGATTGATCTCAGGCGCGCTCGTTAATGAATTGCTAATTAAAAAATGCCCGGGAGTAAGGAGGAGAAGATCGTTAGGATCGGAAATTATAGGAGTCTGCGGGTGGAAATTCAGTGTTGCTTCAACTTTAGCGAGAAAAGTGTTGAGTTCTCCAAAGGTGAACAGTTGATCGCCGATAACATGTTTTGCGTGATGTTTATACGATTTTACTGCTTCCTTCCAGACATCTCCGAAATTTGATGACCGTGGTATGAAATGCCATGTCACACCGCGATCCAAAAGACGTTTGAACACTGCCTCATGATATTTCGCAGACTGGAGAAATTGCATAATCTCCTTTGTCTCGTTACTCGCGCCTACGAAAATCGCTCCATTTGCCGAATAAATATTTCTGCACAGACTGCGGCATGCAATAAAACGTCTCGAGGCACCGAAGAATCCTTCTGCAGCCATATCGCTTATTAATTTCAAATGCGCTGCCTTAACTGTGAGGCACACGAAAACCGTCACGTAGACCTTTATATGGCCGCGATTTCTGATTTTGTTTGCCTTTATAAAAAAAGGGCTGCTGTAGTATACGCTGACACTGTGAAACGGACGAGCTTTTGTTACTCGTACGCTCGGTAGATCGCCCATTCGACAATTTGCTGTTAGGGAATTGACGTGAATGCAATGGATGCACGAACGAATTGTCCGACTTCCTGGACTCCTGCGTGATAGTTACGTAAATGTTCGTAAGCGATGGGATCTGTTACGTGGTGTTTGCGTGATAGCAATACTGCGGGGTTTTCAGCGATGGGTACTGTGGTGTTCCTGAGCCGGCCCCCGACGTGTATGATGCCGTGCTCGTCGAGAAAAGGGCTCTTAGGCGCAAGTTCACTCTCTCGGTTCACGAGCTTGTCGTTGCGAAGTTCTCGTACTTCATTCGCGAAACATTGGGCTTGTATAAAACGTATTATGATATTATCTGCGTTTGCGAGTTTCCTTGGGGCAATATGGCCCTTGCATTTGGTCTTGAATCGCAAAAAATATGCGACAATCCTTCGCATTTTGACGATTGACGAGTATCGGTCGAGAATGTCACTCTGCAAGGGAGCTGCTAGACATTGTATCCTTCTCAACTCTGGCACTCGTTCCAAGCTTGGACGGTCCAGGCGTGGCCAAGTTTCTTCCCCTTCCAGCATTCAATAGGGTCCATGTTTCCAGATCGACGGTGGCGAAAACTCGTCCGGTGTTTGACCTCTTGAAATTAGATTGACTGGATTGTTTGCTGATCGTACATGCCTCCATTCGTTTGCGTCCGTTTTTAATTGAATCTCGGAGACGAGATTCGTTACAAAAGAGAGCAATCTTTACGGCGGTGTCCGTATCCAGTGGAGCACAATCGTTGAAGCGCTCGAAAATATGACCTTACTCGGCTGCTGCTGCCTAGCGTGACTGAATATAGTGTATAATCGAGCCAGTAATGGAGCTGCGCACGATTCAAGTCGGAGAATCGTGATCTGCTGAATGTGGTTTTTCGGATCTTCACATGTCGGCATGTATTTGATTGCGCTCTGTTTAAGGGGGCAACGCGCCCCTTTGCACATAGACGTGTCGACCTTACGTTTCCGTCGGCGTCTACTGCTCTCGCGTCAATAGATGCTCCGTAGGCTCTTTCACTGGCATCGCGAAAACCATGAAGTTGGAGATCACTTGTTTCCGATGGTGTGATACGACGGCTGAACGATAAAATGTTGAACCTTGGTAGTTGGATGGTGAATTTTAACCATTCGTTAAAGAAAGCCAAAGGACTAGCGTCATCCCAGTCTGATTTTTCTAACCATAAGCGTTGCATTATGAGCTTGGAGTCAGTGATAACTGGTCCGAGAACGCCGAGTGGATCGAAAACTCTCGCGATGTCCGATAAAATCATTCTTTTCGTTGCTCGACTCGTGAACGGTGTTGAATGAACGGTGTAAACAATCGAATCTGGCTTTGACCTCCAATAGATTTCCCGAGTTTTTATCGTATTATCCTCATCAGATTGGAGCTTCAGATTGACGTGACTGACTGGCAATTCTTTTTGCAAAATCCGAATGTTAAAAATGGCATTTGTATGTCGTTCGAGAATTTTGGTTTTCTGCTCGAACGTATCCTTGAGCAATTTCCACGCCCTTTTGTAGCTATCATTGGTCATGCTCAAGCTACGATCCAGTTGTTCCGGCTCCCCGCTCGGACACAATCGTAAATATTTCAATTTTTGCGTATTTGTGATATCCACGCGTTGTCCGATCGAGGATTCAAAGTCATCCTGGCTGAGCCATTCTTCGTATCTGCCATCGAATTGTGGCAAGCTGTGCTCTGGCAATCGAGTGGCAGTATGTGTCGACTTGGAAGAATTCAGCGAGTCTGTAGCTGATCTGTTGGAGCTGCTCGTGGGAAAAGCGTTTGATCGCTCAAGTTTATGCCCGTCTGCCAACACTTTGATAAACTCGCCTTCCATGGCCGCGTGAATTTCGTCATGTTTTTGACCAGGTTCAAGCCTTTGTAATTCACTTGTTATGTCATCGAGAGTAACGAAAGCCTTCTCGAGACGTTCCATAGTGATTTGAAGAATATCGAGATTTGGGGACTCGGAGAATGATTTCAGTGTCCGTTTGAACCGCGTAATTTGTACCTTTAGCGCGCTTCGTTTACGAACGAGTTTGTCTCTCGTTTTTATCTCGATGAGCGTGAGAATCATTTTTCTTACGGGTATTATATTTCGTCACGGATTGGAAGGTATGAAGACGTGAAGGGTATGGGCATGGCAATATATTCAATTAACGAGCTTACCTTTGCTGCGGAGTCGTTGGCGCTGTTGACGTTGAATCCAGTGGTGGCGGGCGCGTCGCTGATCCCGTCCTGGAGTTATAGTCGGCCGAAATTGAATAATCCTTTATCACCTTGCACTTCACTGTCTCTATCTTATCACGTATTCTTGTTAAAAGAATAGCTTGTGATAAATGTTCAATAGATGTGAACCATGTTTGCACATCTGGCTCGAAGGACCAAAATGTATTGTGCGAGGAGGTGCCGCGTGGTAAATTTTGACCGCTCAGGGTTGTAAGGCCTGAGTACACACTGATGGTGTCGAAGTCCTCGCTCGCACGATCGCAAGAGAAATTAATCGCCAGCGATCTCGGGTTATAGATGAAGATGGATAATTTATTAAGTAAATGTCACTCAGTTATACACACAAAAAAATATAGTTAATTGAAGAAAAAATATGAAAGTATTAAGTTGTTTACAACATCGGAATCGCGGCTCTATAAATGTTATTTACTTAAAATTTACTTTAATAACGTTCGGAATCGCACTTTAATGAAATATACTGATCAAATTTTGGTTAACCTTAATAATGTTCGGAAAGAAAACCAAAGGATGGCGCGTAGTGCACTTGCACGTCAGTACAAGGTGCGACTGTCTCGGTTGGCAGTTTTGCTGCGACTGAAAATTTTCTGAGTTCTTACAAACGTAAGAATTTCGATGCTGAAAGGCGTGCCCAAGTTGCAATTCTGATTGTTTAAATCGAGAAGGGATAAATTAGAGTGGGCCACATTTTAAGAAAAAAGGGCGTACACTTGAGAAACGAGAAATATACATTTTTGGGGAAAGAAAAAATAAAGATTACCCGCGGTACCTGAAGGGTCGCGGGTTCGTCTGGTAAAGAGTGCGAGAGGTCATAAATGGCTTGAAACTTTTGCTGGATGCTCGACGAATGAATAAATAAAATGACCAAAAATGCTCGCGTGGCTCAAATAATAAAATTGGATCGGCATGAAGGTTAGTTTTACGTTCGGAAAATCCAAATATTTGTATGAGACAGCTGCACAGATGGTGTGAAAAGCTAGCTAGGATAAAAAAATGAAAATATTTATGAATGCTCGTAAGCCTTAATAAAATCCGAATCATCATGTAATTTTGGTTTTTCCTGCTCGAAAAACCCGGCAAGATTTTTCCGAGGGACAGCTGCACGGACGATGCAAATTTCTTCTCGAACGTTAAGAATTATTTTTCCCGAAAATTACTATATAAAGTGAGTCGCTGAAGGTGTACTCGACGCTTAAGAATTTTATGAATATATCTATTTCTAAATATTCTGGCAAAAATATTAATTCTATTCAATGAGACTGAACAAATTCCCTTAAGGGAAAAAGCACCTAAAAAACCGGCAGAAACTCGGTTACTACGGGGAATTCTATTTCCTGCCGGTTTTTTAATAATGTGCGGAGGAACCGGTATAGAATAATTTTTAGTAGAATAATATTCCTTGCCACTTCTCCTGTGTAGAATAATGCGTGTAGGAACCGGTGTAGAACAATTTTGTGTAGAATAATATTTCTTTCCATTTCCTCCCTACATTATTAAAAAACCGGCAGAAATTAGAATTCCCCGTAGAAATCGAGTTTCTGCCGGTTTTTTAGGTTTTTTTCCATTTTCATTAAGAAAATTATTTGTAGAATAATTTTGTGTAGAATAAGATTCCCTGCTGTTCCTTTCGTGTAGAATCATTTGTGTAGAAACTTTTGTGTGGAAAGTGTCATGTGCAGAATAATAATGTGTAGAATAAATTCTTTCGGTCTAGAATAATTTTGTATAGAATAATTATTCCTTTCCACTTCTCTTGTGTAGAATAATGCGCGTAGGAACCGGTGCAGAATAATTTTCTGTAGAATAATGTTTCCTGCCATTTTTCTTGGGTAAATTATTTCGGTGTAGCACAATTTTGTGTAGAATGATATTCCTTGCCACTTTTCTTGCGTAGAATAATGTACGGAGGAACCGGTGTAGAAAATTTTTGTATAGAACAATATTTCGTCCCATTTATCTTGTGTAGAATCATTTGTGTAGAATGTTTGGTGTAGAATATGTCATGTGTAGAATAAATCTGTGTAGAAACAAATCCTCTTCCAATTCGAATTATTACAATTATTAGAATTTGTAATTTTATAGTCAGATATTTTGATATTGACATGTAATTGATAATCAAATCTGTCAAAATAGAAACAGCGAAACAGTTGCAATGCCTCAGTCCCGTCATTTTTTCACGAGGCTATATTGCTTGACGCGTTAGAAATGAACGTGACCCATCAGTCTGAAATTCGTGCGGAAATTGACTGATGACGGAACTTCACAGAGCTCTAAAAATGTATGTCCAGGCAGTAAATGAAGGCACTGTACTTGTCTCCAATTTTTGTACACCATTTTTGGTGTTTTTAGGGGTGATTTGTCGACTTTTTGTAAAGTGTTTCCATTCGGTTTTTCAACTATACATGATTGATAATTCTATTTGATTATATAATTTAATATTATTTATAATTTCATGTAATGATATTATTTTTATATACTTAGTTTATAATTTCTCTTGTCCGATAGACTGCAAAAATTATATTTTAGACACGAAATCATTCATCGATGAGAGAACGAATCATTAATCTCAATAAAGATTGAATTTTCTTCATTGTGCTGTGAATAAAATGCTATTTATACAAAGGTGCCTTTTTATTTTTCTTCACCTAACTCCACAAATCATATTTTGGATACAAAAACTTCCATCGATGAGTTAAAAAATCATAAACCTCATTATTGATAAAATTTTTACCAGTAAGCAGCAAACGAAATGCTATGAAATCTGACATTCTTGGTTTTCTCATCAATGCCCATGAATGATAATAAATCATTTACCTCATAACCGATAGTCCTTACCTGATCCTGACCTCAATTCACGCTATATCATTTATTGGTTTAAAGAGAAAAAACCATGTATGCAGCTTTGGCGTTTCGCGGCTAGCCTTTTTTCTGAAGCTAATATCATCCGCAATAATATACAAAGATGTATATGGGGCATTCCATCCCAAATCAGACAGTTTGAAAAACTTTTTTTTTCATTTCCTCAATTTTCTTATACTTTCGAGTACCCATCAAAAGACCCTTTCTGTTAAATTTCGAGATTTTTTTTATTTCCCGTTCAAAAGATATTAAATTAACAATAAAACCGCTTTTTTTTGAGTATTTTGGTCATAACTTCTTTAATAATGGTCCAAATTAGAAGTTTTTTTTTTTAATTTTTGTTCTATTATTGCCTTTTCAGAAAGAAATACAACAAAAATATTCGACTTGTTTTTGAATGAGTTTTTTGAGTTTTAAACGTTAAATCGCGTTTTAAAAAGTGAATGTCATTTTTGATTTTTTTTTTAAATTTTTTGTTTTAAACATCTATCTGTTCAACAATTTTTAAGACGAGTTCAATCGTGGGATCTCAATAACTACTATTTTTTTCGATTTTTGAAAATTAAATTTTTTTTTTTCTAATAAATTATTATGAATACCAATTTTTGTTACTGTATAGTATTTTTTTCAATATTTAGAATTAATTTTGACCCAATTTCTGTTACTGTATAGAATTTTTTTCAATATTTAGAATGTATTTTGACACTTTCTTATCGTTAACAGGTTCTCAGAATTAATAATTAATCATTAAGTCTGTTTATGAACAATAATAACAACAGTTTTTATTTATTAACGTATTTTTTTGAAAACCTTACATATACGATTATTTCCTGAATTAGAATATTCCTTTGTCAATACGTTTCCGTTGCTTATTGGAATAATTGAATGAAATTTTTGCGTCCCCCTGTGATTGACTTCGCAGTATTTGATCGCAAATAAAATCTTCCTTTTGCATCTGAATAATGTTTTTCATGTGAAAATTTGACAGCAATATTCGGTAGACTATTTAGGTTCAATGCCCACTCATACAATTCTTGAACTGTTGTTATTTGCTCATCGATTAGTTATTAATTTAAAAAAACTGTTAACAATGAAAAAGGTCCAAATTTATTTAAAATGATTAAAAAAATACCATACAGTAACAAAAATTGGTATTCATAATAATTAATAAGAAAAAATTTTTTTAATTTCCAAAAATCGAAAAAAATAGTAGTTATTGAGATCCCACGATCAGCCTAGTCTTAAAAATGGTTGTATAGATAGATAATTGAAACAAAAAATTTAAAAAAAAAATCAAGAATGACATTCACTTTTAAAAACGCGATTTAACGTTTACAACTCAAAAAACTCATTCAAAAACAATTCGAATATTTTTGTTGTATTTCTTTTTGAAAAGGCCATGAGAAAACGAAAACTTCGTAAAAAAACTTTTAATTTGGACCATTATTAAAGAAGTTATTACCAAAATACCAAAAAAAGAGTGGTTTTTTTGTTAATTTAATATCTTTCGAACGGGTTGTTTAAAAAATCTCTAAATTTAACAGGAGGGGTCTTTTGATGGGTACTCAAAAATGTAAAAAAATTGAGGAAATAAAAAAAAAGTTTTTCAAACTGTCTGATTTGGGATGGAATGCCCCATATAGTATAAAATTATTTACAATTTCATTTGAATATATAATTTTTATGTAAATATAATAATTTGGTTGTCCAATGGAATACTCAAATTATATTTGAAACAAAAACGTCCATCGATGAGAGAAAGTCATAAGACTCAATATGAATAGAATTTCCTTCATTATGTAGTGGACATAATGCTATTCATACTGAGGTTCATAACTTTTTTTCTATAACTAACACCACAAAACAGATCCTGTATACAAAATCTACCAACGATGGATAAAAAAATCATAAGACTTATTATTAATAGAATTTTGTCCATATCGCAGTGATCAAAATAATGTTGTCCTGGTTGTCCATTGTGCAGCGAATTGTCCTTTGTGCTATGGACAAAATAGTATTAACATTAAAATTCACAACTTTTTTGCAACAAACATCACGAATTGGATTCTGGATACAAAATCTTCCGTCGATGAGTAAAAAAATTATAAACCTCATTATGAATAGAATTATGACCGCCGTGCAGCAAATAAAATATTATAAATACTATGGTTGATATTAATAGTATCAAGTATGGTATTAAACTGTATGATAAAACATTTTTTCGACAGATCATAATGAATTCTAAATATATTTTTGGGCAGATCAAAATAAATTCTAAATAAATCTTTCTGAAAAAACTACGAACATGTTACATTAATAAGAAATTAAAAGTCTCTGGAAGGCCTTGGCAAACAATTCTCAGACCGCCTTGAGTAATTTAGAAGAATTATTTACCAAGAATTGGCAAACCCTTTTAATTTTGCGTTGAGTGAATAAATTTATCATTTTTTTGTAGAAGGGAACATTCGTATCTTCAAGTACACAAATTATTATATTCTGGCAGCACAAATCACTACACCAATTTTTTCTATACAAACTGTAAAAATGGGTTTTGAATTTTTATTGAGCACATATCATTTTTATTTTTCTAAAGGTTTCCAAATATTTAAAATGAATTCAAACAAATGTGATATATACATATTAACTCGATGCACGTTTTGTAAGCAACTCATTTCTATTTACAATGAGTGTTGTTAAACCACCGTTGAATTTAAAGTATTTTTTGAAATAATATATGAAAATAAACTAAAACGAATGCGACGATTTATATGAACTATAATACGTATATATTAACTCGATGCACGTTTTATAAACAAAAAAAATAAAATCGACACCGCAATTAGTAAATATAAAGTTGCTCGGGAAGACAGCTGCATCGATATTTATTTTTTAGGTTACCCATGATGGTTGGTACGTAGGTTTCTGCATTCATCATTTTAGTTGTTTGATCCGCTGTTAGATGGTGCGAAGATAAATTTCTGTGTGGTTCGCTTTATCGTCCCACCACGAGCCAATCACTGAGCAAAGAAATTGTATCAGCGATTGGGATTGGCTCGTGCAGTGGGAATTCATTCTGCGAAAAATCGAGGAAGGAGAGAAACCATGATCGTCGTAATATTCAGAAAATAACAATATAAATTCGATATCTTCCATATGCAAACACCTGTATCATTCATTTGGATGTCGATGGAAAGAGAAAAAAATCACCAACGCAACGTGCATTTTAAAAATTTTCTACTCCGTATATTTCAAGTATAATCGAAAAAATCTATTTTCAATATAGATATACTCATGTGTATAAGCATGATCCTTGCTGTATAGAGTCCGCTGGAAGCTCCTCGTGTCGGTAAGGTTAGGTTATGTACTTGTCTCGAGTCGCTATCGCGACTCTTGATTTGTGATTTTAGTAACTGAAGAAAAAAGTTGCTAACCTTAATATTAATAGCATTATGTCCACTGCACAATGAAGGAAATTCTATCTATATTAAAGTTTATAATTCTTTCTCTCATCGATGGATGATATAGTGTCTAAAATATAATTTTGCTTGTATGATGGATTGCACAAATTATATTTTAGACACCAAATCATACATCGATGAGAGAAAAATTTATAAACTTAAATAGGTTCTTATTATAATTATAAATTTATAATTTTGCTTGTCCAATGGACTGCACAAATTAGATTTCAGACACTCAATCTTCCATTAATAAGAGAAAGAATCATAGTAATAGAACAGAGCGGGTTCGAACTATGAGATCTCAGGGGGGTTGAGGGGACGGGGTAGCACGGAATCTGTTGCGGGGAAGGGTATGCAGGAAGGGGGAAGCCATGTATCTGCTGCGTGAAGGGTTGGCGGGGGGGGGGTCCATGGGTCTTGCGGCGAAGGGTCTGCATCGGCGAAGGAGGGGGGAAGACATGGGTCTTAAGAAAAGGGTATGTGCGCGTGAAAGGGATGGATAGATAGGAGGAATATGTGTGCGTGAGAGGGATGGAGAGATGGATGGAATTTGCGTGGGAGAGAGAGGGTTAAATGAAAGGAATATGTGTGCGTGAGAAGGATGGATGGATGGAACAAATTCATGTGTGGGAAAGTGAGGGCTAGATGGAGAGAAATATACGCAATAATAATAATGATACTAAATTTAATTATTTGGTTCTTAGAAATGATTGGATCTTAAAATATGGGATGGGGGGGATATGTTGAGATTACAGAAAGAGGGGTGCAAAGATTTCTGAATTATTTCACAAAAAAACCGAAAAAAAATTATTTCAAGAATTGCACTCAAGATGGAAAGATGTGCAAGTATGTACGCAATCCACCCATCGAAAGAACCCTGGACATTAACGAAAAATGAACTGGAATCAGTTCTCAAGGGTTTGCTCATAAGCTATTACGGTAAATTTATTAATAAGATGTGGGATCGTCTACCTGAACATTTGCAGTATCATGGCGAATTACAGTCATATCGCGATTGTAGAGATCATCATAATCCACCGTGGGACCGAACTCATATCGATGGTCCGGGCCCCATGCGCCGAGATTGTCAAAAAAAATTTTCAATGGATATACTCGTCTACATATATGCGAATAAACGTGCTCAGAATCCTCAGGAAATGACGACAAAGGAGCTACGAATTATATCACTGACTATGTTTAAAAAATATTCCATTGAATTCACGGACATTCTCTGGGATCGTTTTCCGGAATATTACAAATTAAATAATGAGATAAAATCATACGGAAGATGCAATAAGCATTGGAACACGCCATCGCAGGAAGATCATGCAGATGGTGCACCACCCCGACGTCGAGATTGTCAAAAGTGTCCGGAGGAGAGTGCGTGGAACGTGTTTAGGCCTGTTCAGCGATGCAAGTGTTCGTCCACAGCAGGGGGTGCGTGCGTCGAACGTGTTTGAACCTGCTTAGGGATGCAGATGTTCACAGCGGTGGCGGTCAAGTAAAAAAAACGCGTCTAGAGGTGCTTGGGCGCAAGTGTTTTTTGAGGGGGAGGCTGCGACGGATATGCTCAACAAGATTGAATCTGTTTGAAACGCGGAAAATTTATGGAGAGGAGATGTCTGTGGGAATTGGTGAAAGGGGGATGGATAAAAAATCTAGAAATAGTCATAGAATAAAGAGAAGAGCATCAATTAACTGCTTCACGAGCTCCCAGCAAGACGTGATCTTGGACAAATTTCTCAAAAAACCATATTCGTACGGAAAAAATGGCTTTCTCCAGAATCAACGAGATCTGCGAGATGTCCGAGTTTCTGCCAACGAAGAAGTTGAAAGATCTCCAAGTCGAGGGGGAACATTCAATCTCCAACATTCGGCCTGTCACGACAAAATATGGTAAGAGATACGTCGCTGAAGTCGAGAGAGAATTCACCATCTTCCTACCCGCCCGAGTCGTCAAAGCATTCGAACGAGACGCTGCAACGTTTGGAAAAATACTCGAAGCTGCTCAGACCGGTCAGCTCCGTATGAAGTACATTGGTGGACATTGGAACGGTATCGAATTCCACGAAATCTCCGTTCAAATTATCATTCTCGACGTAAAAAAAAAAAAGAATCTGTATATATGTATGTTCGATATATCTGTGAATTGTAATATTGTAAAGGAGGAGGAGGAGAAGAAAAAAAAAGTTTTGTATCAATAAAACGCAAACCACATTAATTTAAAAAAATGTTTTATTTATTCAAAGATCCCTCGTTTACATAATGCATGGTATGCATATAGCCAGCTTTTCAAAGACTTCACATTCGTCCTTGCACAATTGAATCTCGTATCTCTCTCGTGGTGGGAACAATTCGATGGAGTTTTCGGCAATTTCTTCAGCGATGGACAGTCCAGAGTCTCCAAATCGATAATCTCCGTTGGCAAGTCTAAGCTCATTAGCCATAAAGACTTTTCACTGCCTTTCACAAAGATCCTGCGAGCGCGTTGCAAAATAGCTTGAAGAAGTGCGCTCGAAGCGTTGTTTGGTATGCTGCCATGATCCCACGGTATTCCATGGAAATTGCGTTCCAACCATTTGTTTGTAATTTTATATTTAGTTGGTAGAGCGTCCCATAAATATGGTGGTTCGAAGAAAAGCGTCAGAGGTTCAGCATTTTTCTCATCCGCTCGAATGATTGAAATTTCTTTAAGGATAAATTCGTTGGTGGGTCCCTTGAAACCCTGTAGATCGATGACAAACTCCATCTCGACTGATGTCCAGTGCGATCACTTTAGTGAATTTATACCACTTTTTTTACCCCACCACTTATGGGATTGTACTTTACAACGCGATCATGTGGAATGAGGCAGAAGGCACATGTTTGTGCTGGTATATTCGTTTTCGTCTCAAATTCGAGACGTACGTCCACGGGTCCGGACTTGAAGGAATCATTTTGCTTTGAACAATCAATCACCACGAGAGGTGCATATTTGAGAAATTCAGTTCTGTTCAACCATGGCTCAGTCTCCTTATTGTAATATGTTGACTGGAAGTTTGTATACATATCGTAGAGTAGTGCATATTGATTTTGTTGTATATTCAAATTCATGTTACCATAAGGATAACATTGGGAGTTCAAGTAAAGTTTCACATTGGTTAAATTACAATGATCGAAATTACTCGCATTCTTCGTTGTAACGTTTCTTCTCCCCATTTCTCATGGAAATTGGCGCGTCTTTGGCGATAAACTTTAAAAGTTTAATTTTTTGTTGATCCGCCACGGTGACATATGGTACAAGCCATTCGATTTTACGCAATTCAAGCATGTAATTTTCAGCAGTTGTTTGGATGAGTGCATTGGCATTACTCCGTGATCTGGTCAGAATTAATTCATGCTTCGCGTTTACAACCATTTTTCGATAATCTACGGCAAAGCCCAACAGCATACGCAGTGGTACGCACACATCAAAGTTACCCGCTGGGTCCACGATTTGCTTGGTCTCTTCTACATCGAGCCAACTTGTATTTTCAAGCATTACACTCTTGCTCGGTGTGAAAGATGTATATCCTTGAATGAGAGATGTAATACCCACATTCTTATTACGATCAATTTCGATCGCATTAAGTTCATAGCGCACTTCTTCGAATAAATGGCATATAGCATTGTTAACGAGACTCGTTGCAGTTGTCGGTGTACCATCTGGTTTCATTAGTTGTCCGTAAATGTGCAGGTAACTTTTGCTCGGCAGAATTGATAAATCTTGATGCTGGATTAAGATACGTATATCATCAGTGTTGTTGCATGTTGACGTTGCGTATGGTTGATGAGCATGAACCTCATAATGTGCGATGGATTCATCGAAGATGACGGGTGTCTGAATATTTACGATTTCTTCCTCCATTGCACGCAGCAGATGCACAACGCACAGAACAAATAATTCCTCACACGCGCACTCCACGAACTTTGAGACCCAAGTTCTTCAAAAGTTACAGGTTTTGTGGTGTTAGCGCTTTGAGCGTTGATCAACGACTGGTTTCGCGATCCCATAATCGTCTATTAATATTGGGTATTCTATTGTAGACTATGTCCATTGGATTTCATATGATGGTGATGACTTCGCCACGAAAATTCACCAAATCTCCGTTCTGATCAACAATACGAAGCTGTATGTTGACAATTATTCGAGTCGTGATCGGTAGATAAATCACGTTTGATGGAACTTCGATAATTTGAAGCCAGGAGGCACAGATGGAAAAAATTCGTGAATTGTGTGAACTTTCTGCCCATCAATGTATGCACCGGTGGTTATATTACACTCGACTTGTATGGCATTCACTTTAAGAATGGACACTGGTAGATCAGATTCATGTATTTTATTTGCTTGCAATACCTTTGATGCAAATCCCAACAGAGGTCCAATCGTATCAATGGGTGTGAAGAGGAGAGGTTGATCACACTCGATTTCACTGCGTAGTGTATTATTATTTAGCGTGAGTTTAATTTTCACGTTTTTAGGTGATAATTCTGCCTGTAAATACTTTTCAATATCCTCTATATCGTAACTGCCTGTTGGTATGGTCACCACACGTGTTCCAAAATAAAGTTTGTTGCATCCCTCGTCGATGTTTGAGTTGAATGTGATGGTATTGATGTGAATGTGAGCAGTCCGACGAGTCCAAGAGCATAAGCCTTGTGTGGAGATAGTTCGATGGGCGGGAAAAAATGCGTCTTAAGGACTGAGGCCGATCACGATAGCGTTAATGCTTTGCTATCATCCATGATGCTTGCAAATTAGACACTAGACCCAAAGCTCTACAATGCACCGTTATATAGTGTATATCTGTCTCGACGATTCAACTGTCCACATCGAAATTTAAGACACAAGTGTCCGCACTCAATCGTATCATATTCTTGATATTTTTTGTAATTATAATTAACGCTACCAACATCAAAATATCTCATCAGTTCAGATGGTGGTGGGAGATTGCCGAAACTGTCAAAGTAGACGATTCTTTGTCCAGTTTTCTTGTATGCAACCCAATGTGTGCCAGGATCCACATTTTTATCCAAACTCACAATTGCTGATTCATGCTTGAGAGGTCCACTTGTTGGTAATGTATCACGCATATAAATCCCACGAAAATGTGGGATTTTCATGATTTTCGCATGCCTCAGTAGATCGATGTCGGTGAGAGGTTGTCGTGGTAGCGTTCTTATGCGTTTTTTTGCTTGATATGAAGCCCCAGTCCCTGCTTGTATGGTCTTAAGTGTAAACCTTTCCCAAAGCAATGCTCTCGACCTTCTCATTATACCGCTTCCCTTCGTCCAATTCTTCTTTTAGCAGCTTGAGCAGCATTTACAGCATTTGCTATTGCAGCAGCCCCACCGGACGATGCGCCGGCAGCGCTGAGGCCTGCGAAGAGAGGTACGAGAAAAGGCAAGACACCACCAATTTTCCGAGGAACAGGAATAGGTCGAGGTGTGCGTACTTTATTGCCCCGCAAACTAGCACGCGCGCCTAATGCCGTCGTGACGACTTTACGAGGATTGTCACTTCGAATCATGGCTTTCCGCGCGGCATGAATGACCTTTTTCAAGCAAATACTTTTTTGCCGTTTTGTCTTTCTCCCATTCACAGACCTATTCACATTGCAAAGTGCACAAATCGTGCACTTTGCATGCAGGGTCCAATGGATTTATACCCGGATCACCACGAGCAAGACGCTTGATCAACTTTGTACCAGGCGCAGGCCCACAATATTGATAGCCGGGTAAATGTAATTCCACAGGAAGATTATTAATTAGACTATTCATTGAACCTTTGCCGGATTTCTTGTTTTTATGCACAATCATCACCCTTCAAAGGTCAATCCTCGACTGATTATTATTCACATTATAAAGATATTCATATGGTTTTTTCAGTTAGTCGTATGTGAGATGGTGTCGAAGAAACAAGTTTACGGTGGGCAACTGGCCCTAATAAATTGCCGTAAACTTGTGGAAGGGGGTGGAGAGAAGAAGCAAAGACGCCATGGAAATATACTTCTCGATAGTATCCGTGCGGTGTTTTGCGGTCCGTCGAATTGTGGAAAAACTAATGCATTATTGACGCTGCTGATACACCCCAATAGCTTGAGATTTGAGAAAATTTATTCCTATTCTAAATCGCTAAAACAGCCAAAGTACAAATTACTCGAACAATTACTTGAACCTGTTGATGGTGTTCAATATTATCCCTTTAACGAGCATGAACAAGTTGTGTCACCGAGTGAAGCTCATCTAAACTCGATATTCATCTTTGACGATTTAGCATGGGAGAAACAGGATAATGTCAGAGCATTTTTTTCCATGAAAAGACACGAGATTGTCGACAGTTTTTATCTTTGTCAGACATATACTCGTATCCCAAAACATCTCGTAAGAGATAATGCAAATTTTGTGGTGCTGTTTAAAAAGGATAATATGAATCTCAAACATGTGTATAACGATCACGTGAATACGGACATGATTTACGCAGGCTTCAAAAATATGTCTGTGAAATGTTGGAAATCCAACAAGTATGAATTTATTACGATAGATAAAGATAGTGAAATTATTGACGGTAGATACAGAAGAGGTTTTGATTCCTTCTTAACTGTCGATGAGAAATAATTGCTTATTCTGTGCAGAGAGACAGTCTGAGGTCTGCCGTATCTGTGTAAACATGAAAAGCACAGAACTCTTGCGCGAAAAGAACAAACTGTGTCAACTTGCCAAGGCAAGTGATGCAATACGACGAAAACATCAAATGTTGAAAAGTGGCCGTGAGAGTACACAACAAAAAATGCAGGATATATTTAAACCAATCATCGGGCAATTGGAGGAGATCGTTTCATATAAAAAAAAATGAAGCAAGAAATTAAGGATGAAAAAGTAAATATGAAGAAAGAGGAGGAGATGAAGGAGGAGGAGGAGGTCTATCACAATATTGAAGGAATGCAAAATAGCACGCTCCAGGACAGTTCATTTGACGGGACTCTTGATGAAACGGTGATAGCTGCAAATAATATTGTTGATGATGACAATGGTGATAATAATAATAATAATAATAATAATAATAATAATAATAATAATAATAATAATAATAATAATAATAATAATAATAATAATAATAATAATAATAATAATAATAATAACAATAATGATAATGATTATGATTATGATTATGATTATGATTATGATTATGATTATGATTATGATTATGATGACGATGACGATGACGATGACGATGATGAAATATCGGATGATGCTGAGGAAAAATTCACTGGAGATGTCGATAAATTAATACGTGAATATCTCGGATTGCTGCATGAGAATAAAAAACAACCTTAGACGTCTTTTATGGGGTGCGAAACCTCGCTGAAGATAAATTAATGATGGGTGATTCGTCGATTGATTCGAACTCGATCATATTTATGTTGGACATCAAAAGTATCCGAAAAATATTGGATCAGTTGAGTTACTCCTTTAAAAAGTGCCAAAGCCTAATCATGTTACATCAAACGGTTTGGCCAACTATCAGAAAATTATTATAGCTCCGAATGCACATAGAAAAGATTATAAGCGTTATGCCACTATTCGGGAAAATACGAGTTTTAAATTCCGGAAATTCATTTCTCCAATAATAAGAGAACGCGGTGCGCACAAAGGTGGAAATGTTTCAAAGTATAAGGTGGCTCGAAAAAATGTCCCATATGACTATGTCCACTGGGATGATCTGAATGCGCTAGTTGACCGTCTTCGTCTTCTGATCACATCACAATCAGCTGGCACAATCACGTTCCAACGAGATCATTTCCATTACTGAGGAATTACGTGAAGCTGAAATCATTTATCAACTCATACCCGCCGAATTTTCATGCATTCCCAACATGACTATCGATGTGTTTGGACGAAAGTTAAATACAAGTGGTGGCGGTGTGGGCCCTCCAAGTAAACCGAGTGTTGGGTTTAAGACTACAGCAGACGGACATTATAATTTGGACCAAAAACGACTGTGCAACGTTGGTGATGTAAAAGCATTAGAAGATGCCGTCTCCCTTGGTGTGCTAATAACCCACACGAATACCGTCTCCGATAAAATAACTAATTCAATTAATGAGAGTTATGAATTAATGGCAAATTCCCTTGAAGGTGGAGTGAAAGCTAAGATCTGCGAACGTCGCGTACAAGTAGAGAGCATGAAAACTAAGATCAGCGAACTTCGCGTACAAGTAGAGAGCATTAAAACTACGATCAACCAGCTCAATGCCGCAGTGAAAAATTTGAAAGATACAAAAACTAGTGCGGAGCCTGAAATTGCAAGCAAAGTGTTAAAAGCGTTGTGGTAAGAAAACAAACATGAGTGAGAAAAAGCGTGCTTTGGTTGAGAAGTTACATAAGCCAGCTCGGCGAAACTATCGTTGCCGACATGTGGACATACGCGGCCTGGATGAAACATAGCAAGCTGATCTCGTTGATATGTCATCGTATGCACGCAAAAACTCCGATCATGAATTTCTCCTCACCGTCATCGACATATTCTCCAAATTCGCATGGGCCAAGCCGTTGAAGAGCAAGAGTGGAAAAGGTGTCACCGCTGCAATGGAATCAATACTCGCCGAAGGACGCACACCGAAAAATCTTCACGTCGATCGTGGAAAAGAATTTTATCATTCTGAATTTAAGATGCTTATGAAAAAGTTTGATATTCACATGTATTCTACGTATAGCAATTTAAAAGCATCAATTTGTGAACGCTTTAACCGTACGCTTAAAAATGAAATGTGGATTTAATTTAGTCTTCGTGGAAACTGGAAATGGATTGATATTCTTGATATGTTAGTTATGGAGTATAATAACACTGTGCATTATACCATCAAAATGAAGCCGAAAAATGTAAATGCCGCGAATGAAAGAAAAATACTACATGACACTATAAAAGAACTGAGATGGGAAAAAAACTTGCGAAATTCAAAATCGGCGATCAAGTGCGCATTAGTAAATTTAAAAATGTATTTGAAAAAGGTTCTACGCCGAACTGGACAACGGAAATATTTACAATATATCGAATGAGAAAAACTAACCTCATAACATATAATAGAAAAGATAACCAGTATGAGCCCATTGCGGGTAGTTTCTATGAACAAGAGTGCTTAGTGTTCAATACCCCGATATATATCACATCGAAAAAGTGTTAAAGAAACGTGGCAGTCAGCTATATGTGAAATGGTTGGGTCTCGAAAATGCACACAATAGTTGGATAAGCAAAGACGATTTGTAACTAATGAAAAAATAATAATATCATGTGAAAACGACTCGCTATTTGTTTTTTTTACGACCCCGATCCTTGCAACCATAGCCGACGTTCGATGTCCCAAGCTAAACAGGTTAACACCGTCTCTTTATCTCTCTCCCACTCACACTCCCCCCCCCCCCCCCCCCCCACGGAACCATAACCAACGTTTGATGCCCCAAGTCGAGCAAGTCAACACCGTATCTCTCTCTCTCTCTCTCTCTCTCCCTCTCTTTCTCTCTCCCTCTCTCTCTCTCTCCCCATGCAAGCATATACCCAGAGCGATTTCTAAGAGGCTATGAAATAAAAAAATGAAACACATGGATTCGGGAATTTCTTTTTTTATTCTACAAGAAGTATGCAAACTCTATTTACAATAGCATGCACAATACATAATAAAATGAAATATTACGACATTTTTACATGGGAATTCGATAGAGACCCCTTGGCAATGTTTCTACCGTTCCCGGTATGATATACCGCTTATCATCATGTGGACTTCGGGTAGTTTTATCCGTGGAAATTGTATAAACATTATGCAATGTTGACCGAATGGAAAATTGGCGTCGGCCCATTTCGATATTTTTAGTCAAACATTGCGTATAATGTTCTAAGGTGATTGCGTGAGCAACGACGGTGTTTTTGACCCCCTTCGCTTTTTTCATCTTTTTCTCCCTCGAATCGCGTGGCATACATCTTCGATCTAAGACCCACGAATTCAGTCATAATACCCCCTTTCTTTTCATCTTTCATGAGACCGGGAACTTTTTTGTTCACAAGCGTTATATCATATACATTGTAAATTGGAGAGTCGCTCGTGTCGAATTTATTAATAACAATCGTCCAAACTTTGTGAAAAAAAACTTTTCCATACACTCACGGCACAAGGGGTAAAAAATACCCCACGTTTTCAGGAAGTCTACTTCGAACAGCTATTCAATGCACACTGAAGCTTGCCACACAATACTATCCCACTTTTTCTCTAGTTGATGATGTCAACTGATGGTAGATGGTGACACTTGGTCCATTCTATTGAATTAAGTACGTTTTATTGAAGCTCAAATAAACACTAGGGTATTTTTTACCCCGAGTGCCAGTTAACGGTTAAAGTGAAAAACAATTTTTTTTTGGGCTTTTTTCACATTTTTATTGCAAACAGCGTGTAAATGTACAGAAAAAAAAAATTTCGAAGAATTTTCGAATTTTTTATTTTTATTAATTTTATCGATTTTTTTGGTCTTTCATAAATTTAAACGCTGTTTGCGAGAAAAATGTGAAAAAAGCTTTTAATAATGATCATGAAGTGTTTAGGGGCCATAGACATAATCCTTGAATTTTTTTGAAAAAAAAAAATTAAAAAAAAAAAAAAATTTCAAAATTTTTTTGATTTTTTTTTCATAAATTTAAACGCTGTTTGCGATAAAAATGGTGAAAATACTCGGAAAAAAATTTCTTTTTTCATTTTCATAATGATTTTGAAGTGTAAAGGGGCAATGGACATGACCCTTTAATTTTTTCAAAAATTGGATTGCTTGAAACAAAAAAGCCTTTCGATAGATCAAATTGGAACTTTACAGGGATTTTGTGGGCATATTGAGCTGTAAAAGTCACGCTCAACATTATTTGTTTTATCAATATTTTTAATTTGGCCGTTGATTTTCTAAAAAACCGTAAATAGCCCTTTTTCTCCTGTTTTTTCAAATTTATGGCAAGGATAGGAAACATTTATTTTCAAAAAACCATTGACAATTCTTGTAGAGCATTGATTTAAGTTTGTGAAACGCCCCTTTTGATTCCTGTGCGATCATTGGTTGCTGAGATATCAATGGTCAAACAGAAAAGTGTTTTTTTTTTCGTAAAAGCTCGATATCTCAGCGAAAAATGATCGCAGCGAGGTCTCTAAAGAGCAAATTGAAGCTAAATAAACAAGCTATCTTGTCCTTATAATGTTTGAGCTGGAAGAATTTTTTCCCAAAAGTTACAGCCAAAACAAAAGCGATGCAAATTTGCCAAATTTTTTTTTCTTGGTATTTCTCATAATTGCGTGGAACCTGTAACTTCGAAAAATTTTTTGCTAAAAGATCTGAAAACAAGAAACTTTAAGCTTCAAAATGCTTTTTTTAGACCTGGATACGACCATTTTTAACTGAGATACAGCATTGTTAAAAACCACTCAAAATTTGGGAAAATTTTTTGATCCTTTAATTTTTTCCACTAGTGTATATATGTATGTGTGTGCTACATGAGGGATAGAAATTCACTCACCGATCGCATATGAACTTCTTTTTCTTTGATTTGCACAGTTGCTTCCTGATGAGGCGAGATAAACTCTTAATCACCACGAAATATCCAATTTTTTCATTCCGAGGATCTTCGATGTACATTAGATTGACGTGCCTCTCCTTTTTATTTTTCGTGACGCGAATCGGAATTATCTTATTGTCATTCTCAGCGTACACATTTATCAAAAGGTTGTTCAATTCTTCGAATTTCTTAATTTGATCCAATGTCATGGGAAAATCTATACCGCGGAGATAACGGACCGTTGAATAGTGAGGATACGACGACGAAGAAATAGCAGTTATGGACGACAATTTGGAGCGGGCAATGGACTATTACGGTCGGGACATCGACTGTAATGAAATCGAGCCCGAAGAGCCGCGAACGGATGATAAAGGATGGGAAACAGATTACTCCACGGAGGAGGAGCATCTGAGCCGGATGGTTCCACGTCCAGAAGCGAATGCGTTAGATACGAGAATGCGAGTGTGCCTGATAACGGCGTTCTATTTCGCTCGATATGGAGTGAAACTTTATCTCGACTGTTTCCGAAAAGATCCAGGAGGATGGGGCCAGGTGTCAACCAATTGGTTCCACCATCGGTGCGAATACCGCACTCTACACGTCCTGCACTGCAGCGAATGTGATAAGAGGCTCTCCTTATTCATCCCGCCTGACGCCTGTGGAGTTTGCACCAGCCGTGAGTATTGTTTTTTTATTTTTAAATAATCTTATTTTTTAAAATTTGATTTCAATAAAAAAATGGGATTCGGGATGATCCGGATCATATTTTCAAGAATGATATTTTTTTATATTTTTGTGATTATTTCAAAAAATCATTATTATATAAATCGTATTCGAAATCGTATTTTTAGATGATAATATTTTTAAATATTTTTCTACAATTATTGTAGATAATAAATAAAATATAAAATCAACTAATTAATCAATGCATAAAAATTAATATGCATAAAAATGCGAGCGCACACACACACACACATACACACACACACACACACACACATTCCTTCCATATATCCATCCCTCTTACGCAAACATATTTTTCAATCTAGCCCTCTCTCTCTTTCTCTTTCTCACACACACACCCGCACGCAAACACACACACACACACACACACACACACATTCCTTCCATCTATCCATCTCTCTTACGCGCACACCCTTACCCCTGCAGACCCTTCACCGCAAGACCCATGGACCGCCCCCTGCCGACCCTTCCTGCAGCAGACACATAGCTCCCCCCCTCCCTATATACCCTTCGCCGCAACAGACCCCGCGCTACCCCGTCCCCCTCACCCCCCTGAGATCCCTGAGTTCGAACCCACTCTGTTCTATTACTAATCATAAACTTTAATATAGATAGAATTTTCTTATTCTAATTATAAATTTATAAATTTTGCTTGTACACTGGACTGCATAACCTATCAAGAGCCGTGACAGTGACTCGAGACAAGTACAGTACCTAAGCTTACCGACACGAGGAGCTTCCAGCGGACTCTATACAGCAAGGATCTTGCTTCTTCTTGTTCGTCATTTTTTGGGCACTTACCATACATGAAAAGTGCCTATTACTATTGCCTTCCAAAAACTCATTTCTTATGAAAACAACCATACAAACTTTATACCAACATATGTTGGCATATTATTCAAAAACCAAAAATTTTGGATTTTCTTTCCCCTCAGCCGTCTGTATGTGCTCATACCTCAGCAATCCATGAACGGATCTGGTTCGAATTCATAGCATAGTTTTGTTCTACTATAATATCAAAACCTTTTTTGACTCAATCCATTCAGAGAATTTCGAATATGAAATTTTCCAAAAAAACAGCCACTTTTGAGTCAAAAAACCATTTTTGTGTCCGTCCAGTCAGATCTCCGCAACCTGTAAATCAATGTTTTTGTAACTTATAGACTTTCTTCTCAGGATCATAAGGAGATCCTGTAGAGTTCGAAGTCCTTACAGTTCTTTGAACCATTTGTTTTTAACGAGAGTAACTTTTTTTCCAGTTTTCACTCATTGCACGAAGATGCGTGAACGAATTTTTTTAATTTTCAACATGTACTTTTATTTTATTACATTTTAACTATTTCAAGAGTTTAAAATGATTTAAACAATTTTAACATAGAATTTTTAATATTTTTGTTCTATTCATTTATAACTCTTTAACGTTTTCGCCAAAAAACACTGATTGGACAACAATTTTAGATATTTCTTACTATTTGATAGAATGTTATTTTTCTTAAAAATATTATGATCGATAATTAGTACACGTCTAAGTATTTAAATTTTTGTTTCCAAATCTTATTATCACTTTTATGCAAAAAAAATTATATAAAACTGTTACGTCCTGACGTAACGTCCATAAATGAGATTATTTAACGAAACTTCCACCGAAAACATAATTAAAAACTTAAAGATTTGTGAGGGAAAGGTTTGTCGTTTCCTACGTTATTCCGTTCAATTCAATAATAAAAATTAGAAACTTACATTACCGACTGAAAATCTCAAGGAAAAAGCCATCGGTAAAATCGGGTAGTAAGGAGGGGAAAACCAGGGTCAAAGATCCCTACAGGAAAAGCCATAGGCTCGTCACACCATCTGGTGGGTCAGGCACACTAACGTCGCTTTCCTAACTGACGTACCCTCTACCGGCCTATCGATCCGAGAGATCGATCATTGGATCCGAAAATGCTCTTACCATTGGGAAAAAAAAAGAAAAAGCACATAGTATTTTACTCTGCCGTAAAGCCAACGAGGGGCGCTGATTACACCCTCTCGAAGAACTAGCATACAAGGAAACGTTGCATTCCTCGTCTCATACACATACGTGTATGTGTATGAGTATATATGCGTATATTCAAAGCAAGAACGAACGGAATGACGCTAAACAGCGATGGATTTTCCTATCTCAAATCAATATAGAATTTTGAAACATTAATTAAAATTTATTCAAATAACGAACTTTCGGGAGAAATTCGCAATGGAATTAAGGGAAACAAAACGAAATAAATAAATGAAACCAAATAATACTTCAACAAACAGAAGAGACTGAATGATGGTTAACTAAACAAATGAAATAGTTGAAAATATATCTATAACTCTCTTGATCAAAAATAGGTAATAAAGATAAAAATTAAGAACGAGATCCAAAATAAATATTAAGTCAACTTAAAACGATGAGTATTGACAAGGGGGAAGATCATGGCAAAACGGAAAGGAAACCACTAGTCGTTCCCAAGAGGGCAATGACCTCACAAGAATACAAGAAGGGAAGCGAGAAAAGATTTTAAAGAGGCCTATGCGTAGGATCACCGTTTCTTGACCTTCTCTCTCTCTCTCTCTCACTCATGTTGCAGGGCGCGAAAAACCCCGAACCGTCCTTAAGACCCAATTCTGTACACCTCACAAAACAGGTATCGGGGCACGCGTACATATATATAATAATATATATAT
The DNA here is from genome assembly GCA_946863875.1 of Alloplasta piceator. Classification (NCBI taxonomy): domain Eukaryota; kingdom Metazoa; phylum Arthropoda; class Insecta; order Hymenoptera; family Ichneumonidae; genus Alloplasta; species Alloplasta piceator. The sequence continues at coordinate 31,617,098 of OX333075.1, forward strand.
ATATATATATATATATATATATGCACTAGAATATACACACTGTCATTTCTCTATGTGTGACTAAGAGTAGGAATATACGCGTGGAAATACTCTAGGATAAAAAAATACTCATTTAAAGTTATTCCTCTCAAATGGGAAAATCGTTACGCAATGTTAAATAATATTTCGAAGAATTAACAATTTAAAGAAACCTACAATTGCGAAATAAAATTATGCACCGAATTCGGTTAATGCTAAATCCAATAATCAAACTCCGGAAGAAAGAAGTTAAAACTTATATTATTTAGCTTAAATAGTTACAAACTCGAAATATTATTTAACTATGTTAAAATCAAGAAGGAAGTAAAAAGCAAAAACGCCCCGAAGTCCACGAGCAGAAGCAGAGCTCATTTACATAATCCCCTCCCCTCTTTCGACGATCCACGGAGTTTGCGTGGCAAAGCGAGGAGCTCGGCTCTTGCTGCTACCCGGAGACCGTTCGAATGTCTCCCCACTCTCCACCCTCTATTCTAGCCTTACCCTCTTTATCTACCCAATAAATCTCCCGTCTCTCTCTCTCGAAGGAAAAGAGGCAGCGAATAAGAGTTGAGTTTTTTCCTAGTCATGCGCCGTAGCTCCCTACCTCTCCTTTTTCTCGTGGACTCATACAAGAAGCCTATGCGACCACACCCCAAAGGAAAAAATATAAAAATATAAAAACTAAGAAAACGATGTTTCAATCGCAGGATTAATTTTTAATCATAAATACTTGAACACTAACAATTCAAAATCCACAAAAAAATTAACAACAAAATTATTTATAACAATTTGGATTGTAATTTAAATCTACAAAAATATCGCACAAATATTCAATTCATTTGGATTTACTATTCTGATGTTCAATTCGAAAACAACAATTTTTTTCATTTTGATAATAATTAAACAAACAATAAGATATAAGAAAGGAAGGTAATTTTAACAAATGCGCAACACGATAAATATAAAGGAAAATATAAGAATTCTATTCATGATAAATAAGCAACTAAAAAAATATTTATAATACTAAAATTAAAATTGTTCATAAGAAAGTAATATTATATACAGAATAAGAATATAAGCAGCGTGCGGCATAAGCGTGTACATGTGTGGGGGTACACATGCCGCGATACAGCCACGCGCGCCGCAATACAGCCACACGCGCCGCGATGCAGCCACACGCATAGGGCCCACCCTGTGATCTACGCTAGCGCCCTCGCTATGATCCCGATTTTTCAAGGGAAGCTCACGAAATAGAAAAGGAAAATGCATTGCATCAGAAAAATGCATCCTCTGTCTTTATCATCAATCCCCACTTTTATCGATCGGGTTAGCCTGGATCACGGGTATATAAAGGCCGGAAAAAGGGCTCTCGGCAGACTTCTTCGACTTTTTTCCGACGTGGAAACTACGAAACCCATCGTTCTCATCGAATCCATTCTTGGGCTGAACTTGCGAAATTTTTCGACAAAGACGTTCTTGATTCTGGAATTTTCCAAATCAATTCGTTTTGGACTTAGAATTTCACTCGATTTTCAAAGGAAGATAGTTTTTTCGGTTCGGAATTTCAAATCTTGAATTCTGAGTCGAATTGAAATTGCTTCTATTTTAAATTCTCGAGATTTTGGGTTGGCCTCTGAATGTCGGAAGAGACGTTGGACCTCGTTTTATTCTATTTCATTTTCCTTTGTCTAGTTATTATTTTCTGTTTAGTAATTTTCGTTTATTTTACTTTGACATCCGCAATCTACGAAATATTGGATAACGTATACATCGCGGTTATTGTTAAATGAATTGCGAAATTTAAGACTGAATCTTTGTTAACCATTTCTTTCTTTTTACAATAATTTGAATAAAAATTTTGATCTCGAAAATTAAACTCTGTGCATCGACAAATTCTTTGACTTCATCGCCAACCTGCCACGCCCTTGATCTACTGCCGATTCAACTTCACCGTTTCCGTCTGAGTCGCCAGTGCGTCTACAAATGCTGTCACCCTTTCCGTTTGGAGAACGTCTCAGCCAGTAAGTGAAGTTTTATTACAACCTCATCTTTCTCTCGTGAAATTATGAGGAATAGTTCGGGAAAAATTGAACACAGTGAGTAACATAAATTTGGACGGAATTAATCGATTAAATTCAATTAAAAACCGGTTAGTTGACTATTTTTGGAGAATCTCTATTTTTTGAATCTCTATCCGAGTGATCCTAAATTCATATTACCCCTGCGGCGTTGGTGATTTAATTGTCCATAAAAGGCTTTATTTAAACAATTTCATTAAAATAATTTAAAAGAAGGAGTTTCAACATTATCCAAGTGAATCTTAAATCTAGATTGTTCTTGCGGCATTACTGAGTCAAGTTTCATAAAACCTTAATCAAACCAACTCTTTGAGATAATTTGAAGGAGGAAAATTCATCCGCGTGAAGTTGAACAAAGGCCTTCCGACCCCTCTCCCCTTTCCATTGCTGAAATCGTGTCATTCGAGAATTGGAGATTCGCGACAAAGGAGAAAAAAATATAAAATTCAGGGAAGGGTTAGATAACAAATTTATCAAGTTTGAGACTCTCGCGAACCAGTGACTCATCAATAGTCACAGAATGAAGTTCAATTGAGTTTTTCCTCTTCGGTATTTCATTAAAGGTTTAAACAATTTAACAAATCCAATCCAAAGAATTTTTCCTCTCCAACGATTAAATTTAAGGTAAGAATCCTACCACTCTCTCTCTACTATTCGTTCAACTTATTCGATTCAGTACGGTTGTGTTAATCTGCAACTTCATCCGAGGATTCGTGTTCTTTACTTTACTCTCCCCCCGTGCGAAAAACTTGGTTGGGACTAGAGTTGCGTCAGGTTGCACGCCCACCAACTATTCGTAGTCCTCCCCTCCGTGCGAAAAACTTGGTTGGGACTAGAGTTGCGTCAGGTTGCACGCTCACCAAGTATTCGTTCACCTCTCCTTACGCAAAGTTTGGTTGGGACAAGGGTTGCGTAAGGTTGCACGCTTACCAAATATTTGCACTCCTTCGTTTTCCTTGGCGGAAATATGGTTGGGACTAGGGTTGCGTCAGGTTGCACGCTCACCAGAGATTCACCCTGGATACTCTCCCCTTAAATTCCATGAGAGTCACCCCCCGCGTACCGCGCAAAAAGAAAAGAACACGCAGAGCCGGACGAAGATATCAATTACGTAAACTCGATGCGATATATTTGAATCCATGGCCAAAAAGGTTAAATCCTATTCAAAGATCTAAATCAAATTATCATGGAGTACAGGCCTTCCCCGCAGAAACAGAGAGAGAGAGGCTCCAAAACCCACAATTATTTGCACTGAAATCATTAAACATCTAATAACTATTTACAAACTACGGCCGATCGATTTTTTCCCAATCATTCCTTCATTTATTCAAATTAACGATCAGGATCCACGTGGTAAAACTAACAGTAATTTATATCGAAACGAAAGATTCGAAAATTCAATAGACATCTACGTGATTAAAGGTTCAACAGTGATTCCAAGCCCATTTCCCGAGTAATTTTCCGAAAGGTTAGACTCGAAAACAGGGGCAGACGTGTTCGAGATTGATTCCAGGAGTAGTACGGAAATTTAATTCCACGACTAGAGAGTCTCAATCAAATTCAGCACGTCATACGTCAGAAATTATTAATAGTTCGCGAAAACTCCCATTTTTGACGTTACAGATTTTTAAGGGCTCGTCCGGGATCTTTTGGAATCATTTTCAATTTCCTTGTCAATGTAGTGTGCATAAAAATTCAATTTGGAAAAAAAGGGGTATATATTTTTCCTTTTGAAAAAAATATTAATAATTTGACTCTGAAACATTTAAACCTTACTGGAAACTATTTATACCTTTCGTAAAAAAGACAAAGAGAAACCCGTAATTTCCTGATTTTTTAAAATAAATTGTGTTTTTGGAAGGAGTACGCGAATTAATAAAAAAAAAAAAAATAACCCTTTCAACAGCCCAAAACTCGTAAACGATTAGATCTTTTACTCGCACGGTTTCAGCTGTCCTTCCTTTTCCCCGTTTTCCGAGCGGTCAATGATCCCAATACCAACGAACCTTCCGTATCGCGCGATCTAGAAAGGTCATTGATCGGGGGAAAACGCCTTCAACATCGATAGAACTTAACGTAAATTTCTTGTTCCAAAAAAAAAAGGAAAAAACGAATAATCATTCTTTTATTTTTTGTTTATTTCCCACCAATCTTGAATTTTTTTTTAATTATTATTTGGTGATATATCACAGAAAATTCCTCCTCTTAAGAGCAGAGTAGATAAAATATTTAAAAAAAAAAGAGATATATACTCAAAGTTTAAACATTCATGGAAGAACACGACAAATTTTTGGAGGAATTAACTGAAGAACTTTGTCTTCCCGAAACCCCACAGCCTTACAAACTTATTCCGATAGATTTTTCTTTAGATTATCCTGTAAATTGCCGAAGCAACCATCTCGATCCTCGCTATCAATATTACAAAGACTTGGAAACGACTCAGCAACTACAAGCAATAGCAACGCCCCGTTTTTCCGCAGAAACAACATCTAAAAAGGAAAAAGGAAATAGAGGTGGAAAGAAAATTCAAACGCAAAAATTCAAAGCAGCGGCTATCAATTATAACAATTTTAATAATCAAATTAAAGCAAAAAATCAAGAGCCAAGCGGGAAAATCCCAATTTGGCATTATCAAATACCCACGTATTCACGCGAAACAATTCAAGAACAAAAATTTCAGACCGCGACGACACCAATTTTTTTACCAAATACGCCAACCTTACCAACAATTACTCCTAATAATCTTTTGAATCGACACTTGATTTCCCCTCCTCAATTTAATACAATTATCATTTCTCAAGTACAAATAATCCAGACGTCAATTTTGCCAGGGTTCCGTCCAAATTGATGATAAGTGATTAATTAAGTTTAAGTTAAAAAAAAAATATTATAATCATTATCGGTAGATGATTGATGGTTTTTATCTTGGAATTTTACAAATGCCGCCAACAAGATCTACGACAAATGTTAAGGATTCTGTGCTCAATATTTATCCAGAAGAGAGAAAAGGAAAATTAGTAGGAGACCCAAATCAGAATCCCAGTAAAAGACGAGAGACGTCTGAAATCGATAATAACACAATTGACCAAACGGAAAGACTTTCCCTCCCAGGATTATCGAAATCTATTTCCGATCTCAATATAGGAGATCTGCCAGAATCTACCTCGTTGGGGTCCCAAAAATCAAGTTCACAAAAGTCAAAAAGCAGTAGTGAATCGTCACTCGATAAAATTTCAATCTCGAAAGAATTTCACGACTCATCAAAGGAGTCGCAAGAGCCTTCAGAAACTGAAGTTCATAAGACCCTTCACGAGCAAGAGAGAGACGACTTTAACAACGTTAACCCCCATTCTGGGAACGTCAACGAAGAATTTGAAGAGTTAGAGGGAGTTAATACTGACATTTTGCTAAATCTTGAAATAAACGAACATAGCTGTCGTGATCTTTTTCCCAACGTGGTTACAATAATCTCTGATCCAGGAGAAAAAACGCCCGATTTATCAGTAATATCAACAGAGGCTCACTGTCAAACCGCGAAAAATTTACCCAGTGCATGGGACGAGATTATTGCCGCACCTAGCGAATCAGATAATCCCCCCGCTACCAATTCGGGGATAGGTGAAACACCCTTGAGGCCTAAACAGTGTCTAGCCTCGATTCTAAAAACCTCGCGTTTTCACGATATTTCTTCTACAACAAAACAGTGGAAAACTCCTTCTAATACGTCTTTCAATCAATCACTCACGTTTTATTCCTGTAGAGACGAGAAAACACCAGCGCCTCGTAAGTCTTGGAATCTCCTCGAATTTTTTGCGAGGAAGAAAAAAATCAACCCCATAGAAATTTTGAAGAAACAAAAAACGCCTGTACGATCTGTGCACAAAAATATCGCAAGTAGAAAAATAACAGAATCAACCCCTCTAATAACCAAATTGTCTGAGTTACATAACGCACAGAATCTTAATCTTGGTAAGGAATCTAGCGAGAGGAACACAAGTCAGGGCAACGGTCATAGCGAAGAATTTAACAAAGACCGAGAGGCGACAGAAGGCCCAGGCGACAGAGAGAACGATAGAGACAAAGACAGGGATAGAGACGACAAACCCAACGGAAATAATAGCCCAAAATTTTTGAGACCTAAAATTCAAAAACCCGAAGAAATAAAAAATCCAAAAATGGCAAGTAGTAATCAATTAGTGTCCCTTAAGGACGCTCTTGCAGTAGTACCTGAATATGATAACACCAAAACCTCCTTGGCCATGTTTATCCAGGGTTGTGAGGAAGCACTCGGAATGCTCGAACCAGAAAGTACCTCGTAAAGGCAGTTCGAGTAAAAATCAAAGGAGAACCCCGACGAACTATACATTTGAAAACATTCGAAAATATGAATCAATTATACGAATTTTTAAAAATGATTTATTCCCCGGCGCGAAATATGCATCAATTACAGGGCGAATTAGAAACAATTTATGAAAAACCGGACGAAACGGTAATAGCTTACGCGAATAGAGTCCGCGACAGAGGGATTCAGATAATAGATGCGTATGAAGTTGAAAAAAATCTGACTGCGGACGAAGATTTTGTAGCCAACACCGAAGCAGGCGTACTCTCGTGCTTTCTGCAGGGTTTAAAACCAGAAATCGAACAACGAATGGGTTTTACGCAGGGTATTGAAGAAGCGTCAGAAAGAGCTATAAAAATCGAAAAACAACTAATCGCTCAGGCGGCGCTCCGTAAAGTCAGAGGAGAGCCCGTTGAGAATAAACACTCGAGAAATGAGAATAAAAGATCAGTAAATGTCGTTACTAGCGAAACGATAATTTGCCAAAATTGCGGTAAAATTGGGCACGTGGCAGGAAATTGCGAGTCGAATAAAAATCGTAATGATGGAAATCTCGGAAGAGACAACGAACGCAAAAATATTCCTACGTGCCAATTTTGCGGAAAAATGGGACATACTGTAGAGAAATGTTTTAAAAAACAGGCCCAACAGGCTACTGGCAACCCAACAAATTTTCCCGCACCCACAATTACGGTGTGTCAGCTTTGCAACAAACGTGGCCATACGGCTGAACGATGTTTCCAACATTTTCCCCCTCTAGTCAAAAATGAGGGAAATACAAATATGGCATGTCAATTGTGTAAGGGGCCGAATCACATGGCTTTTAATTGCCCTCAACTACAGAAAAACACTCAAATTCCTAAATTGTTGAACACAGGCCAAGTGCCTCAAACGCTTAGAAACCAATCATCACAGTACACGAGGTGTCAAATTTGTAAAAAGGAGGGACACGGGGCTGATAGATGTTTTTTCAGAGACAATTCGCTCCGAACTAATAATTAAAACTCCTCAACCCCTCCAAAAACATACGGTGCAGCCACGAGCAATCAACAAAACCAAGATAAAACATGTTATTATTGCAAAAATCCTGGTCATTTTGCTCGCGAGTGCCAAATAAAAATGCACGACGAGCAGGGATTTAAAGATTTAAAGGGAAACGCGAGGGGTCTCCCGCCACAGGGTGCATCGCAGGAGGCCCCACGGAACGCGCACCCAATAAGGACTATTACTATAGCGGGGAGAAGCCTGCATTTAGAGCAATAAAGATATACACGATACATCTAGAAAGAGAGCGTTCTGTTCCCACGGTAATGATGAGTGCAAAAGAGCTAAAAAAACCCGACCACTCTCATGATCGATACAGGAGCAGGACCAAATCTGCTAAAATTATGTTGCATAGACAAACCCGAATTGATAAATCAAGGAGAAATTTTGCAGTTGAATGGAATTACTAGTTCATCAATCTACACCATTGGTTACGTCACAATAGAAGCTTTTGGACGTTTTACTACATTCCACATAGTGACAGACTATTTTCCTATCGAGGAAGATGGAATTCTCGGTTCAGAATATCTAGACGGAAATCGCGTAAACATTGATTATGTGAGGCGTCAATTAGAAATGCAAGGAATCGAAATCCCCTTCGCCTCACCGGAAACAATTTTGATTCCTAAAGAATCAACCAAATTATGCTTTATTCGAATAAAAAATTTGGGAATTAGAGAGGGTTATCTACCCCCGTTAGACGCTGGAAAAGAACTCATAGTACAGTGTGGATTTTTGAGAAATGACAATGGAAAGGCGTACGTATATATCACAAATATAAACCCCCACCCCGTACAAGTGCATGTACCGGTGCTGAAATTGAAAAATGAAGCTGAATTCGCGATCTGGGAAAATTCTCAACGTACAGATTTACCAGATAGGGATCTAATTGAAAAAGGTGAGCTTACCAAAGGATTGGACGAAATAAAGGAAACAAAATCATATCAAACGGAGAATAAAAAGGGAAAGGGAAATTTGAGTAAAAATACGGAAAAAGAAAAGGGAAATTGGAATAAAAATATGGAAAAAGATGAAGTAAATTTGAGTAAAAATACGGAAAAAGAAAAGGGAAATTGGAATAAAAATACGGGAAAAAATAAAGTAAATTCGAGTAAAAATATGGAAAAAGAAAAAGTAAATTCAAGTAAAAATACGGAAAAAGATAAGGAAGATTTGAGTAAAAATACGGAAAAAGATAAAGTAAATTTAAGTAAAAAAACGGCAAAAGATAAGGAAGATTTGAGTGAAAATACGGAAAAAGATCAAGTAAATTTAAGTAAAAATACGGAAAAAGATAAGGAAGATTTGAGTAAAAATACGGAAAAAGATAAAGTAAATTTGGGTAAAAATACAGGAAGAGAAAAAGAGAAAGAAAGGGAAAAAGATTTCAGTAAAAATACAGAAGAGGAAAAATTTAGTGTTCATTGTTATTTAAACGCACGGAAAAAGATTTGCAAAGATGAATCTTCCAATTTTTCTCAGACGGAAAATTGTGCAGGATTTATTAATACAGAAAACTATCCTGATGTAGGGCCAACGAGAGTGTCTGTACCTACGAGAGCTAGGAAAGGCTTCGTTGGAGAGATGCCTAACATATTAAGGGTAATTAGATCCTGCGGGGCTAGCTCTGTGCATGGCGTCGGTCTTTGTAACGCTTCTGCAAATTTAGGCTCTTCGGAGGAACTAGATCCGGATGATGGGACAAAGATTAATTTTCGAGTCGACTCAATTAATTATTCTATAAATGGCCAAAATTTAATTAATAAAAATGTATGCAAAGGAATAAAAACAGGGACTGATCATCCTTGTTTAAATTCACGGGTACCACTTCATGCGGACAATCCTCGCGTTTCATTTTCAGAAGATTGCGCAGTATCAATCGATACAACATGCAGCCCCGATTTTTGCTCTATAAAAGAAGTATCAGAAAATAAAATGTCGAAATTAAAAGAGGATAAAAAAACGGAAAAATCAGACTTTGTCAGGAAAATTGATCATTTGGACCCCGAGAGGCAATCACACGGTACTGCAGACCCAATGGTTGCAAATAACGGGACTAAAATTGTCAATTTTAAATCAGAAATAGTTATTGGATCCAAAACAAAAGAAATAAATGAAAGACCCTCTTCAGAATTTTCATTAGATAAAAATGCAAATTTTGAGTTACAACAATTAGAGGAGAAATGCACCCGAGATTCTCCGAAAAATACAATTTTGAAAATACTTCCTCACAAACGAAAATCTTTCGAGATATTAAATTATGATTTAGTAAAACGCCTCAGTACGCATAAAATTTCACGGGATCTACCGAATTTTCTACGGCAAAGCTGTCGTCATTTAATTAAAGATTCACACATAGAAGAACGCCTTAAAAAGATTGAAGAAGTCCTAAGACTAGATAGTTTAAATCCCAAGGAGAAAGAAAGCATTGAAACTCTTCTAAAAGAAAGTACACAATTATATCATCTGCCCGGGGAACCGCTCAGCTGCACCACCGTTTTACAGCATAGGATTCTCACCACCGATGATTTACCTATTAATACTAGGGGATATCGTTGGCCTGAAGTGACGAAAGACGAAATAACTCGACAAATGGAGGAAATGTTGATGAATGGCATAATAATACCATCAGTATCTCCTTACAATTGCCCTGTATGGGTCGTGCCTAAAAAGGCTGACTCTAAAGGAAATAAACGATGGCGTGTCGTATTTGACTATCGCTCTCTCAACGAAAAAACAATAGCAGACGCATATCCAATTCCCAATATTATCGAGATCTTGGATCAATTAGGAGGCGCACAATATTTTTCAGTCTTCGATTTAGCATCCGGTTTCCATCAGATAGAAGTCAGTCCGGAGGACCGTTATAAAACTGCATTTATGACGCCCCGAGGGCATTTTGAATTCGTGAGAATGCCTTTCGGGCTACGTAATGCTCCCCCCACCTTCCAACGCGCCATGGATCTCACGCTTAGCGGTATATTGGGAAAGGGTGTTTTTGTGTATCTCGACGATATAGTAATATATGCCAAGAATCTTGAAGATCACAGTAAAATTTATAGGGAATTAATAAAACGATTGGAAGCTGCAAATTTAAAATTACAACCCGATAAATGCGAGTTCCTTAAACCCGAAGTCGCATATCTCGGTCACATAATAGGAAAGGACGGGGTTAAACCCGATCCAAAGAAATTGGAAGCCGTTAGAGAATACCCGAGACCCAAAAATCTTAAAAATATTCGACAATTTCTGGGACTTACGGGTTATTATAGGAGATTTATCGAAGGTTACGCAAAAATTACTAAACCCCTGACGTTATTACTCAGAAAAGAAACAGATTTTAATTGGCAACTAGAACAACAAGAATCGTTCGAGATATTAAAAAACAAATTATGTGCGGCCCCCGTGCTCAAATACCCTGATTTCTCAAAACCTTTTATCTTAACCACCGACGCGTCGGGTGTCGCGATTGGCGGAATATTATCCCAAGGAGTAATTAATCGCGATCACCCCTGTGCCTATGCATCGAGAGCTCTAAACAAAGCTGAAGAAAAATACGACACATACGAAAAAGAAGCCTTGGCTATTGAATATTGCGTATTACACTACCGCCCCTATTTATACGGGCGACGTTTTACTATAGTAACCGATCATAAGCTTCTTATGTGGTTCCAACGAGCCACGGACGGAAATGCAAGAGTTTTAAGATGGCGATTAAAGCTCGCCGAGTACGAATACGATGTGGTATATAAAGCTGGCAAGACTAACGTCAACGCCGATGCTTTATCAAGGAATCCGGTGGAAGATACCATGATTTCTGATGAGATAATGACAATTCGAGCAAATCCAGAAACTGGAAAAAGGGAAAAACCGAAGCACACGTTAACTGAGGCAGTCATTTTAGCGTTGTTAGAAGAAGAATCTGAAGAAGACGACGTGGAAATAGACGAATTAGATGAATTAATACCACTTGATAATAGTGAACAACACCGTTGGTACCGCGAATATGGCGATAATATTGGAACGAATGATATGAATGATGTAGAGGTCGGCTTTTCCAAAGGGCAAGATGCCCCTTCAGACGAAGAAATAGGAGATCTTCATTTGATTTATACAGCGAAAGAGACCGAGTTCGAAAAAACTAATTTAGAAACCCCCATCGTAAAACCCACACGAGGCGGAATGGCGACGGAAATCGTTACCAATAATAAGATGGATAGTACCGATAAAGGAAATACAGAAAGTGATAAAATTGAGAACGTATTGACGAGAGGACAGCCGGAAACTCATCTCGATGAGATAACAAATAATGAGAATCCGTCAGACACGGAAAACCTCGTAGGCTCGTTCTCGCAATCCTCCGAAGATCACATAAAAAATTTTCTCATGCCTGGCATAGAAGATGCAGTCGCCGAGGAAGATAGGTCAGTAGGCAATCCCGACGATCGGGTTGAAAACAGTCTGGTCGAGGGGAAAAGTCGTAAAAACTCGGAACACGCCAACAGCATTTGGGAAAACCCAGTCAAAAAAAATGGTCCATCGACGAACCAAGGAAAAAATGGTTCCGACAACGAAATGTGGGACTCCGACGACGAGGGTCCAATAGGTCCCACGCTTGGAAAAAAAAGAGGCTCCGCCGCCGACGAGTTAGACCCCTTGAGAGTGACACAGACACCCCAGATGATCTCGAAGAAAATGCGACCGAACACACCGAAAGCGACGAATGCCCTCTCCCCCCGAGTCGACACGTGGACCCTTTACCAGAGCATGGCGCCACAACCTGCCTTAATATCAAACAGTCGCGAGATCTATTGCATACTCGTAAAGATAATATGACCTATTTCGTCTCGGTTGAGGATCAACTATTAGATGTAGGAGCCATTCTACTAAAAGAAAATGATAATTATCTACCCAGTAAAAAACTGAAATTGAATCAAGCCCAAACTATGAAAAAGGGAACGAAATTTTACATAGCATTACCCATTTCCGAAGATAATAAAGAAAGCCCCACGATAATACTTGAAAATATCAAACAAACATTAAAATCATGTAAAACATTAACTGAAAAATTGAATTTAAAAACAATTAGTATTGCAAAATCACAATATATATGCAACATTCCGTGGGAAGATATTTTACACTAATTAGAAACCCTACTAGCGTCAGACGATTTAAAAATAATCATCTGTAACGGACTTTTGCGCCAACCACCTTCAGATTTGCAGAATGAAATTATTAAAGAGATGCACACTTCACCTATAGGCGGACATAGAGGAGTGAGTAAGACGTATAATAGAATCAGACACCATTACTATTGGAAAAATTTAAAATCAGATGTACAACAATATATACAACGATGTTTGCAATGTCAGTTAAAAAAGTTGGTCGGAGTAAAATCAAAACAACCATCGATGATTACTGACACTCCTGCTACAGCTTTTGATAAGATAGCAATGGATATCGTGGGACCAATGTCAAAAACTCAGAAAAACAATAAATATATTTTGACTATACAAGATCAATTGACTAAATTTCCTATGGCAATTCCCATACCCAATTCTACAGCTGTAACGATTGCAGAGGTATTTGTAAAAAGATTTATCTGTAATTTCGGGGCACCAAAAGCCGTTTTAACCGATCAAGGCAGTAATTTCTTAAGCGATTTTTTTAAACAGATCGCGAAATTATTCAAAATCCGCAAAATAAGAACAACAGCATTTCATCCGCAATCAAACGGGTCATTAGAAAGATCCCATCACGCACTTGGCGAATATTTAAAGCACTACACTTGTAAAGAACATAATTGGGATGAATGGATTGAATTAGCCATATTTAATTACAATACAAACGTACATGAAGGAACTAAGCACACTCCTTGCGAAATGGTATTCGGGAAAATAGCTAGAACCCCCTCCAATCTACCCATTGGCGATGCAGACAAAATAGCCACATGCGACGGGTATTTAATTACACTCATTACTCATATTCATGAAATACAACAAAATGGCCGCGACAATTTAATCAAAGCCAAAGAAAAGGCAAAAATTATTCATGACAAAAAAATTAACCCAATCCAATTTAAAGTCGGCGAACCGGTATTTTTGCTTAAGGGACCGAAACCTGGAAAATTGGCAGATCAATATACTGGGCCACATGAGATAGTAAAAATATTAGCCAATGGTAACGTCAGAATAAGAATTAAAAAGAACACTAACGTAGTGCACCCTAATCGTTTGCGAAAATCACACATTCCCATAACAATCGGAAAAGAATAGGGGGAAATTTTATTCTTGCCCTCTCTCCTTCCTTAAATTCAGGAGCTAATAAAAAGCAGGAAAATCAAGGTTGGGAAAAAGCACATGGGAAAAATAATAATCATAATAATCATACGAACCATGTTTTAAAAAGAAATAGGAAAAAATATTGGAGAGAAAGGGAATATACACGTATACATATGTCAGAAGGAGGAAGAAATCTTTCTCACCGAAAATTTAATGGACTTTAAACAGGATGTCGGAACACGTGATGTCTGGTGAGGTGGTACATATCGTTAAATGCATACCCGTAGACGTTCAGGTGCGAGAAACAGAGGAATGTTATAACGAAATGCCAGTAGCCAGAGGAAATTTTTCTTTCCATCTTACCCCACGTACACACATTCTGATAAAAACAGGCACCCAAGTAACCTGCAATCGTCTTACCCCTCCGATGTACAAAATAGACGGAGAATGGTATGGGTTGGGACCCAAACCTTACAACATACTGGCTCCCACAGTAATTTTACCCACAACAAGAGCCACGTGGAAATATTCAAACATACGCTCGTTAGCGACGAGCGGAATTTATTCACAAAAAGATTTAAATAAATTACGCGATCGCATTATGTTCCCTGCCGAAAAATCCGCTATCTTGAACTCTATAGCCCGAGGAATATCTGGAATACCCACAATTACACAAGCGGGAATGATTTCTAACTTATTTGACGAAAGAGCATTTGATAAATTATTGGAATCTAGTTGGGATAAAACCTGGGGAAATTTCATGAAATTCAGTCACATCAGCGCTGGTTTTATCGGGATAATAATAGTGTTTAAAGTAATAAAAATGATAGTGGACACCGTGATTCATTGCTACGCCTTACACACTGTGTATGGTTGGTCAGTATACTTAATCGGTGCCATTTGGGACTCCGTGACTCATCTTTTATTGCATTTAAGCAAACGTTCCTCAGGATCCAACACTGTCGGAAAAAAGCAACAAAAATCAAACAAAAACGACAGACCAGAATCCCCCAAACCCCCAACTTACGCAAAAATGCAGCAGGATGACTGGGAAAATTTCTCTTTCCCTCCATATACATTCAAAGGGCCACTGACAAATGATAATGAACTTTCCGGAAATCAAAAAAGCTACCCACAGAGCAATCAAGAACCGCAACAACCATATTTTATGCCGAAAAACACCGATAATTCGGATCAATTTATTACAACAATCCAAAGAGGAAATAATTTCACCGAAGGTGTGGCAAGATCCCTTCAAGATACGCAAGCTTTAAAATTACCAAAATTCGAAAATAAAAATCCTGAAGACGTTCGCGACGTCTCCGCAACTTACCAAGGCCCGCAAATTTTTCGATTTGAAAACAATCCCGTCAAAAATACATACGAACCTCCACACTACAAAAGCCCTCGTTTCCTATGATCTATGCCGAAACGCGTCGAGCAACCAGAGACACAACCTATTTATATGGAAATGACCGGTTTTAAATTAACTCCGATAGATGGAACAAACGCAGGTCCATCATCTCGTCCAAAGTCAATGATTGAAGTAATCGATAAAAAAGATAAGATTGAGAAAACGTCACCTCTTTATCCGACCTTAGGCAGAATAAGCAAGATGAGAAAAACCGAAGAACCTCGACCCGAAAAACGAACGTCCACTCTTTATACATTCGAAGCAAACCCCGATCGAGGCGAAAGCGTCGTATAAGAAAAGAATTCAAACACTCGATATAAAAAAAGAGAGAGAGGAAAAAAATGGTGTATATAAGCCACAATACGAGAACTTGAACAATAATAATATTTATAGTAATATCAATAATAATAGCGATATCAATAATAAACAAAACGGAGAGAGAAAAAGAGAAAAACAAGATAGAAACATCGCATTATATTACATTGCAAGAAATTTTACTCCAGTTTTAAATAACAATATTAATAATAATAACAAAAATAATAATAAAATGATAATAACAATGATAATATAATGATAGTAATCAAGATTACAATAATAAAAAAATCTTTGATAATAATAATAATACATATAAAATACGGTAAATAAGGAAGATGACACCTTAAAGGAATAACAATGGATAAGGGTAAAATAATTACGTTAGATATATAATTCTCATTAAATTTTTGTTAGTTTTGAAACAACAGATTTCCAGAAAATGAGGCACCGGAACACTTTACTAATGGTGATTCTATAGCTCATCGCGAATATACACACCGGAAAGGGACTAACGGGATACGACTGCGAAAAAGCCGAAAACGCCATGAGCATATCACTTTTGGAGGTGGGAACATGCGAAATACCTCAACCAAAGGTCAATATTACACAAACTTATATACAGGTAGTCGAAATTAATCAATTCTCTTTTACCAAAGTAATACAATGCAGAGTCGAGATTCTGCGCGTGATAAAAATTTGTGGTATGTTTTCCCACACCATGGATACAACCAACGGACGATATCAATTCTCACCGAATATATCAAGGGATGCGTGTCTTGACATGCATTCCCAAGGGAAAATAAAAATAGGGGACACAGAAATTCATGGGCTAAGGATAAACGAAACCGTCAGTCAACCGATAAGCATTGCTGGATCGATTGAAATCGATGGTACCTGCAACGGAATCTTTTATTTTGATTTTCACGGATCCTGGGAAAAAGCTGTAGTACAGGGAAACGCGAAAATTACATTGCAAGAATATTTTGCCCCGTTAAACATTGAAACAGGAGAAATTCTCTTACGAACAGGGGAAACACGCGAACTAATCACAGGTCAATACGAAGACGTGAACGGGGAATATAGTTATTGGGCTCCCCTACTTAAAAGCACGTGTGAAAAGGGGTCTGTTGGAATTTTATATGCGGGCGAAGCCGAGAGAATGTCCAGTACAATTAACGACGTATCCCGCCGAGCATACATAGTAACAAAGGGAGATATGACTTTCGCGCTTTCCACGGAAAATCGAGTGGAGAAATGCAGATATATGTTTTTTCAAACCGAACATCCTAAAATTCTTATATTGGAAAGCTCAGAAACTCTCTGGTTCAGTCAAAATAATTCCGAACTTAATTCCGTAGCAGATCTATCCAGGCATGTGAATTCTAGATTCATTTATCAAAACACACGAACGAAATTCCAGTTAAAGAAAATTTACACAGAAATTTTGGAAGAGCAATGTAATTTAGAAAAACGAATGTTAGCAAACATACTATCGATTGCAAAAAACCATCCTGAAGAATTCGCCTACACAATCATGGGAGCCGAAGGATACACTCGTAGAATAGCAAGTGAAGTAATCCATATTTTAAAATGTACGCCTGTCGAAGCTAAATTTCGGGATACGAATTTATGCTATAACGAAATTCCTGTGACCGTCAACAATAAGGAGCTCTTTCTAAAACCCCGTACACACGTTTTAACTGAAAGTGTATGGGCAATTTATTGCAGCACCCAACACCCTCCAATGTTCAAAGTAGATGGAAAATGGCGAACTTTCAGATCTATAGATACGCAACGATCCGCCCCTAGAATCATTTCCACTCACACAGTAAAAACATGGGAAAAATTAAATAGAAATATCCTGGGAAACGAAGAATTTTTTTATGATTCCCCGAACGTCAATCACCAGTTTCACAAGATTTTAATATGGAGTAAGATAAAGCGGAGAACACATTTAAAATAATAATAAAAAAAGGGGTAAAAATAATGATAATAAAAAAAAAATTAGAAAAAAAAATAATAATATTTAAAAAAAAAAAAGGAAAAAAAAATCTCAACCGATCAAGATCTTGGAATAAATCGGGATAAGAAACTGAGAAATACTCTTTCTCTCTCTTTTGGAAAAAATATATAGAAGGAAACATATATATATAAATAACTTGAAAAAAATATATATATAATGACGAAATGAAACAAAAATTAAGAAAAAATAAATAAAAAAAACAAAAAAAAGGGGTAGAGATAAATGTATACAACACCGATGAGAGAAGTTGTTGCAATAAGTCATATTTAGATAAACCTCAGGATAAATTATAATTGAAACGAAAATAACTAACACTTTCTCTGTCCTTAAGGTAAATTAGGGTATACCTACATGATAGTTCCTACGACAGAAATCAACATGACTCAATGCAGCTGTGGAAGGGACACCGTATCGCCCAGCGTGCTACATCCATCGATACCTGCCATTGCACCGGAAATATTATGGATTAATACTAATACCGGACAACCATTTAACCCCGTACCAGGAACAACTAAAATTTACTGCTATTCGAAAATTAAACTACACATCGATATTGCGGAAAAAATATCGTACTCTTTGTACCTCCGGAATGGCGAATGATTCAAACAGAAAGGTTAAACAAATGGATGGAAATGCTAAGGGAACATCCTTATGAAAATATAATACTTGGAGGGACGAAATACGAATGGATCATCGACATATTGCTTCCGGAAGGACAAGATTTCGCGAGAGTACCAATACATGGGAGAGATAGATGGCCCGAATTGGAAGAACCTGTGCCATATTGGAACACCCCTCGGCAAATAAACCAGACGGGGAATATCTGCGAATAGCACTGAATCTCGATCCCACTTGGGCGACAATAGGATTGGAAAAGGCGGTGTGTTATTGGCCGATCAAATTACCAAAAACTACCGACAACGACATACAACGTACAGTTTGGGTTCCACCAGAATGGCGAAAGCTCAAGGAAACCATCTTAAAACTATGGGCTGAACGTATAGCAGCGCATCACTGCGGATTCATCGGATTCGGTGGGCTATGGTACAAATGGCACAGCGATTGCGTTTTCGCTCCCGTAGAACAATATTTCAGTCGAATCGAATTCATAGGACATGGCCGATACCGACACGTTCAAGTCGAACCTCTCGATCTCCAAGAAACATACTCTCAGTCCGAGCGGAACATCGCAAACGGACCATACGAGCGAATCAACCACACTACAGGAAGAAACAGACCTTCTCTTAAGCCTTTCACTAGTTCGCAATCAATCTTCCCAAAATAAAAAACACGAATCAATCGGAACAACGGAAAAACCTACCCGTCAAAAAAATATTGAACATAACAAAGATACTGTCAATACCACAAAGACAGACCCAATAAACGAATCAAGCCAGGCTGGGGGACAAAAGACAATACTTCCCACCTTTACAACCAAGAATGGGGAAATCGACACTAATATCGAGGAGGCTGTCGTCGAAATAGCTACAAGCCTAGATTTGAGAATGGCAGAATTAATTGACGTGGTCATTGACAGGTGGGGTACAGAGATCGAATTAACTCAACCAACAGAAACAATTGAAGAAATTGCACGTCGTCTCGAAACGATGTCAGAAAGGGAGATCGAATCAGCAGAAGAAATGGACCACGAATAAAAAAAAAGAGAGATAAGAAGAGGAAAAAATGGTAATAGAAAAAGAGCAATACAAACAGTCGAACGCAAAGGAATACGGTAAAATACAAGAGCAAAAAGGTACGGTAAAGAATTTTCCCTGGACAATAATAATATCAATAACAATAATGACAATAATAATAATAATAATAATAATAATAATAATAATAATAATAATAATAATAATAATAATAATAATAATAATAATAATAATAATAATAATAATAATAATAATAATAATAATAATAATAATAATGATATTGATAGTAATAATACTAATAACAATAATAACAGCAATAATAATAATCATAACATCAATCACAGGAACAACAATAATAATAACAATAACAACAACAAATAACAATCACAACATTAACAAACCTTTAAAAATATATATATATATATATATATATAAAAAGCAAAAAAAAAAACAAAAAAAACAACAAAAAAAAAGGGGAACGATAAAGTTAATTCGAGTAAATTTAATTTTCTACACACTACCATAATATAACTAACTTTCTTTCATACTACTATTACTTAATCTAAAATTTTTACTCATGAAAAAAGGGGAAAATGAAACAAAAAAACAAGGGGTAAATTAATATTCAACAATAACGATTTCTTTTTATCAATTACTTGAACTTTCCTCCTCACTTATAGAAATAATAAAAAAAAGGGGGAAGGGGGAACATATACCCTATGGAATTTAATTACATTAAGCAGTTTTCCAGGACTAACAAAAAGAGGCCTTAACATTGTGCAAACTTTTACCTATATTATTCTTATCAAATAGGCCTGAATGGCCATAGAGGAAACGATTGAGGAACCATTCGTGTGCCATTTGTCTGGCGTTACTTCCCAGGTAATGCCATAAGAAGCCAGCCCAGGATGACCCATAAGAGAGTACGGAGCCAGCAACATTCAATGGTGCCCGTATCGACACGATGAGATCTTGGAATTTCGACAACGTCCGGTCATACCCACGGACAGACCACTTGGGTTGATTATACACAACAACAACCTCATTCACGTTTCGAGAAGAAACATGTACGTCAAAACAACTCGTTCGCAGAGGACACACCGAAAACAACACGGGAATAGCAACACCATACATCAGGCCAACTCATCGTTATCATCCTCCGTAGTCTAATTGAGGAAAGCAATATTAGATACTTTTGAAAGTACGTATACACGAAAACCAAAGAGCAAAGTTTAATGGCCATCGAAACCAATCGTTTGTTAAAGAACAAAGGCCTAACCACGCAAAGAAAAACTAATGGAATTAAGACACGCGTATATGCACATATATATATATGATCAACTATTTCAAAAGAAAAGACATAAATGTTCGTAATTTCTCGTGAAAGTTCACTCTTTCGATTGTTGGGTTCCCCAATAATCGTTTTTGGGGGGGAGGTGTTACGTCCTGACGTAACGTCCATAAATGAGATTATTTAACGGAACTTCCACCGAAAACATAATTAAAAACTTAAAGATTTGTGAGGGGAAGGTTTGTCGTTTCCTACGTTATTCCGTTCAATTCAATAATAAAAATTAGAAATTTACATTACCGACTAAAAATCTCAAGGAAAAGGCCATCGGTAAAATCGGGTAGTAAGGAAGGGAAAACCAGGGTCAAAGATCCCTACAGGAAAAGCCATAGGCTCGTCACACCATCTGGTGGGTCAGGCACACTAACGTCGCTTTCCTAACTGACGTACCCTCTACCGGCCTATCGATCCGAGAGATCGATCATTGGATCCGAAAATGCTCTTACCATTGGGAAAAGAAAAGAAAAAGCACATAGTATTTTACTCTGCCGTAAAGCCAACGAGGGGCGCTGATTACACCCTCTCGAAGAACTAGCATACAAGGAAACGTTGCGATCCTCTTCTCATACACATACGTGTTTGTGTATGAGTATATATGCGTATATTCAAAGCAAGAACGAACGGAATGACGCTAAACAGCGATGGATTTTCCTATCTCGAATCAATATAGAATTTTGAAACATTAATTAAAATTTATTCAAATAACGAACTTTCGGGAGAAATTCGCAATGGAATTAAGGGAAACAAAACGAAATAAATAAATGAAACCAAATAATACTTCAACAAACAGAAGAGACTGAATAATGGTTAACTAAACAAATAAAATAGTTGAAAATATATCTATAACTCTTTTGATCAAAAATAGTTAATAACGATTATAATTAAGAACGAGATCCAAAATAAATATTAAGTCGACTTAAAACGATGAGTATTGACAAGGGAGAAGATCATGGCAAAACGGAAAGGAAACCACTAGTCGTTCCCAAGAGCGCAATGACCTCACAAGAATACAAGAAGAGAAGCGAGAAAAGATTTTGAAGAGGCCTATGCGTAGGATCACCGTTTTTTGACCTTCTCTCTCTCTCTCTCTTTCAGTCATGTTGCAGGGCGCGAAAAACCCCGAACCGTCCTTAAGACCCAATTCTGTACACCTCACAAAACAGGTATCGGGGCACGCGTACATATATATATATATATATGCACTAGAATATACACACTGTCATTTATCCATGTGTGAGTAAGAGTAGGAATATACGCGTGGAAATACTCTAGGATAAAAAAATACTCATTTAAAGTTATTCCTCTGAAATGGGAAAATCGTTACGCAATGTTAAATAATATTTCGAAGAATTAACAATTTAAAGAAACCTACAATTGCGAAATAAAATTATGCACCGAATTCGGTTAATGCTGAATCCAATAATCAAACTCCGGAAGAAACAAGTTAAAACTTATATTATTTAGCTTAAATAGTTACAAACTCGAAATATTATTTAACTATGTTAAAATCAAGAAGGAAGTAAAAAGCAAAAACGCCCCGAAGTTCACGAGCAGAAGCAGAGCTCATGTACATAATCCCCTCCCCTCTTCCGACGATCCACGGAGTTTGCGTGGCAAAGCGAGGAGCTCGGCTCTCGTTGCTACCCGGAGACCGTTCGAATGTCTCCCCACTCTGCACCCTCTATTCTAGCCTTACCCTTTTTATCTACCCAATAAATCTCCCGTCTCTCTCTCTCTCGAAGGAAAAGAGGACGCGAATAAAAGTTGAGTTTTTTCCTAGTCATGCGCCGTAGCTCCCTACCTCCCCTTTTTCTCGTGGACTCATACAAGAAGCCTATGCGACCACACCCCAAAGGAAAAAATATAAAAATATAAAAACTAAGAAAACGATGTTTCAATCGCAGGATTAATTTTTAATCATAAATACTTGAACACTAACAATTCAAAATCCACAAAAAAATTAACAACAAAATTATTTATAACAATTTGGATTGTAATTTTAATCTACAAAAATAGCGCACAAATATTCAATTCATTTGGATTTACTATTCTGATGT
This sequence comes from Alloplasta piceator, assembly GCA_946863875.1. Lineage (NCBI taxonomy): Eukaryota > Metazoa > Arthropoda > Insecta > Hymenoptera > Ichneumonidae > Alloplasta > Alloplasta piceator. The sequence continues at coordinate 31,639,673 of OX333075.1, forward strand.
TTAATTCGAAAACAACAATTTTTTTCATTTTGATAATAATTAAACGAACAATAAGATATAAGAAAGGAAGGTAATTTCAACAAATGCGCAACACGATAAATATAAAGGAAAATATAAGAATTCTATCCATGATAAATAAGCAACTAAAAAAATATTTATAATACTAAAATTAAAATTGTTCATAAGAAAGTAATATTATATACAGAATAAGAATATAAGCAGCGTGCGGCATAAGCGTGTACATGTGTGGGGGTACACATGCCGCGATACAGCCACGCGCGCCGCAATACAGCCACGCGCGCCGCGATGCAGCCACACGCATAGGGCGCACCCTGTGATCTACGCTAGCGCCCTCGCTATGATCCCGATTTTTCAAGGGAAGCTCACGAAATAAAAAAGGAAAATGCATTGCATCAGAAAAATGCATCCTCTGTCTTTATCATCAATCCCCACTTTTATCGAACGGGTTAGCCTGGATCACGGGTATATAAAGGCCGGAAAAAGGGCTCTTGGCAGACTTCTTCGACTTTTTTCCGACGTGGAAACTACGAAACCCATCGTACTCATCGAATCCATTCTTGGGCTGAACTTGCGAAATTTTTCGACAAAGACGTTCTTGATTCTGGAATTTTCCAAATCAATTCGTTTTGGACTTAGAATTTCACTCGATTTTCAAAGGAAGATAGTTTTTTCGGTTCGGAATTTCAAATCTTGAATTCTGAGTCGAATGGAAATTGCTTCTATTTTGAATTCTCGAGATTTCGGGTTGGCCTCTGAATGTCGGAAGAGACGTTGGACCTCGTTTTATTCTATTTTATTTTCCTTTGTCTAGTTATTATTTTCTGTTTAGTAATTTTCGTTTATTTTACTTTGACATCCGCAATCCACGAAATATTGGATAACGTATACATCGCGGTTATTGTTAAATGAATTGCGAAATTTAAGACTGAATCTTTGTTAACCATTTCTTTCTTTTTACAATAATTCGAATAAAATTTTGGATCTCGAAAATTAAACTCTGTGCATCGACAAATTCTTTGACTTCATTGCCAACCTGCCACGCCCTTGATCTACTGCCGATTCAACTTCACCGTTTCGGTCTGAGTCGCCAGTGCGTCCACAAATGCTGTCACCCTTTCCGTTTGGAGAACGTCTCAGCCAGTAAGTGAAGTTTTATTACAACCTCATCTTTCCCTCGTGAAATTATGAGGAATAGTTCGGGAAAAATTGAACACAGTGAGTAACACAAATTTGGACGGAATTAATCGATTAAATTCAATTAAAAACCGGTTAGTTGACTATTTTTGGAGAATCTCTATTTTTGGAATCTCTATCCAAGTGATCCTAAATTCATATTACCCCTGCGGCGTTGGTGATTTAATTGTCCATAAAAGGCTTTATTTAAACAATTTCATTAAAATAATTTAAAAGAAGAAGTTTCAACATTATCCAAGTGAATCTTAAATCTAGATTGTTCTTGCGGCATTACTGAGTCAAGTTTCATAAAACCTTAATTAAACCAACTCTTTGAGATAATTCGAAGGAGGGAAATTCATCCGCGTGAAGTTTAACAAAGGCCTTTCGACCCCTCTCCCCTTTCCATTGCTGAAATCGTGTCATTCGAGAATTGGAGATTCGCGACAAAGGAGAAAAAAATGTAAAATTCAGGGAAGGGTTAGATAACAAATTTATCAAGTTTGAGACTCTCGCGAACCAGTGACTCATCAATAGTCACAGAATTAAGTTTAATTGAGTTTTTTCTTTTCGGTATTTCATTAAAGGTTTAAACAATTTAACAAATCCAATCCTAAGAATTTTTCCTCTCCAACGATTAAATTTAAGGTAAGAATCCTACCACTCTCTCTCTACTTTTCGTTCAACTTATTCGATTCAGTACGGTTGTGTAAATCTGCAACTTCATCCGAGGATTCGTGTTCTTTACTTTACTCTCCCCCCGTGCGAAAAACTTGGTTGGGACTAGAGTTGCGTCAGGTTGCACGCCCACCAACTATTCGTAGTCCTCCCCTCCGTGCGAAAAACTTGGTTGGGACTAGAGTTGCGTCAGGTTGCACGCTCACCAAGTATTCGTTTACCTCTCCTTACGCAAAGTTTGGTTGGGACAAGGGTTGCGTAAGGTTGCACGCTCACCAAATATTTGCACTCCTTCGTTTTCTTTGGCGGAAATCTGGTTGGGACTAGGGTTGCGTCAGGTTGCACGCTCGACAGAGATTCACCCTGGATACTCTCCCCTTAAATTCCATGAGAGTCACCCCCTTCGTACCGCGCAAAAAGAAAAGAACACGCAGAGCCGGACGAAGATATCAATTACGTAAACTCGACGCGATATATTTGAAGCCATGGCCAAAAAGGTTAAATCCTATTCAAAGATCTAAATCAAATTGTCATGGAGTACAGGCCTTCCCCGCAGAAACAGAGAGAGAGAGAGAGACACAATTATTTGCACTCAAATCATTAAACATCCAATAACTATTTACACTACGGCCGATCGATTTTTTCCCAATCATTCCTTCATTTATTCAAATCAACGATCAGGATCCGCGTGGTAAAACTAACAGTAATTTATATCGAAACGAAAGATCCGAAAATTCAATAGACATCTACGTGATTAAAGGTTCAACAGTGATTCCAAGCCCATTTCCCGAGTAATTTTCTGAAAGGTTAGACTCAAAAACAGGGGCAGACGTGTTCGAGATTGATTCCAGGAGTAGTACGGAAATTTAATTCCACGACTAGAGAGTCTCAATCAAATTCAGCACGTCATACGTCAGAAATTATTAATAGTTCGCGAAAACTCCCATTTTTGACGTAACAAAACATAACCTTATGTAGTGAAGGAAGAATCAGCTGCGATTCGGCCAGTGGGTCCAAATGACAGTGGACAATTTTTTTGGTATAACGTTTCGATCCTAATTCGGATCTTCTTCAGATTTATTATTTCTAAAATTACATTTTTTTTTGTCTTATTTTGTATGATATGTTTTACATTATAGGCTTAAATGTTATGTGTCCTGACTGACCTGAATTTGTACGGGTAATTTTTTTGGTCATTTAATGAATCTTGGATAATATTCATTATGAATTTATTGTATAAAGACGGGTCATTTTTTTGTGATCCTTGGTGTCTGTGAGAGGGAGGATTTTGATATTTTATTGCTTAGTTTATGTATTTTTTTTTTTTTTTTGAGACTTTTGTGTATGTGTTATTTACCTATGAATTTCATGTTTGATAATTTCCAAGATTCATTTGTGATCAAAATTAACAGTTTTCATTACATGGCGATTCGAGAGCTAAGTAGCGACTGAGTATTGAGGCGAGTGAGGAGGTATTTATATTAATGGGGTAGTGTTATTGAGTATTGAAAAGTGGGGGTGGTTTTTCATGGTTGGGGAAGTTTGCCGTTAGTGATTTTTCTTGCCGGACTGGTTATGTTAACCGGTTTTGGACCGGGTTTAAATTGATAACTGTTAGATTTGGTAATGAATTTTCAATCGATGGATGGTAATTTGAGGTTTTCCCGTTATTATTTTGAGTATTATTAAATTATTGAATTATATATGCTGCTTAGTTTGTCGATGTCGGTTCTAAAATTGATTGCTTTGGGGTGTGCTTTAATTTGTATCATTTCTAGAATTGATCGCTTTTTGAGCCATTTTTCATTATTTAAAATTTTAACGTCGTTAAATTTAAAATTGTGTTTTAGTTCTATTCCGTGTTTTGCTAACGCTGTATTTATTGTGTTAGTGTGTTTTAGACTATTTTTGTGTTCGTTGATTCTCGTTTTGAGATATCTTTTTGTTTGTCCTATGTACAATGCATCACAATCATTACAATCGACTTGGTAAACTACGTTTGATTTATCCATGTTATCTATTTTATCTTTTGTGGAACCGGTGATGGAGTGAATGTTGTGTTGGTTGTTAGTGACTAGTGTTATATTGAATTGTCGAAAAAGGCGGACTAGGTGGTGAATATTTTCAGTATAGGGTAAATTTATTATTCTGGAGGAGTCGAATGCGTTGTCGTTATTTGATTGTGAATGAATTAATCTTAGCCTTTGGTTTATTATTTTTTCTGTGAAGGAGATTGGGTAACAGTTTTGTGTCATTGTGTTTTTGATTAGTTCAATGTTTTTTTGGTGGAAGGATGCGTGTGATAGTTTTATCGCTCTGTCTACCAACATCATGATAATTCCTTTTTTTTGCGTAAGAGGGTGGTGAGAGAAGAAGTTTATGAATCGACCTGACCAAGTCGGTTTTCTGTACCAGTCTGTGATTAGTGAGTTATTTTTGTGGATTAGCAAGATTTCTAGAAATGGTAATTTGTTGTTTGTTTCTACTTCAACTGTTAACTGTAGTTTAGTGTGGTATGAGTTAAAGATGTTAAGTGTTGAATCCATTTTGTCCGTAGGCAGAGTCATAATAATATCGTCTATGTATCTTTTGTAGATTGGTATCGTGAACTTCAGTTTTTCTAAGCAGTTGGTTTCTAAGTCGATCATTACAATGTTTGATAATATCGGGGCTAACGGTGAACCCATTGGCAAGCCGAATATTTGTTAATATATTTTGTCGTTAAAGGTAAAGTACATTACCAAATCTAACAGTTATCAATTTAAACCCGATCCAAAACCAGTTAACATAACCCGTCCGGCAAGAAAAATCTCTAACGGCAAACTTCCCCAACCATGAAAAACCACCCCCACTCTTCAATACTCAGTCGCTACTTAGCTCTCGAATCGCCATGTAATGAAAACTGTTAATTTTGATCAAAAATGAATCTTGGAAATTATCAAACATGAACTTCATAGGTGAATAACACATACACAAAAGTCTCACAAAAAACATAAACTAAGCAATAAAATATCAAAATCCTCCCTCTCACAGACACCAAGGATCACAAAGAAATGACCTGTCTTTATACAATAAATTCATAATGAATATTATCCAAGATATATTAAATGACCAAAAAAATAACCCGTACAAATTCAGGTCAGTCATGATACATAACATTTAAGCTTATAATGTAAAACATATCATACAAAATAAGACACAAAAAATGTAATTTTAGAAATAATAAATCTGAAGAGGATCCGAATTAGGATCGAAACGTTATACCCAAAAAAATTGTCCACTGTCATTTGGACCCACTGGCCGAATCGCAGCCGATTCTTCCTTCACTATAACCTATTCACTATAATTCTGGACTTTCGGCATTTAATGTTCTCTTTGCACAGAATATTAAAATACATTTCGTCATCACTTTCTTCATTCATATCTAATAAATATTGATGATCACTTTCATTCGAATCATTAGTTATTATTTGAAACGAATGACCGATTAGTTGGAAAATAATAATGACATTGTTCCTATTATTCGCCAAACCGACTAAAGAACAGCCAGCAATCCGGCATTTTATGGGCACCGAGCAGCAGCAGCAGTTTAGTTATTTACTAGGAATCGACTAGAAAGTTACTAGAATTCAGTCACATTCTGGTAACTTCCTAGTAAGTTACTAAAATAAGTGTGTAATAAGCGCCCAAGCGAACGCAGTCATGTCGTTCTACTACGCTACGCGTGACGTGCGTAGCAGACGAAATGGTGCGAACAAATCGTCAGAGGAAAAAATCGCCCTAAAACAGATTCGGCCTCAAACGAAAAAATAAAAACCAATATCATCGTTATGCCAATAGCTACAGCTTTGGTATTGGCCCCATTCGAAAGAGAAAAAAAAATCTTTCCAATGTGCATAATTAACGTCTCCAATACTCGATAATTCATAAGATATGATTAACGAAAACTCAAATATGTGGCTAATTCACGTTGCTTGGCGTATAAGAGATTTGGCGAGTCTCGAGGTCCGTGAACTTTGCCGTAAATGTACTTGTCTCAAGACGCTACCGCGTATCTTGATAAAATGATATTACTTGCAAAATTTCATAGCTCTGGGTCAACGTAAAACACCCTATAAATTTTGGGTCCCCTGAGAGTGTCGAAATGTACTTTTTTTGCGGCATGAACGGCCGTATCTTTTTTATAAGTTAACTTAGAAGTTTGATTTTTACACAGCTTCAAGGGACTATAGACCTGAGTATATGGTTTTGATTTCAACTCGATACCTCCACGCGTTCCCGAAATAAAGGGTCGCGGGATTCAATAAGGGTTCCGTTTTTTCCTTTTGAGGTACAGAACCCCAAAAATTTGATTTTTTCCCATGCAACCCCTCCGATAAAAAGAATATATATAAAATTCTACCTCAAAAAATTAAATTTTTGAGATTTTACTGAAGAAGGGATTCTGTTTGGAAGAGACCGTTACTCTGGTTTGAAATAATCGGGAGGAAAATTATAAGGAATTTTGCGCAAATGAAGAGGCCAGAAATAATACGAATAAAGTTACCAATTTAACAACGTAACGAATCCTTAGCATTTATTATCACAATTCATTAAATTAGTGTAAAGCTGTGGTTGAAATAGTGAGCGTAGAAGTTTTCACTCGCGTGAATAAAGGCGTGCTCGTCAACGCGTGTACGGAGTGACCCGAAAATGTCATTCGAAGATATCTCACAAAATAATCCTTATTAACCATTCGAAGCGTCCGAAATACTGTTCCACGATTGCGGTAATCAACGCGGGCGTAAATCGCGTTAAATACGTTAATCCGAAGCCAAAAAGAAATGTGAAGAGGCCCGAAATGGAGAGAATAAAAACTGGTTAACACGTGAGCGTGTTAATTTGCCATGCGTTGGACGCGAAGTGAAGAGAAGAAGTCGAAAATTGACGAAAACAGAGAATAGAAGAGTGAGGGGAATTCAGCGATGATCTCGGAGTTCAAGCGAGCAACTGGCCACGAGCTGCTGACCTCTTGTGTGAACTCTCGAGACTTGACGTATTCGTAACACTATCTTCCAACCGCGTTTTTCTCTTCTTTCACGTGTTTTACACGTTCGCAGAACCGGATTTCTTTCAATCGGATTTATCTCAATAATATCTAATTAATTTTATTTGATAATAATTCAATAATATCTCTCGGGTCTACAATTTATACTCTAGTATATATCTTTGTGACTAAAGTATTGTTAATGTTATTGACACCAACATATAGACTAAATTTGCTATCAAAACCCACGAGTTTTTTTACTCATTAACCACCAACACCAGATTCCGGAAAAAACAACCCATCTTTACTTAAATATATCACAGACGATTGTTGTGTTATACAAAATCAGATTTGTTACGAAACTAAGGGTTTTCATAACTTTTGTATTTCAGTGACGGGCCTGGAACCAGACTTCCTTTACCCTCTGGAGAACGTAACGATACCGCAGGGTCGGGATGCGACGTTCACATGTGTGGTGAACCATCTCGGTGGATACCGGGTGAGTCCTTCCTCCTACGCGAGTGGAGATCACGGTGGCATCAAGGCCCGGGTAACTATCTTACCATTACGTGTCCGCCTGCAATGGACCTACTTTACTGCCTACTACTGCACTTCTGCCGCGTGCCTGCACTCATCAGCTCTCTGCATTAATGCACCAACGTTGCTATGAGAACTATCACCTTATAAAAAAAAAGAAAACAAAATATTCTCTCGACCCCTCCTAACGCTCTTTACCGATACCATAGGAATGTTTCTGGAAAACCAACCGTGTGGATTCTTCATTCCGAATCCTGCAAAGTTAACTTGATTTCTCTTTTATCATTTCATTGAGTTCCGTTACATTTTTTTTACGTTTTCAAGTGGTGGAGAGTGGTTTGAAATGACAAAGTGACAAGATTCAGGTACAATGTTTATATTTTGCGAAACAAAACCGAATTGACTTGGAATTTGAAAAAAAAGAGTTTTTTTGTTATGCTTTTTGGATAACGTAATAAAGTGTTTGAACCAAAACCGTAGAAAATGTTTCTTCTATTTTTTCAGTATTTGTTTTCTTTTTTTAATGCACGATCTTTTGGATTATTTTAAATGATGGGATTGAAAGATTTCTTGCATGACTTCCGAAAAATCTTAAGCAATCGATGATTTGCGATTTGGGAATTATTTTTTCGATCTCTCGAACAAGGGTTTCAAGATCATCCATTAATTATGACGGTTTTATTCAATTACTATTATCAAGTAAGTACGATTCGCATCGGCTTTGGGATTATGGGAATAAAGACTCGCAAGAAGTGGAAGGATCGGGAACATATTTCCCTCTAAGCAACTAGACTCTTTATAGAGCGCACTTTGTCATCATCACAAAAAATGTACCTGCCTGGACCTACTGAGAGCACGCAGCACGTAATAAAACTGGAACACACCATATTGTGCCTGCCTGGTTATATGACATAAAATGTCCTATTCATAAAATGGGGAAATTCCACACATGAGAACAAGGATTTTTTTATCAAACATTTGACCGCGTTCTTATTATTCTCATTTGTGTAATCAGTTTGATTATTTATCTGAGTACTTTCGCGTCTTTATCTCGTTGTTCTATTGTATTAATACTTTTTCGTTTCGTTTTTATTATTATTTTTAAACGATACGATTGGACAATTTCTATTGTCATATACTGTTACACTGGGTGTTTATGTGTGCGAATTTACAAATTTAATTCCTTTCCGCGTCACATCGTATATATCTTTTAATTTTGTAATTTATGTTTCGAAAATTCCCAACTTGAAATAAATTTGTATTTGAAGGAAATGATTCGAAAGAGAAAATTGATTTTTATTCTGGATTATCGAAAAAATTGGGGTACCAACACTGTGGGGTTTTCGTAAACATAGTACCATGCTCGTTTGAAAAGGGGAATTTGAAGGAGGACATTGATCTCGATTCTTGATTATTATAAAGTCAAGAGTACCAACAAACCGGGGTCTTCGTACTTTTAGAGTTGCAGAACTTTTGAAAATAGTGCGCGTCTTAAGCATGTTAATGTTGGAGATTTTATGATGCTTTTATTTAAAGTGTGATACATGCAAGACGATTTAAGAATGAATGCAAATAATTGAGTTGATCTGTCTGTACGGCTTGTAAACTTTCGAATATTCAGTGATTATGCTTGAAAAAAGAAGTCACATCAAGTTTATAAAATTATACAGAATCATGTCGTATTCAAGTTGATTTTTTGGTAGACTGCCATGGCTATATCAAGAATAAAGTTTGACATGATTGTGAAAATTGTGGCAAATGTGGTAGTAAAAATAAAAGTAATTATTGAAAATAAACTATTTTATAAAATCATTGATATTACGAATGAAATTTTTTCGAATTATCAAATGAGTATTCAAACCATCATAGACCTTTAGTGTAAGCAAGTATGTTATAGGCATTTCATTTCATTTTCACTGCAGTCAAGGCCTTATCTCGGACTGACTCGCTTTATGATATCTAAATAGCTATTCAGAACCTTTAATAAAAAATCGTTGTGAGTGGAGGCCACGCTCGCTAGAAGTGAAACTTCTTGCTTTCGATCTGTGATAAAAAAATTATTGCGTTTATCTCTGATTAAAAAACGTATGAAGAATATCCAATCTCAACGTAATCTCAAGTATATATCTAGATGTCATTGAAATGAAATCTTCCCGAGGCTACCAGATATAGAGGTTAAATTGGAATTAATACTTTTTTCATAAGGGTGTTAACCCGATCAGTATAGAGCTTTTTTGTACCACTTAAGTGTAGCGGGGTGTCGAATCGGCCCCATACTCAAAAGAAATCGAAAACGTGTTCTTAAAAATCTAAAAAAATGCATGGCTCACACTTGAGTCTTCTGCTTTATGATAAAATTTTGCAATATATTTTTGTATCGAATTATTTATTATATAAATAACAATGAACATATGAACTCATTAAAAAAAAATTGTTTTCTTTAAAAATTCATAACTCAGCGACAAATTAATGAAATGAAACGGGAGAAAAAGCAAACTAAAGCGAAAGAGTGTGCCTTCGATTAAAAAAAAATTTAAAGAAAAATTTATGACATTTCAGCTCTTTATTTTTAACATGAAAATATGTATTTTTTTTAGGTGTGAATGTAGGAGGTTTTGGTTGAAAATAGAAAACATTTTTCGATGCAAAACCATTTATTCGGTAATATATTTACAAATAATAGTTATATAATTGAATACAGTTGAACAGGTTCACCCGGACGAAGTGCTCGAGCCATATCGCCCCAGACCATCTCGCTTTTTTCCATCTAAATACGTACACACAGGACATGGTTTTTTTTTAAATTCAAATAATATCGAGTGAAATTGTACTCTCACTAGTACAAAAAAGCAAAAAATGATAAATTGATCTGAAATATTCCTTGTCACAATCTATACGTAAACGTCGAATCAACCCAAACCAAAATATGACTGCTCGCTACGGCGAACTGAAGAAGGCTGGTGACTCGAGACTTTGCGGGAGATTTAAACCTGAGAGAACAATGTTTTAGGTCAGGGTAAGCGCCCGTCCCCTTGCATTATTCGACAATAGCGGAGGTTTGAAATTTTGGCCTGGGTCGAATCGACCGCCCCCCCCCCCCACACTGATCGAGTTGAGGACGAGGCCTTTAAGTAGTGATCGTATCAGGCAGCTACGGATTGCGAAATAAATTAGCGTTTGACTTATTATACTGACGAAAAGAACTTATACATTTATTATGAATGATCAGCACGTCTGCTGCGATTCACGATTTACACAGAAGAAAAGAAAAACAATAGATCACGGATTTATCGCGTGGATCGGCTCGCAAAGCTACTTTTTTTTTTCTCTCTCTCGCGACATTTCGCTCGTAAGCCCGACCGAACGCGGCTCTCCTTATCTCACGTTTCTCTCGTTCGCCAGTGGGATCACAACTCTCGCATTCATTGTCCCTTCATAATCATTCCTTGTCTCCCCCCCCCACTCGCAATATCGCGCGTCTTGTAAGGCCCTCATAATTTAATCTCTAACAAGGGATGTACAGAGAGACGTCAATTATTATAATTTGTGTTATCAACCTAGAGGTAATTACTAAGAAGCGTAAAAATGCAGGTATAATATTGAATGAGAAATTTCACAAGATATACAAGTGCCGTGCCTTTCACAGTTTACTGCTAGTGCGCATATACCTTCCCCCTCTTCCTGCGCTCCCTAACCACTGCCGTGCTGTTCATTGCTCGATATACCTAAGTAGTGTAAATGGGCCGGTTCTGGATCAAGAGCTCTACCCCGACATTTACCGACCTTTTTCAACCCGCGATTCGAGGCACTTAGCCGAGACACAAACCGTTGCGCGTCGTGAGTGGGTGGCTTACGGGTGGCCAGTGGGTGGTGGGTGGGTGGGTCAGGGGGGGGGGATTTTTTCGTCGGCACATCTTGTGTGTATATACGTATGCGTGTGCATGTGTGTGTGTGTGTATGTTGCGCACAGGGGGTGGTGGGTGGCAGGTGGGTGGTGGGTGGTAGGTGGGTGGTGGGCCGTAAGGGGGGGGGGATTGGGGATTTTTTTCGTTAGCATGTGTTACGTATATGTGCGTGTATGTACGTGCATGTGCGTGTGTGCGGGGGAGGGGGGGGATTGTCGATGCCAGAGATTTTTTGAAGAAAGCATTAGGCGTCGTCACTGGCGTTGACTCATGCTCTCTCTCTCACCCTCTCTCTCTCGCACGCGCACTCTTTGTCGCCCGCGCTTTCACGCGCCGAGTGTCAAGTATCAAATTTACGATGTATACAACTCTGTATCCAAACATGATCCAAATTTTTTCGTCGCGACGTATGCGGTATAATATCAACACATAGCTGCATATATTGGTCCACAATTTTCAAAATATATATTTTCGTGGAGTGACGGAATTTTTTCCTCAAGTATTCAATGTATGATTCATCTCACCCTTACTCTCTTTCAGTCAGCTTCTCTCTCTCTCTCTCTCTCTCTCTCTCTCTCTCTCTCTTTCCCTGCATATCTTTATCTCTCTCATTTGTGCTCTGGACCTCTTGCATCCCTATGTTTTAAACCATGAGATTGTGCGGGCGAGAGGTTGGGGTCTATTGACGTTCTCGATTTTCTTTTTTCATTCCGAGTTGATCACGCATTCCGTCGACTTCTCTGTTTTTTCATCCATACATTTTTCTTTCATCAACGGTACGAGAATGGACGCGAAAAAGTGCAAAAGAACTTTGACGATTATGAGAAAAGGATATTCCGCGCACAAGGATAAACCTCCTTCACACGTTGAAGTGCAAAAGTGTATAGCGTTCAGTGATCGCAATGTGGCGCTATTACGTAAAAGTTTGCGAGCGTCTAATTTGAATGTTGGCGAAAAATTGAGCATTCAATCAACGATTACCGCTTTACTATCGCTCGCAGAAAAATTGAAGAAGCATGGTTCGGGAGTGTCTGTGCCTGGAGTGGAACGGGGGGAAATGGATTCGGCATTCCAATCTAGAATAACCACAGGGCTGGTAATCAATATATCGCATAAAGATCTTGGACCTTTTTTGGATGATGCGGTAAAACTTATCGATGAGCGGCTCACCGAGTCATTACAAATTCACGGAAATTTAAAATGTAATGTCACTCTAGTTTGCATATTTCGTATCGTGAAAAGTGCCAATATCGCCGAGGAGGAAAAAGCGTTTCAGACTGCAAACGCAGTAATATTACCAACAACAAACATCATGGAGTGGATCAACGATCACGTAAAAACAGCCTTGCTGGCGAAAGTTGAAGACTTTGAAAAGAACGAATCTGGCTGGACGCTTCGTGAAGTTTTACATCTGCAAGTGAACATTAATCGATACAAACCATTGCGAGGGGGTGTCTTAACGTTTGTGCGTCTTCCTGACGATGTGCGAAGGAAAGGAGCAGTGGTGAATATTGAGAACAATGATCCGTATTGTTTTTTATGGTCAGTTGAAGCTGCTCTTTCGCCACTACCCCCGATGAATAGAAATCGAACAAATTCATATCCGCATTTCAGTGAAGTGGTGAATTACGCGGGACTCGATTTTCCCATGAGCATTGCAAATGTTGGAAAATTTGAGAAAATGAATGATCTAGCTATAAACATTCATGGCATAGAAAAGGGACAAAATGAGCGTAGTGAGATTGTGCCGGTATATGTGAGTTCGAACCAATCGCAAAGACCGACAATTCATTTGCTCATTGTGGAATGTGAGAACGACGATGACGACAACGAAGAAGACGACGCCGATGAGGATGAATTTCAACTGCGCAAGCCAATCCATCACTTCGCTTGGATACGCGATCTTTCTCGTCTGGTCAGCGCGCAAATATCGAATACTGAGCATAGGAAGTTAATATGTGACAGATGCCTGTATCACTTTAAAACGGAATTGGCCCTCAACAAACATCTCGTTGACTGTGCCAATATACGTAAAGCATGTCGAGCCACATTGCCCGAACCAGAACAGGCAATTTTAAAGATCAAAAATTTTCGTACTAAATTGAGCGTTCCATTCGTTATTTACGCTGATCTAGAATGTCTCCTTGAGCCAATTAATGGGCAACAGAATTGTCAAACACGCACTGTCAGTTATCAAAAACACACACCTTACAGTATCGGCTATTATTTAAATTGTTCTTTTGACGATTCAAAGAGTGAATATAAGAGCCGTCGTGGTAAAAATTGTATCAATTGGATTATGGAAAAATTGGTGACATTGTCAAGCAGTCTTCACGAGCGAATAAAAACGATCAAAAAGATGGAACAATTCAACGCCGAGAATCGTCGTAAATTCTATTCAGCTAAAATATGTCATATATGCGAAAAACCTTTTGTTGATGGATGTATGAAAGTTCGTGATCATTGTCACTTTACGGGGAAATTTCGTGGTGCAGCTCATCAGGATTGTAATTTAAATTACACAAAATCTCGCGTAGTTCCCATCGTCTTTCATAATCTCTCGGATTATGATTCGCATTTTTTGATTCGAGCAGTGGCCACGGCATTCGAGGGAAGGGTAGACCTCTTGCCGGTGAATAAAGAAAAATATATTTCATTCACAAAAGTCGTCAAAGGTACATGTATACAATATCGGTTTATTGATTCATACCGTTTCATGACGAGTGGTCTTGAGAAATTGGCCTCTTATCTCACAAATGACTGTAAATCGATCACGGGTAAGCATTGTAATAGTGCAGTGGAGCTGGAATTATTGGCGAGAAAGGGGGTCTTTCCCTATGATTATCTCGATTCTTGGACGAAACTCGACGAGCCTGAATTACCTAGTAAAGAAAAATTCTACTCTAAACTTTACGACGAGGACATTACGGACGATGACTATGCACATGCACGTGACGTTGGGACAACTTTTAAAATAAAAGACTTGGGGGAATATTCGGATTTGTATCTCAAGACTGATATATTGCTTCTTGCCGATATTTTTGAAAATTTTCAATCCAACTGCTTGGAGGCATACAATCTCGATCCACTGCACTATTATACAGCGCCCGGTCTTGCGTTTGATGCTATGCTCAAGATCACTAATATTGAACTTGAAATCCTCACTGACATTGACATGCTATTATTTATCGAGCGGGGTATTCGGGGTGGTGTGGCGCAATGCTCGAATCGATATGCAAAAGCCAATAATCGGTACATGAAATCAGACTTTAATAAAAACGAACCTGAGAGCTACTTGATGTATTTTGATGTCAACAATTTATATGGTGCGGCTATGAGCAATCCATTGCCTTATAGTTCCTTCGAGTGGGTACAAAATTTTGATATAAATAGCATCCAATCGCTTGCCAATGACGATGAAATCGGATATATATTCGAGGTTGATCTAGATTATCCGGAAGACATTCACGATCTCCACAAAGATCTCCCTCTATGTCCCGAACATTACACACCTCCGGGGTTCAAGCAAACCAAACTTATGACAACATTATTGCCGAAACAGAGATACGTCATACATTATCAAAATTTAAAACAAGCTCTAACCCTCAGACTTCGTATAACGAAAATTCATCGCACATTAAAATTCCGGCAAAAAGCATGGCTGAAAAAGTATATTGATATTAACACAGACCTGCGCAAAAAAGCGAAAAATGAATTTGAGAAAAACTTTTTCAAACTCATGAACAACGCAGTTTTCGGCAAGATGATGGAGAACGTTAGGCGACATCGAAATGTTAAGCTTGTAACGAAATGGGACGGTCCTTTTGGTGCAAAGGCTTTAATCGCAAAGGCGACATTTCACAGCTGCACGATTTTTGATCACGATATGGTGATAATTGAATCAAATCGAGTTAAAGTAAAATTTGCAAAACCAATATATGTGGGCTTTGACATTCTCGACATGTCGAAAATCTTCATCTACGACTTTCATTATAATTACATGAAGAAGAAAAATTTTGATCAAGCCAAACTACTTTACACCGATACGGACAGTCTCATTTATCACATCACAACCCCCGATATAGACAGCGATATTAAGGACGATTCGCACAAATTTGATACATCCGATTATGAAACCAACAATCCCTATGGCATTCCATTGGTTAATAAAAAAATATTAGGACTGATGAAGGATGAAAATAATGGGAAGATAATGGAGGAATTTGTTGGTTTGAGAGCGAAATTATACGCCTTCAGAGTCCATCGCGGGAATAAGAAAGAAGAGAAAAGAGCCAAAGGCATTCGAGCAGCGACGGTAAGATCGATAACGTTTAATGATTATAAAGAATGTTTGTTTCACCATGAAAATCTCGAAAAAACTCAGCACTTGATTCGCAGTCGAAAACACGTTGTCGAAACTGTTGCGCAGACAAAGTTAGCTCTCAGTTGGGAGGACAATAAAAGAATTTTAATCCAGAATTCCACGGATACGTTACCATGGGGCTATAAGATTATCGAAGATATGGATGAATGATGCAAAACAGGGGAAAAAAAAACTCTAAAAAAACATTGAAAACGGAAAAATGTTTGAAAATTAGACTAAAAATGTATAAACATTTATTTTTTATGCGTGAGTTTTTGGAAAAAATGTATAGAAATCTACGAATTTAGGAAAAAAAAACCTAAAAAACAGTTGAAAAACTGTAAATGTTTAAGAATTAGACTAAGAATGTATAAACAATTATTTTTCATAAATAAATTTAAATTTATAAACATCCATAAATTTCATAAATCTGCTTTATTGATCCAAGTGTTGTGGGTATCATCGAATCCCAGCCATTTTACAAAAATTTTATCACCACGCTTCCGTATAACTTTTTCAATCAGATAAATATCTGGATATTTGACTTTCAACAGTTCTTGTTCGTAAAATCCACCGGCGATGGGCTCGTTCTGATAATCATCGATATTATACGTCACAGGATTGGTATTGTTCACTCGGCTGATGGTAAATATTTCCGTCGTCCAATTGGGAATACAACCCTTTGCAAAAACATTTTTAAATTTACTTATTCGCACTTTGTCGCCAATTTTGAATTTCTTCTTTTTCGTTGGTTCACAATTCTTCTTCTTGAATACACGCTAAAGTAGTTGCTTTTCATTTCCAGCATTAACATTTCGCGGTTTCATACGAATAGTGCGATGCGTGGAATTATTGTAATCAACGAGTAAATTATCGAGAATATCGATCCATTTGTACTTTCCACGTAAGCTAAATTGCATCCACATTTTATTTTTCAATGTGCGATTAAATCGTTCGCAGATGGATGTCTTCAAGTTGCTGTATGTCGAGTACATGTGAATATTATATTTCCGCATGAGAGATTCAAAATCTGAATTATAAAATTCTTTTCCGCGATCAACGTGAAGTTTCATTGGCACGCGTCCCTCGCTGAGAACAGATTTCATAGCTCTCATTGTATCCTTGCCGTTCTTGCTTTTCATCGGAACGGCCCATGCATATTTGGAGAATATATCGATGCAGGTGAGGAGGAACTTGTGTCCGGAGTTTTCGTTCGCGTACGTTGACATATCCACCAAATCGGCTTGCCAGGTTTCATCCAAGCCACGTATATCCACGCGGCGACGTGGGTAATTTCGTCGAGCGGGTTTGTGTAGTTCCCCCACCAGCGCTTCTCGCTCGATCTCACTCATTTTTGCCTCCCTCTCTCTTTGTCTCCAGAGCCGTTAATCGAGTATCGAGTTGAGAGATTAGATGTGAGATGCGAACGGTCAAATATTGTACTGCCTGCACTTTTGCGTTGAGAGTTTGCGCAATGTTTTGTATGCTAGCTTCGAGTCCTTGCACCAGCAATGAATTACTCTGATTTATCTCTTTACGCAGAAATTTTATGTTGCTGTGTGATTTTTTATGCAGCGCATTTAACGTGGCGACATCGCTTGACTCTTCAGGATCGGCAACGTTGCACAGTCGTTTTCCCTCTAAATCGTAATCACCGCTGGCGGTAGTCTTAAATCCAATACCCGGTCTGCCGGGGGGACCTCGACTGTTTCCGAGCACACTCTTATTCAACTGTCGTCCAAACACGTCAACGCTCATGTTGCGAATGTGCGGAACATTAACACACAACGGATTAATAAATGATTTTGGCCTCACGCAACTCCTCGATTATCGATATAATTTCATTCGAATGCGATAGATTTCCGGCAGCCTGAGATGATAAGAGCAAACGTAGACGATCAACAAGCTCATTAGGATCATCCCAATAAACATAATCAAATTTTGCCGGTTTTTTTCGCGCAATCTTGTATTTCGGCATACCTTTGCCGCTGTGTACTGAGCGGGCGGATATCTTGGATATGTAATTTTTGAATTTAGTGCTATTATCCACACGTATTGCGCCCGAGGCTTTGTAATATTTCCGATAAGCATTTGTCTCCGTGATAATTTTTTCATACGCTCGCAAATCATCCGTGGTGAAATCAACACGCTGTTTTTTGAATAACAGCTCGACTAATCCAACGGTTCTTGCATAATTTTTCTCTCTCACGCGAATTCCGGAGGATGAGGAAAAAACTATGGGCGAATCGCCAATCATTAGCTTGTCATTGGCGAGGTTTCTCACACCATACGTGACATCGAGGCTTGTTTTTCTATTCGAGCGCAACAACGAAAGATACTCATTGATTAATTCATCGGCATTGCTGGACATTGCGTCTCCCTCTGCCGACCGGAAGGATTCATCGAAATCATCCGATTGTTCCTTCATGCTGAGCTCATTTTTTTCATTTGCTACATTTTCATTCTCCTCCTCTTCTTTTTCTTCTTCTTTAGCCTCCTTTTCCACCTCCTCCTCCTCCTCTTCATCATCGTTGTCCTCTTCCTGCTCCTCGTCCTCCTCCTCCTCCTCCTCCTCCTCCTTCTCCTCCTCACGTTTCACGCTATTTTCAGTTTTTTCACGTTTAATTTCCCGCTTGATGGGGGATCTTTTGCGCGATACATTCACCAGCTTCTCCAATGGCTGTACTATCGGCACAATCTCGCGCAAAACGTCTTTTTCCTCGAGCACTTTCATGTTGTCGGTGCTGGGTCAACGATGATACTGTGCCGCCATCATTATACGATACATTATTTATCACTCTGTGCTGAGAAAATTGTCAAAACCTCGCCTATATCGACCCTCATTCAATTCACTATCCTTGTCAATCATGATAAATGCATACTTGCCGGCACGCCAACATTCCGAGCACAAATTCTTAAATTTCTCATACGGCATGTCAGTATTCACATGATCGTTGTACACATGTCGGAGATTCATTTCATCCTGCTTGAAGAGAACAACGAAATTTGTATTATCTCGGATTAGATGCTTGGGAATACGTGCATATGTTTGACAAAGATAAAAACAATCGACATTTTGATGTCGGCCCATGGCGAAAAAGGCTCGAATATTGTCCTGTTTTTCGCACGCTACATCGTCAAAGATGAATATCGAGTTTGGACGTGCATCATTCGGTGTAATCACTTGTTCGTGCTCGTTGAAGGGAAAATATTCGATATCGGGCACTGGCTTGAGCAAACGTTCGAGCAGCTTGTACTTTGGCTGCTTCAACGACTTTGAGTATGCATACACATTTTCAAATCTTACGCCATTTGGATGAGTAATGAGACTCAATAATGCATTAGTTTTGCCACAATTTGACGGTCCGCAGAATACCGCGCGAATGCTATTCGGCAATAAATGACCGTGACGTTTCGCCCCCTTCTCGTCGCGCTGCGTTAATGCGTCAAAATTCATTATAGGTAATCCCTGTTGCTTGGACACCTTCTTGATCACGACTAACTCGCCAAAAAGTATAAATAAGCTTTTTATAGATGTCATTAGTCAGTCGGGTAGTTACTCCTGTATGGACATGATCGTGCATACTCGTGGAGAAGGAAAAGAAAAGTGTGGCAACGGTCTGGTAAACAGTATCATCAACAATCTTCCCGTTGAGCTGCATTTGCCCGGTTATCAGTACTGTGGTCCGGGCACAAAATTAGCAAAACGTCTCGCTCGAGGTGATCCGGGCATTAATCCACTAGACGCAGCCTGCAAACAGCACGATATTGCCTATTCGAAAAATCGTGAAAATCTCGAGGCGAGAAGCGAGGCCGATAGAGTATTGGCTGAGAGAGCTTGGAAACGAGTTTTCGCGAAAGACGCGAGTATCGCGGAAAAAGCAAGTGCTTGGGGTGTAGCGACTATCATGAAGGGCAAGAGAAAATTATCGGTGCTGCGAGGAAGACAATGAGTCATAGCAGTGACCCGAAGGTTATAATTACGTCAGCTTTGAAGGGTGCACGTGCTGCTGTAAAGAGGATAGGGGGTAAACAAAAATTGCGTACGCCGCGGATTCTTCCGGTGCCGGGGAAAATTGGCGGTTTCTTGCCATTTCTCGTGCCGATATTTGCCGGTCTCAGCGCCGCTGGAGCACTGACGGGTGGTGCAGCGAGTATAGCAAAAGCTGTAAATGCTGCTCAGGCTGCGAAACGTGAATTGGATGAGAGTAAACGACATAATAAAACGATGGAATCCATTGCATTGGGTAGGGGTTTGCATCTCAAGCCATACAAGAAGGGTCTCGGTCTCCATATTGGGTCAAAAAACGTAAAATAACGCTACTACGCCAAGCCCTCACCGACGTCGATATTCTCAAGTTCACAAAATCCCTGAAAACTCCCCATTTTCGTGGTGTTTTCATGCGAAATGGCTTGCCCGAGGGTGGGCCGTGGAAACGTGAGTCGGCGATTATTAATCTCGACGAGTGTAGTGGACCAGGCACACACTGGGTCGCATACACGAAGATCGGACGCAAAGTCGTATACTTTGACCGTTTCGGTGATCTTCAACCACCACCCGAACTCATGAGATATCTCGGTGTGCGTAGCGTTAATTACAATTATATACGATATCAGAACTACGACACGATAGAGTGCGGACATTTATGCCTTAAATTTCTCTACAAACAGCTTAATCGAAAAGACATTTATAGCCTATATAAATGTGCATCGTGATGAAATCAGTATCAGTATCGCGCGATCAGCATGGATGATAGTTTCACCCTGACAATATCGGGAACATCTTCTATCCTCGAGGCGCAATATTTTCCCCCAATTGAACTTGACGCGCACAAAAATTATACTCTCGGACTCGTTGAGCTGTTAACCTTCAATTCTATTCCCAACATAGACGCGGGCAATGATAAATTTTACGCGGGCGATGAAATAGTAACGATACCCACCGGCAGCTACGAAATTGAAGATATTGAGGCATACTTGCAGTCAGAGTTGACCAATAAGAACATCAACATTACAATTAAACCCAATAACAATACGCTGCGAAGTGAAATTGTGTGTAATCGCGATGTAAATTTTTCACCCGACGATTCAATTGGATCTCTATTGGGATTCACCCGGCGCATCCTCGAAGCTAATAAAAACCACAAATCTGATCTTCCGGTGGCCATTCTGAAAGTGAACGCCTTACGTGTCGAATGTAGCATCACAGCAGGTGCATACATAAACGAGCAAAAAGTCCACACAATTCACCAATTTTTTCCACTCGCACCACCGGGCTATAAAATCATTGAAGTTCCCTCGCACGTCATTTATCTGCCAATAACGAGCAAGACAATAGATCATATTCAGCTTCGAATAGTAGATCAAGACGGTGATTTAGTCAATTTTCGTGGTGAGGTTATAACCATACGATTGCACATCAAATCCGGATAATGGGTATAGTCTTTGATAGAACAACAACAACGTCAACTGTGAATAATAATAGGGTACCATGGGTAAAGGCAATCAGTCGTCGAACTACATTCAGAGGACTGACACCTCAAAACGGGCAACTGTTGAAGAGCCTCGGCCTTCACGTTCGTGGCAAAGGACTGTAAAACATTACTTTTTCTGTGTACTTTGCATTTGCTGTACAAGATGGTGGAAGCAATAGTGAATATTCATACACCAATTATCTTTGACGAATCTATCGTGCACTCGGAGATTCACGCGCACCAGCCATACGCCTCATCGACGTTCAACAACAGCGATGAAATACGTATTGCTGTTCAGCATCAAGATCTCTGTCTACTACCGAGCAAAAGTTCTCTTCATATATGCGGGAAATTGAGTAAGCCCAATGATGCTCCATGCACCACCACTAAACTCGTAAATAATGCAATTTGCCATTTGTTTGAGGAGATACGTTATGAACTCAATGCCATAGAAATCGATCGAAACAAAAATGTTGGGCTCACGAGTCTGATGAAGGGTCACGCGTCGTTGGGCGCTGGTAAAATTTCCATGCTTGAAAATACGGGCTGGCTCGACGTGGATGAAACGAAACAAATAACCGATGCCGCGGGCTTTTCCGATATATGCATACCGCTGAGCATGCTGCTCGGTTTTGCCGAAGATTATCAAAAAATTCTCGTCAATGCCAAGCACGAATTAATTCTCTCGCGATCCAAGAGCGATGATAATGCAGTTATTCAGACGACTGTGGAAGATAATGCAGTTAATCGACCGCCTGCGGAAGATTATAAGCTGGTGTTGCAAAAAGTTGAATGGCTCATACCATACGTGACAATTTCCGATCAACGGCGAATACAACTTTTAAAGTTTATTGCCCAAGACGCGCCAATCTCCATGAGTTTTCGCACGTGGGAATTGTATGAATATCCAATGCTTTCGGCTACGTCAAAGCACGTGTGGACTGTCAAAACATCCACTCAGCTTGAAAAACCTCGTTATGTCATTCTCGCCTTTCAGACCGATCGAAAAAATCGTGTGAAGAAGAATGCAAGCCATTTCGATCATTGTAATATTGCCGACATTAAGCTTTATTTGAATTCGCAATGTTATCCGTACGGAAATTTGAATCTAAATATAGGACAAAACCAGTATGCCATGCTCTACGAAATGTACGCAAACTTTCAGAACGCATATTATGGCAAAGAGGCGGAACCATGGCTCGAAAAGACTGAATTTCTCAATTACGCGCCTCTCATCGTCATTGATTGTTCGAAACAGAACGATTCACTCAAGTCCGGACCTGTTGATGTGCGCCTTGAATTTGAAGCAAGAGCTAATTTTCCCCCGCAAACATCAGCATATTGTTTGATCATACATGATCGTATAGTCGAGTATAGTCCGCTGAGCGGTGGCATGAAAAAATTACTATAAAATCATATTCAGAGCGTGAATGCGGGTTAGTCGTTGCCAAGATGGACTTTATCGTAGATCTACAGGGCTTCAAAAGACCCATCAATGAGTTTGTACTGAAGGAAATATCAATAATTGCCGTCAATCGCAACGTGGAACCCTTGACTCTTCACATCAAACCCGCGACACCGTGGACATCTCTACCGGCAAAGTACAAGGCGATTAACGCATGGCTAGAACGAAATTATCATGGACTGAAATGGAATTCAGGCGAAATATCGTACAGTGCAGCTGTGAAAAAGATTCGAGCGAGCTTGGAAGGTGCTCGCATAATTTACCCCAAAGGACTGGAGAAATCAATCTGGCTGTCGAAAGTAATCGATCCCTCGATGAAGATTATCGACATGGAGACCTTGGACTGTCCATCGCTGCGACAATTACCGAAAATTGCACCAAATACGGGCTGCTCGCTGCATTCGTTCGACTCAAAGTACAATTGTGCTAATGCAAACGTAAAATCGCTGAAAAAGTGGTTAAATGTATACGAGGCCTTGTACAACCGAGGAATTTTTTAAAAAAAGAAAAACTTTCATTTCGTCGATAAATCATGTCTTCTTTGTTTTATTATTATTCGAAGCGTGGAAAAAATCGATACATACAATTTTCCTTAATAGCTAGCTCTAACGAAGAATGTAGATTATTATTATTATTATTATTATTATTATTATTATTTTTAAACTCAAAATAATTTTTTTTTCACACTTCCAAGTTCTTGTTATGTTTTTCACGTATATTGTTCGAGAATTCACTTTCCCCCCATAACAACGCGAAAATCGTCGTTTTTTTTCTTTTGGATAATGCGGGCTTCTCTGATGTCGGGATGATGATGATGATGATGGTCCAGCAGCGATATTCTCAAATGTATCATGATGATAAGATGATTCCGTTGGATAAAGTCGCATGACATGGTGGATCCATAATTTTTCCTCACATTTGTTTGAATTCAATGCTGTTGTACTTTCCACCAAAGTAGTTCATGTACAATTGGCCATTGTGAGCGGCATCCATCATTTTCGTCAATGCGTCGCGATCATCGTCAAAGGCTTTCGCGAGCCTAGCCGGAAGGAAGACGGAAAACTCGTCACTGACATCCACGACGATTCTCTTGCCAAATTTAGTCTCCGCGACTCTGATGTCAGATATTTGATAATCTGATTGTTGAATTAACTCCGTCAACTTTTTTATCGGCAGAAATTCTCCCATTTTTGCCACTTTGTTGATTTTCGTGAAATCCATGTCGATTGATATAAGTATTCTGCAACGATGATGTGATAAATTTCAAATCAGATCGCGTTCGAATGACTTTTTTAACTTGATCAATTTCTTTTATCAGCAACTCTAGGCGCGTCTCGAGTTCACGACGTTGAGATGACATTTGACCGCTGACTATGATGAAGCTTGATTCGACATGCACATTTCGTCCACCACCAAATTATCCCCCCCCCCTGCCACGCAACGGGCGACGAAAAATCAACGCTTTTCTTTGTCCTCGATACTCTCTCTAGTTTCGGCTTTCTCCGTCTTTTCCTCCTCCTCCTCCTCCTCCTCCTCCTTCTCTTTCGCCTCCCGACAACATTGAATGCAATCTCGTCGTAGGGGTGGGGGGCCATCTATGCAATCTCCCGTTGGTCCAACCGTATACCAATGTTTTTCGCACCGTGAATATGAGATAATTTCCTCATCTTCGCGTAGATGCTCGGGTAAACGATTCCACAGCGAGTTAATATTTTGCGGATACAATACCAAAATAATCTGTTTTGGCATATATTTTAAGTCACTAGGTGTCAATTCCCACACCTTTTTTCGAGGATACACTCTTTTGTCGCTCTCTTCAGTTTCCCCCTTCTCCGCCGTTTCCTCTTTCGCCTTCCGACGACAGCCCGCGCAATTTCGTCGTAAGGGCGCCTCAATTTCTTCCGAATGAAACTCATCCCAACGTTTTACGCACGGTAGATATGACATCATTTCCTCATCTTCGCGTAAATGCTCGGGTAAACGATCCCACAGCCAGTAAATCAATCGTGGATACAATATTAAAATCATCTCTTTTGACGCATATTTTAAGTCACTATGTGTCAATTCCCGCGCATCTTTCGGAGGATAATACACTCGCCCACTTGAATCCATTTTAACAGCAAGCGACACACACACACACACAATGACGGCAGAGGATTGACTGAAATTTCTTCTCAATAAAAATGAGAATTAGCCGATATGATTCTCGATGAAATTCACGTCTTAGCCTGATCACTCTGTCACCCCAATTGTTTATCTCAAAATATCAAAAGGCATGCCGACAGAAATTCCACGAACTCCCTCTGCAACGGACGACGAAAAACTCAACGCTCCTCTTTGTCCTCTTCAGTTTTCGCTTTCTTCGCCTTTTCCTCCTCCTTCTTCTCTTTCGCCTCCCAACAACATTTAACGCAATCTCGTCGTGGTGGTGTGGGACCATCTATGCGAGTTTCCAGCATATCAAGCGTATTCCAATGTTTTACGCACGGTAGACATGAGATTATTTCCCTATCCTCGCGTAGATGCTGCGGTAAACGATCCCACAGCCAATAAATATTTCGCGAATAAAACATTAAAATGACCTCTTTCGACATATATTTCAAATCACTATGTGTCAATTCCCACGCTGCTTTTGCGGGGTAACACACTCGCACGCTCGTGTCCATTTTACCGGTAAGCGGATCAACCATTGCAACGGGCGGCGAATCGACTAAAATATTTTTTATTGTGAATTGCGACGATCGTCTATGCAGCTATGTGTTTATAATATCCGCATGCGTCGCGATGAAAAAAGTTGGACCATGTTTGTATACTTTTGTATACATCATAAATTTGACACTCGACACTCTGCGCGTGAGAGCGCGAGCGAACGAGAGAGAGAAAGAGAGAGAGAGAGAGAGAGAGAGAGAGAGAGAGAGAGAGAGTGAGAGAGAGCGTGCGGGTCAACGCCATCGACGACGTCGTCATCAAACGCTTTTTTCAAAAAATCATGGGCATCTAATCGAAAATCCCAAGTCACCCCCCCCTCCCCGCTCTCTCGCACACACGCACATGCACGCACATACACGCAACACATGCTAACGGAAAAAATCCCAAATCCCCCCCTTCCACCCACCACCCCCCTTCCACCCACCACCCCCTGTGCGCAACATACACACACACACACACACATGCACACGCATACGTATATACACACAAGATGTGCGGACGAAAAAATCCGCCCCCCCTGAGCCACCCACCCACTACCCACTGGCCACCCGTAAGCCACCCACTCACGACGCGCAACGGTTTGTGTCTCGGCTAAGTGGTTTGTGTCTCGGCTGAGTGCCTCGAATCGCGAGTTGAAAAAGGTCGGTAAATGTCGGGGTAGAGCTCTTGATCCAGAACCGGCCCATTTACACTACTTACCTACCCCCTCTCCCTCGATTCCTATCCTGTACCGTACCTTTTACTGCTAGCGTAATCGTTGGAGGGGAGATACCGAGGCACTCTTCTTCATTTCCAGTTTCCCCACCACGTATCTAAATGTTCCCTTCATGCGACCTTGACTAATCGTGCCCCTTTGAAAATTGTTACCCCGTCGACAATGAAGTTTTACTTCAAACAAGCACGCTTCGCGTATTCGTTGGGGGGCTTTGCCCCAAACCCCACCACGCTTCGCGCGCCGTTGTCGTCGCGCTTAGCGCTCCGTATTCTTCATCATTGTCTTGATTTATTCCGTTATAATCGAATATATTTTGAATGTTGGTTGACATGTCCCTTGGGGATGTTATAACAGGCACTTACACCGTAATTCAAACTCTTTGATTCATTGTGAACATCGATTAATTATTCTGATAAATTATATAAATCATTATTAATGACAGATTTGAATATAATCAATTTTTTCATATTTTTTTCGAAGATTACATTGGAAAACAAACAAAAATTACATCCTAGCAAATGAGAATATCTTAGTTATTGTGGAAGTTATGATTATTTTAAGAATATTTTTTCAAAAATCAATAACTACGGTATGGTTTAAGATCAAGAGCTACAAATGTACATGGATACTTCTGATTACATGTGTAATAACATATTATAAAATAACGGATAATCAAAGGGGGTCACCGACAAATCGTCGTTGAATTGACATGAAATGACTCATATCAAGAGTCGCGGCAGTGACTCGACGCCAAGTATTAAGTCGAGATTGCCGCGCACTCTTATATACGCGAATATGCTTCGGCCAACACCATTTTTACATTTCAATTCGATATTACTGAAAAACACGACAACTTTTTCAACATTTACGAACTATGGTCATCTTAAAAAAAAATTAGCTTTCCATTGATACCATTTTTATTTTTTTCCGCCTACGTGATACTGAGATATCATAAGATTGGGCGAATTATTCCGAATATTTATCATCGCGAAAATGTCCAAGTCACGTATATATAGATATAGAGCCCGTGTACAAGCGGTGTAATACGACTTTTACAGAGAGGCCTTGCATTAGTGTGGGAAAATATGAGTGTTTGCGAGAACACGGCGTTCTCCCACGCCGCCAACCGTAGTCTCGGGTTTATACACAGGTTTGCATGTATATTCTGTCTCTATATATGAAACAGAATATACGTGTGTATGTGCCAGTAAGTCGAGTATTTTTTTATATATACAATGTATATTAGGGTGGTCGTTATTTCAGGTATAAACTTACATTTGGGTAGTCATTCGTGATTTGATGCTTTAAATATACATTTCTTTTTTTCGATAAAGTGGAAAAAATCAAAAAGTTTTTTTATTCTTATGTTTTTTTGTGTTTGATAAATATTTTTTGAGATACAGTGTTCGTAATTAAGAATTGAAAATCTTAAACGGACGCCTAAAAAAATCTAAAAAAAATCACAGACGTTCCTTTTTACTAATATTTTGAACTGGCGGATTTTGAAAAAAATTGGAGAGGTTTAAAAAAAAGTGGCTCAGTTGATAAAAAATTCCTCATATATGAACTATTTGTTAATGTTCAGTAAATATGGGTTAGAAAGAGTACATGTCTGGGCAACTTATATCAAAAATCAGAATTTTTTGAATGATCGGTTTCCGTTTATCAGTGATTAAGTAAATTGTAGGCTAAAAATGGCGTGTTTGGACGCCCCGCGCGCCCTCTAAAAAAATTCTCAAAATCGAACCGCTGCACAGAGACCATCATTTCAACGATATCTTTGATTTTTGAGGGTAGCCAACAGTTTTTAGTTTTTTCGATTCACCCTCATATATATAAATACTCGCACACACACACACATACACTCTTTTACATATCAAGATTAAATATATATTTAAAGCATCAAAGCACTAATGACCACCCAAATGTAAGTTTATATATATACAGTGTGACCCATCGGGGGTGGCCATGCTTTTTTAAACCGATTTCGAGGGCGATTTTGACTGAAGTTAAGTACGTATGGCGAAGGCCTTTTTCCGCTCTCTTTGAAAAAAAATATGGCATAATTATCCAATTCGTAGTTTTTGCTGTGGAATTTTTTTTTTTTTCGAAAAAAAATTAAAGATGCATTTCAAAAATATATTATTAAAGTTAATATTTTTCCGAATCGAGATCACTCGTACTAAAGTGCTTTACATATTTTTTTCGCAGTGAAAAAAAATATCAAACTTCATTAAAAAAGATGAATTTCGTCGAACAAAGGTGCCGCGTGAAGTGCGCCGCGCTATTGTCCCGTCAGTTGGTCTGAGCTCACGGCTATCGAGTGCGCCGCCATCGAAGATCGAAGTGACCAAATGTCATTTTCAATGACATTTCGGAATCACTTCAGACGAAAAATTCTTATGACAGGGGAAAAATTCTTATGACGAAATTCTTATTTCGTCAAGACGAAATTTTTGAGATGGTAAAATTTTTTGAAAAAAACGTCGAAATTTTTTACGTTCCATAATTTCATACGTAAATTCGATTGCATTAAATATGCAAAAATCGCTTGATCAGAGCGACATTTGGCATTAAAGAGTTTTTGCGGTCACCAATTACGAATTAATTGCAATGCAATTTTCGAAATTCAACATGGCGGACCAAAAATACAACAAAATTGCTTGGTGAAAGGGAAAGTTGGTGTCGCTCATTACGAATTTGCAATGCACATTTAAAAATTCAAGATGGCGGATCCAATTTCGCGGGCCGGAAATTCAAAAAATAGCTTGATCCGAGTGAAAGCTTGTATCCATAGGTTTTTGTGGTCGCTGATCACGGATTTTCAATATCAATTTCGAAATTCAAGATGGCGGACCAGAAATGCAAAAAATTGTTTCATCAAGGTGAAAGTCGGTATCCAGACGTTTTTGGGGTCGCTCATTACGAATTTGCAATGCAAATTTCGAAATACAAGATGGCAGATCCAACATGGTGGACAGGAAATGCGAAAAAAAGCTTCATCGAGGCAAAAGTTGGTATCCAAGGGTTTTTGGGGTGGCTGATTACGAATTTGCAACGCAAATTTAGAAATTCAAGATGGCGAACGAGAAATGTAGAAAAATTACTCAATGAGGGCGAAAGTCGGTAATAAAGGATTTTTGGGGTCGCTGATTACGAATTTGCGATGCAAATTTCTAAATTCAAGATGGCGGATCCAGTATAGCGAACCGAAAATGCAAAAATTCACTTGATCTGGCCAAAATTCAGTATTCGAGAGTTCTTGAGGTCGCTAATTACCAATTTCCAATGCGAATTTCGAAATTCAAAATAGCGGATGCACTATGGCGGAGCGAAAATGCAAAAAATCGCTTGACTAAAGTTAAAGTTGGTATTCGAGGGTTTTTGAGGTTAAGTGACCTTAAAAACCCTCGAATACCAACTTATACTTAAAACAAGCGATTGTTTGCATTTCCGCTCCACCATAGTACATCCGCCATTTCGAATCTGTACTGAAAATTCATAAAATCAAGATAGCGGATCAAAAATGCAAAAGATCGCTTGATCCAAACGACAGTTGGTATCGTACAGTTTCGGGGTCGCTGATTAAGAATTTGCAATGCAAAAGTCGAAATTTAGAATAGCGGGTCCAATATGGCGAACCGTAAATGCAAAAAATAGCTTTAACTAAGTGAAAATTGGTATTCGAGAGTTTCGGGGTCGCTGATAACGAATTTGCGATACAAATTTCGAAATTCAAGATGGTAGACCAAAAATTTTAAAAATTGCTTCGAAAAAGTGACTGCTGGTATCCAAGGGTTTTTGGGGTCGCTGATTACGGATTTGCATTAAAAATTCAGAAATTCGAGATGGCGGACCCAAAATGCCAATAATCGATTCATGAGGGCAAAAGTTGTTATCCACTCAGTATCAACTTAATGTTAACCTGATGTCAACTTAATGTCAGCTTGATATCACCTCCACATGAACTTATTACGAACTTGAGATCAACGTAATCTTAACCTGATATGGATACATTAGGATATGGCAAAAAAAATGCATACACTGATTCATATTCTTATGTGACGAATTTATTGATCTATATTATAACTATGATGATGGTACAAGAAGGGCTTTATTTTTGCCAAACTCATTTTCCCATACAGCCGCTGAAACAAGGTTTTTCATTTTTCTGAGAACAAAGTCTTCGCGACTAAACAATTCTCGTATTTCTCAGTTAGCTGAGACTTGCTTCGATTAGATAGGGATAATACAAGCCGCATACAGTGACGCGCAAGCATCACGCTAAGATCTTATTTTTTGATACTTACTTTCCCATACAGCCACTGAAAAATGACTTTGGATTTTTGTGAGTTCATCGACTACTTAATTTTCTATTCGAAAAAACTTTATATCAGACTCCCCGCGTAGAGCGATAGACTGAATAGACTCATGAAATGTACTTGTCTCCAGTTTTTGCGTACACCACTTTTGGAGTTTTTGGGGTATTACGGGAGTAAAGGAACTAGGGGACCAACGTAAATAGGGTTGTAGAGCGTCACAAGCCGACCAAAATGCTTTTTTAAATTTTTGTTTTCGAGTGAAATTGACCAAGATATCATTGGCCAAAGTTTGGCTGACAATACGGTTAGGGCCGATTATACGATGGATGTACTGTGCATTGTTTCGCCACATCGACAGATGACAATCGAACGGATGACAAGCTTCTTCGGTTCAAAGCTAGCTGTGAACGAGAGAGCGGACACAGCCATCCTTGCTGTGCGAAAGCTTTCGATCAGCTCATAATGGCATCTCTGTCGATAGATTGTTTTCATGTAAGCGCGGTCCCAATGTCATTTCTGTACGTTGGACATAACCGCGTGACGTGTAAATGACTTTTTTGATTACTATTCGATTGGATGAAAATGCAAATGATATTGTGTTCGCGTGTGCCTTGCGCTAATGTGTTTCGTGATGATTTTAATTTTTAGGTGCATCGCGATACTTGTTTGGCATTATAAAATAATTCTGTGATTGTAAATAAATACGAAAACCATTCCTGACATGAAAAAATAAAATAAAAAATATACTATTCAACTTGGCAAGACTTGTTGCAAGAGTCTCGGTGAGAGTCTCAGCGATGTCTCGAATAGCCACGTTTCTAAAACTTTCTCCAGACTCTTGCTGAGACTTTTGCTGAGACTCTTGGTGAGACACTCAGACTCGTTGCGAGGTTTTTTGAGAGTTTTTATGGAAATCCGCCAAGATAAAATTATAAAGTTTTTTTTCTTCATTTTGCAACTGTAATCTGTTAGTTCTAGGTAAGAGTCTGGTGAAGGTCTTGAAAACGGGCCTATTCCAGACATCGCCAAGGCTCTCGTCAAGACTCTTACCGAGATTCTTGCCAAGACTCTTGCAAAAAGTCTTGCCGAGTCTAATTTTTTCTGCGTACTCTTACACCCACTAATTCCGGGACGTCTACCCTCCTTACAGGGATAAGATTGAAATTTCGACAAGATTTATATCGTTGGGCAAACCGTGTTAAACAATATTCTGGAAAGATCGACCTCAATTCCGTCTCTGCAGAAATTTTCGATACAGCCGCGTCTATGGTTATCGACCAAGACGACTGCATAATCGTCCAACCCCTTTATGGAGATGGAATCGAAATACTGCAAATGTTATCTTGTAGGGTACACCGTGTGAGACAATTTTTCCAAATATTTGATCCCGATTTCGTCACTGTATGGTCTGCAGAATTTTTCAGTACGGGCTCGACCAAGACTACTTCCGGATTGTTCACCCCTCCTTATAAGTATGAAATCGAAATCCTTGTACAGTTTTCTCGTTGGGTACACTGTGTGAGATAATATTCTCGAATTTTTATCCCCGATTCGTTACGAGATGTTCTGCAGAATTTATCAACACGGTCTCGGGCAAGTCCATTTCCGGTCCGTCCATCTCGCTTATGCGGATTAAATCGAAATTTCTACAAATTTTATCTCGTTAGTCACACCGTGTGAGATAATATTTTCATATTCTCAATCCCGATTCCGTCACGGTCTGCTCTGCAGAATTTATCGACACAGGCTCGACCAAGACTACTTCCGGTTCGTCCAGCCCGCTTATGGGGATGAAATTAAAATTTCTGCTAATTTCATCTCGTTGGGTACATCGTGTGAGATAATATATTCGAATTTTCGATTACGACTTAATTACTGTATGCTCTGCAGAATTTTTCAATACAGGCTAAACCAAGACTACTTCCGAATCGTCGAACCCGCTTATGGAGATGGAATCGAAATTCCTGCACATTTTATCTCGTTGGGTACAGCGTGTGAGATAATATTTTCGAGTTTTTGATCCCGATTTTGTTACGGTGTGCTCTACAGAATTTTTTAATACAGGCTCGACCAAGACTAATTCCAAATCATTACCGCCCCCCCGCCCCTATAGGGATGAAATTGAATCTCTTGGAAATTCTATCTCGTTAGGTGCACCGTGTGAGATATCATTCTCGAATTTTTATCCCGATTCCGTCAATGTATCTTCTGCAGAATTTTTCGACACAGGCTCGACCAAGCCTACTTCCTGATCGTCCATCCCCCTTATGAGGATAAAATCGAAATTCCTGCAAATTTTTTTCTCGTTCGGTACATCGTGTGAGATAATATTTTCGAATTTTTGATCCCGATTTTATCACTGTATGCTCTGTAGAATTTTTCAATACAGGCTAGACCAAGACTACTTCCGGATCGTTGACAACCTCTACCCCCCCCCCCCCCCCGCCCTTATGTGGATGAAATTTAAAATTCTACTAATTTGAAGTCTTTCGGCACACTGTGTGAGACATTATTTTCGAGATTTCGATTTTAATTTCGTACCTGTATCCTCTGCAGATTTTTTCGGTACGGGCTTGACCAAGACTATTTCCAGATCGTTCACCCCCTTTATGGGCATGAAATCGCAATTCCTGAAAATTTCATCTCGTTGGGTACACTGTGTAAGATAATATTCTCGAACTTTTATTTCCGATTTCGTCATAAAATTCTGAGCAGAATTTTTCGACACGGGCTCGACCAAGACAAGATAATATTTTCAAAATTTCGATCTCGATTTATTCACTGTAGGCTCTGCTGAATTTTTCGGTAAACGCTCGACCAAGACCACTTCTGGATTGTTCACCCCTCCTTATGGGGATGAAATCGAAATTCCTGCAAAATTTATCTCGTTGGGTAAACTGTGTGAGATGATATTTCCGAATTTTTATTCCCGATTTCGTTCCGAGATGCTCTGCAGAGTTTTTCGACACGGGCTCGACGAAGACTACTTCCGAATCGTCCATCCCCCTTACTGGAATGAAATTGAAATTTCTGCAAATTTTATCTCATTGGGTACAGCGTGTGAGATAATATTTTTCAATTTTTAATTTCGATTTTGTCACGGTATGCCCTACAGAATTTTTCAATGCAGGCTCGATCAAGACTAATTCCAGATCGTTACTTTCTCTATAGGGATGAAATAGAAATTCTATCTCATTAAGTACACCTTATTATTATTCTCGAATTTTCTCGAATTCTCGAATTCTCGAGTTTTCTATCCTGATTTCATCACTGTATGTTCTGCAGAATTTATCGACACAGGCTCGACCAAGCCTACTTCCAGATCGTCCACCTCCCTTATGGGGATGAAATCGAAATTCCTGCAAATTTTATTTTGTTAGGTACATCGTGTGAGATAATATTTTCGAATTTTCGATCTCAATTTACTCACTGTATGCTCTGTAGAATTTTTCGATACAGGCTCGACCAAGACGACTTCCGGATCGTTCACGCCCCTCACTTCCCCCCCACACTTATGGGGATGAAATCTAAATTTCTACTAATTTGATGTCGTTGGGCACACTATGTGAAACATTACTTTCAAGTTTTCGACCTTGATTTCGTACCTGTATCCTCCGCAGATTTTTTCGGTACGGACTTGACCAAAACTACTTCCCGATCGTTACCCCCCTTATGGGCATGAAATCGAAATTCTTGTTCATTTTATCTCGTTGGGTACACTAAGTGAGATAATATTTTAGAATTTTTATTTCCGATTTCGTCATAAGATGCTCTGCTGAATTTTTCGACACGGGCTCGACCAAGACGACTTCAGAATCGTCCATCCCCCTTATGAGGATTTAATTAAAACTCCTGCACATTTTATCTTGTTGGGTAAACCGTGTGAGATAATAATCCTAAAATTTTGATTTCGATTTATTCACTGTAGGCTCTGCAGAATTTTTCGGTAACGGCTCGACCAAGACGACTTCCGGATTGTTCACCCCCCCCCCCCTTATGGGTATAAAATCGAAATTCTTGTAAATTTTATCTCGTTGGGTAAACTGTGTAAGATAATATTATCGAATTTTTATTCCCGATTTCGTCACGAGATGTTCGGCAAAATTTTTTGACATGGGCTCGACCAAGACTACTTTCGAATCACCCATCCTCCTTATGGGGATGAACTCGAGATTCCTGCAAATTTTATCTCCTTAGTCACACCATGTGAGATAATATATTCAAATTTTCAATTCCGATTCTGTCACAGTATGCTCTGCAGAATTTATCGACACGGGCTCGACCAAGACTACTTCCAGTTCGTCCATCCCGCTTATGGAGATGACATCGAAATTCTTGCAAATTTTATCTCATTGGGTACAGCGTGTGAGATAATATTTTCGAATTTTTAATCCCGATTTTGTCATGGTATTCTCTACAGAATTTTTCAATACAGACTCAACCAAGACTAATTCCACATCATTACCACCCCCCTGCCCCTATGGGGATGAAATCGAATATCTTGGAAATTCTATCTCATTAGGTACACCGTGTAAGATATTATTTTCGAATTTTCTATCCCGATTTCGTCACTGTATGTTCTGCAGAATTTTTCGACATAGGCTCGACCAAGCCTACTTTTAGATCGTCCATCCACCTTATGGGTATCAAATCGACATTCCTGCTAATTTTATCTCGTTGGGTACGTCGTGTGAGAATATTTTCCAAGTTTCGATCCCGATTTAATCACTGCATGCTCTGGAGAATTTTTCAATACAGGCTAGATCAAGACTACTTCTGGATCGTCGACGCCCCCACCCCCCCCCCCCACCCTTATGTGGATGAAATCGAAATTTCTACTGATTTGATGTCTTTGGGCACACCGTGTGAGACATTGTTTTCGAGTTTTCAATCTTGAATCCGCACCTGTATCCTCTGCAGATTTTTTCGGTACGGGCTTGACCAAGATACTTCCGGATCGTTTACCCACCTCATGGGCATGAAATCGAAATTCTTGAAAATTTTATCGAGTTGGGTTCCTGCAGAGCATACCACGACGGGATAGGGATTGAAAATTTAATGATATTATCTCACACGGTGTGACCAGCGAGATAAAATTTGTATAAATTTCGATTTCATCCCCATAAGCAAGATGGACGAACCGGAAGTGGTGTTGCCCGAGCCCGTGTGGATAAATTCTGCAGGGCGTACCATGACGAATTCGGGATAAAAAATTCAAAAATATTATCTCACACGCTGTACCCGACGAGATAAAATTTGCGGGAATTTCGATTTCATCCCCATAAGGGGGATGGACGATTCGGAAGTAGTCTTGGTCGAGCCCGTGTCGAAAAATTGTTGAGAGCATCTCGTGACGAAATCAGGAATAAAACTGTTAACATATTATCTCACACGGTGTACCCAACGAGATAAAATTTGCAAGAATTTCAGTTTCATTCCAATAAGGGGGATGGACGAGTCGGAAGTAGTCTTGATCGAGCCCGTGTCGAAAAATTCTGCAGAGCATCTCGTGACGAAATCAGGAATAAAAATTCGAAAATATTATCTCACACAGAGTACCCAACGAGATAAAATTTCCACGAATTTCGATTTCATACCAATAAGGGGATTAAACCAGGATAAACAACCTGGAAGTATTCTTGCTCAAGCCAGTACAAAATAATTCTACAGAGGATACAGTGACGAAATCAGGATCGGAAAGTCGAAAATAATGTCTCACACGGTGTGCCCAAAGATGTAAAAATGGTTGAAATTTCGATTTCATCCCTACCAGGGGGGCGCCGTGAGTGATTCGGAAGTAGTATTGGTTTAGTCTGTATCGAAACATTTGCAGAAAATTTGATTCCATCCCCATAAGGGGGATGGCCGATCCAGAATTAGTCTTGGTCGAGCCCGTGCCGATTATTTCCGCAGAACATACCGTGACGAAATCGGGATTGAAAATTCGAAAATATTATTTCACAAGGTGTACCTAACGAGATAAGATTCGCAAGACTTTTGATTTCATCCCCTTAATGGCGGGGGGGGGGATGAACGATCCAGAAGTAGTCTTGGTCAAGCCCGTATCGAAAAATTCTGCAGACCATACAGTGACGAAATCGGGATCAAATATTTGAAAAAATTGTCTCACACGGTGGACCCTACGAGATAACATTTGCAGTATTTCGATTCCATCTCCATAACGGGGTTGGAAGATTATGAAGTCGTCTTGGTCGATAACCATAGACGCGGCTGTATCGAAAATTTCTGCAGAGACGGAATCGAGGTCGATCTTTCCAGAATATTGTTTAACACGGTTTGCCCAACGATATAAATCTTGTCGCAATTTCAATCTTATCCCTGTAAGGGTAGACGTCCCGGAATTAGTGGGTGTAAGAGTACGCAGAAAAAATTAGACTCGGCAAGACTTTTTGCAAGAGTCTCGGCAAGAATCTCGGTAAGCGTCTTGACGAGAGCCTCGGCGATGTCTGGAATAGGCCCGTTTTCAAGACCTTCACCAGACTCTTACCTAGAACTAACAGATTACAGTTGCAAAATAAAAATAAAAACTCTATAATTTTATCTTGGCGGATTTCCGCAAAAACTCTCAAAAAACCTCGCAACGAGTCTGAGTGTCTCACCAAGAGTCTCAGCAAAAGTCTCGGCAAGAGTCTGGAGAAAGTTTTAGAAACGTGGCTATTCGAGACATCGCTGAGACCCTCACCGAGACTCTTGCAACAAGTCTTGCCAAGTTGAATAGTATATTTTTTATTTTATTTTCCCATGTCAGGAATGGTTTTCGTATTTATTTACAATCACAGAATTATTTTATAATGCCAAACAAGTATCGCGATGCACCTAAAAATTAAAATCATCACGAAACACATTAGCGCAAGGCACACGCGAACACAATATCATTTGCATTTTCATCCAACCGAATAGTAATCAAAAAAGTCATTTACACGTCACGCGGTTATGTCCAACGTACAGAAATGACATTGGGACCGCGCTTACATGAAAACAATCTATCGACAGAGATGCCATTATGAGCTGATCGAAAGCTTTCGCACAGCGAGGATGGCTGTGTCCGCTCTGTCGTTCACAGCTAGCTTTGAACCGGAGAAGCTTGTCATCCGTTCGATTGTCATCTGTCGATGTGGCGAAACAATGCACAGTACATCCATCGTATAATCGGCCCTAACCGTATTGTCAGCCAAACTTTGGCCAATGATATCTTGGTCAATTTCACTCGGAAACAAAAATTTAAAAAAGCATTTTGGTCGGCTTGTGACGCTCTACAACCCTGTTTACGTTGGTCCCCTAGTTCCTTTACTCCCGTA
This sequence comes from Alloplasta piceator, assembly GCA_946863875.1. Lineage (NCBI taxonomy): Eukaryota > Metazoa > Arthropoda > Insecta > Hymenoptera > Ichneumonidae > Alloplasta > Alloplasta piceator. The sequence continues at coordinate 31,677,380 of OX333075.1, forward strand.
ATACCCCAAAAACTCCAAAAGTGGTGGCCGCAAAAACTGGAGACAAGTACATTTCATGAGTCTATTCAGTCTATCGCTCTACGCGGGGAGTCTGATATAAAGTTTTTTCGAATAGAAAATTAAGTAGTCGCTGAACTCACAAAAATCCAAAGTCGTTTTTCAGTGGCTGTATGGGAAAGTAAGTATCAGAAAATAAGATCTTAGCGTGATGCTTGCGCGTCGCTGTATGCGGCTTGTATTATCCCTATCTAATCGAAGCAAGTCTCAGCTAACTGAGAAATACGAGAATTCTTTAGTCGCGAAGACTTTGTTTTCAGAAAAATGAAAAACCTTGTTTTAGCGGCTGTATGGGAAAATGAGTTTGGCAAAAATAAAGCCCGTCTTGTACCATCATCATAGTTATAATATAGATCAATCAATTCGTCACATAAGAATATGAATCAGTGTATGCATTTTTTTTGCCATATCCTAATGTATCCATATCAGGTTGAGATTACGTTGATCTCAAGTTCGTAACAAGTTCATGTGGAGGTGATATCAAGCTGACATTAAGTTGACATCAAGTTAACATTAAGTTGATACTGAGTGGATAACAACTTTTGCCCTCATGAATCGATTTTTGGCATTTTGTGTCCACCATCTTGAATTTCTGAATTTTAAATGCAAATCCGTAATCAGCGACCCCAAAAACCCTTGGATACCAGCAGACACTTTTTTGAAGCAATTTTCACAATTTTTGGTCTACCATCTTGAATTTCGAAATTTGTATCGCAAATTCGTTATCAGCGAGCCCGAAACTCTCGAATACCAATTTTCACTTAGATGAAGCTATTTTTTGCATTTACGGTTCGCCATATTGGACCCGCTATTCTAAATTTCGACTTTTGCATCGCAAATTCGTAATCAGCGACCCCGAAACTGTACGATACCAACTGTCGTTTGGATCAAGCGATCTTTTGCATTTTTGATCCGCTATCTTGATTTTATGAATTTTCAGTACAGATTCGAAATGGCGGATGTACTATGGTGGAGCGGAAATGCAAACAATCGCTTGTTTTAAGTAAAAGTTGGTATTCGAGGGTTTTTAAGGTCACTTAACCTCAAAAACCCTCGAATACCAACTTTCACTTTAGTCAAGCGATTTTTTGCATTTTCGCTCCGCCATAGTGCATCCGCCATTTTGAATTTCGAAATTCGCATTGGAAATTGGTAATTAGCGACCCCAAGAACTCTCGAATACTGAATTTTGGCCAGATCAAGTGAATTTTTGCATTTTCGGTTCGCCATACTGGATCCGCCATCTTGAATTTAGAAATTTGCATCGCAAATTCGTAATCAGCGACCCCAAAAATCCTTTATTATGGACTTTTGCCCTCAGTTAGTAATTTTTCTACATTTCTCGTTCGCCATCTTGAATTTCTGAATTTGCGTTGCAAATTCGTAATCAGCCACCCCAAAAACCCTTGGATACCAACTTTTGCCTCGATGAAGCTTTTTTTCGCATTTCCTGTCCACCATGTTGGATCTGCCATCTCGTATTTCGAAATTTGCATTGCAAATTCGTAATGAGCGGACCCCAAAAACGTCTGGATACCAACTTTCACCTTGATGAAACAATTTTTTGCATTTCTGGTCCGCCATCTTGAATTTCGAAATTGATATTGAAAATCCGTGATCAGCGACCCCAAAAACCTATGGATACAAGCTTTCACTCGGATCAAGCTATTTTTTGAATTTCTGGCCCGCCATATTGGATCCGCCATCTTGAATTTTTAAATGTGCATTGCAAATTCGTAATGAGCGACACCGAAAACCATTGGATACCAATTTTCACTCAGATCAAGCGTTTTTTTGAATTTCCAGTCAGCCATATTTGATAGGCCATTTTTAATTTCCAAATTTGCATTGCAAATTCGTAATCAGCGACCCTAAAAACCCGTGGAAACCAACTTTCGCTTTCATCAAGCAATTTTTTTGTATTTTTGGTCCGCCATGTCGAATTTCGAAAATTGCATTGCAATTAATTCGTAATTGGTGACCGCAAAAACTCTTTAATGCCAAATGTCGCTCTGATCGAGCGATTTTTGCATATTTAATGCAATCGAATTTACGTATGAAATTATGGAACGTAAAAAATTTCGACGTTTTTTTCAAAAATTTTTACCATCTCAAAAATTTCGTCTTGACGAGACTTTGCAAGTCTTGAATTGACTCGCGGTATTGTCATCCCCCTGTCATGAGAATTTTTCGTCTGAAGTGATTCCGAAATGTCATCGAAAATGACATTTGGTCACTTCGATCTTCGATGGCGGCGCACTCGACAGCCGTGAGCTCAGACCAACTGACGGGACAATAGCGCGGCGCACTTCACGCGGCACCTTCGTTCGACGAAATTCATCATTTTTAATGAAGTTTGATATTTTTTTTCACTGCGGAAAAAATATGTAAAGCACTTTAGTACGAGTGATCTGGATTCGGAAAAATATTAACTTTAATAATATATTTTTGAAATGCATTTTTAATTTCTTTTCGAAAAAAATAAAAATTCCACAGCAAAAACTACGAATCGGATAATTATGCCATATTTTTTTTCAAAGAGAGCGGAAAAAATCCTTCGCGATACGTACTTAACTTCAGTCGAAATCGCCTTCGAAATCGGTTTAAAAAAGCATGGCCACCCCCGGCGGGTCACACTGTATATATATATATAACCTTATATATGGGTCATTCCACCAATTCTTGACTTAAGTTGTGCCGGGGGGTCTGAATTCTGGGTAACAAAAATTTTTATTGAAAAGTACATAACAAAGAGAGCTTCCATGATTTTTTTCAATTTTTTTCGTCCAACCCTTTTGAAGATACAGTAGATCGAAAATTGCAAGATTTGCAATTATTGACTTTAGATATTAAAAATATCAATCCCTTGTAAAATTTCTAAAAATATATTAAATATTGGTTTTTGTGTAAAAAAAGCTCAGCTTTCTGAAAAAAATATTTTCAATTTCGTCCAGTATCAGAAAAACCCCGAAAAATGAGGTCAAAAAGTAAAATACGCTTTTTCGACCAATGTATCATTTTTGATATTTTTTAAAATATTTTTTTCGAAAAGCTGAGACTTTTTTGCATGGAGAAGGTATGTTTTGAGTTTAGAAATATTCAAAAATAAACCATAGTAAAATAATGTTGAAACTTTTGTGATTAATTGCCGATAAGTATTGTGCTGCCGTCACGATCGATACACGAACTATCGAATGAAGTTTGAAAATTTCTGTACATAGCATAATATTCAGCGATTATGTAGTGAATATATATGTTCAAAGTGTGAAGTGGGTAAGAAATTAAAATTATTATACAAAAGCGATATGACAAGGATCAAATCTTTATTCTTTGTACTCTTCTTATCACTGTTGACAGAGAAACATTTCTTACAATAGCAGAACTATGATTCTCGGCATCAGGGATAATACAATGCATAGATTGCGTCTTTTTTTACAGCCACAGCATTAGCAAATCTGGACTTTAGCTGTACTGCGCGTACTTCGTATTTCTCATTTAAAATGAAAGTGAAATCAATATTTTTAAATGACTCACGTGCCCAGTCATACAATGCCAAGGCTGATAAAAGTTCTGCTATTGTGAGTAATGTTTCTCTGTCAACAGTGACAAGGAGAGTACAAATAATAAAGATTTGATCCTTGTCATATCGCTTTTGTATAATAATTTTAATTTCTTACTCACTTCACACTTTGAACATATATATATTCACTACATAATCGCTGAATATAATGCTATGTACAAAAATTTTCAAACTTGATTCGATAGTTCGTGTATCGACCGTGACGGCAGCACAATACTTATCGGCAATTCATCACAAAAGTTTCAACTTTATTTTGCTATGGTTTATTTTTAAATATTCTCAAAATCAAAACATACCTTTTCCATGTGAAAAAGTCTCAGCTTTTCGAAAAAAATATTTAAAAAAATATTTAAAATGATACATTGGTCGAAAAAGCGTATTTTTCTTTTTGACCTCATTTTTTGGGGTTTTCCTGATATTCGAGAAAATTGAAAATATTTTTTCCAGAAAGCTGAGCTTTTTCTACACAAAAACCAATATTTAATATATTTTTAGAAATTTCACAAGGGATAGATATTTTTAATATCTAAAGTCATCAATTGCAAATCTTGCAATTTTCGATCTACTGTATCTTCGAAAGGGTTGGACGAAAAAAATTGAAAAAAATCATGAAAGCTCTGTTTGTAATGTACTTTTCAATAAAAAATTTTGTTATCCAGAATTCAGACCCCCCGGCACAACTTTAATCAAGAATTGGTGGAATGTCCCATATATATATATACGATGTATATTAGGCCGGTCGTTATTTCAGGTATCAACTCACAGTTAGGTGGTCATTCAAGATTCAAATTTTCTTTATTATTTATATATATGTATTTCTAAAATGTAGATTGAAGTGGTCGTTATTTCAGGTCTTCATTAACGGGTCTACCCTAATTGCAATTTTCAAAAAATCGATTTTTTTTTAAATCCATTTTTCGAAAGTATAGACGGTACATTATGAACAAACTGAAGGCATAATGTATGGTGCAGGCATCGCTGCTTAAGCGTAGGTAAGAAATTTTCACGTTTTTTCGTTAAAAAAAACTTTGATCGCGTTTTTCTCGAAATGACATTTTTGTACGGCTTGTTGAAAAAATCTCGGAAACTACTGCATCAATCCTTACCAAATTTTTACCACATATTGTTTATGTCGACAGCTATGTCGCATATCATAGGATTTTTGAAATTTTGAGTTGAACTTGGTTTAAATAAGAAAACTGACAAAAAAAGGTAATTTTTTGTTACTTTTCGATATATGGCCGCCATTTTGCCAATTAAAAAAAAATCAAAAATCGTATGATATGCGACATAGGCATGACCTTACTGAATCTAAAACCTTTTTTATTTTTTCATTTAGATAATCCACTCCGGAGATTCCGTCAACAGGGCGCACTCATCTTTTTTTTGATATTTTTTTGGCCTGCATTTTCATCTAATAAAAAACCGAAAAATAAATTGAAAATTTTTTTTTTCATGTATTCCAAGATTATATTTATCAAGCCTCATACTTGTCATATTAATATTTCTAATTTTAAACAATGAAAAAAAATCGTGAAAATAGGCATTTTTTTGCGTGTCTAATTAGGGTAGACCCCTTAATATTAGGGTGATCCTCCGAGATTCAATGCTTTAAATAATTAAATACATATTTATTAACATACACATTAGGGTGGTCGTTATTTTAGGTCTCAATTAATATTAGGGTGGTCCTTCGAAATTTAATTTCTTTAAATATAGCATTATCTACATATATGCAGCATATCTATGTATATATAGCATTATACATAGCTAATAAGTCAAAATGAAACTCAAATTTTAGGCTCACCCAAAACCCAACTAAAATTTTAAGGTCAAATCGAAATCTAAGTTAAATTTTAGGTCAAATCGAGATACAACTTTAATTTGACGTTAAACCAAAATCTAACTTAAATTTTAGGCTGAACCGAAATCTAACTCAAATTTCAAGTAAAACTAAAATCTAATTTCAATTTTAATCTTAACCAAAATCTAACTTTAATTTTAGGTTAAACCGAAAACCTACTTTGATTTGACGCTAAGTCAAAATCTAACTCAAATTTTAGGCTAAACCAAAATCTAACTTAATTTTTCAGCTAAACCAAAATCTGACTTAAAATTTAGGCTAAATAAAAATCGAACTCAAATTTAAAGCTAAACCAAAATCTGACTTTGATTTGAGGGTAAACCGAAATCCAACTTTAATTTGACGCTAAATCAAAATCTGACTTTTATTTAAGGCTGAACCGAAATCCAACTTGAATGTTATGCTTCATATTCATAGATAAGTATTAGACTGGTCGTTAAAAATTAAATTTTCTGCGGCACCTCCTAAAAAGCTCCCGCTCAATGAAAAAACGCAACGTCCCAGGTGGAGTTTCGGAGTCGGACCGTTGTCGTCGCAACGACGATCGCCTGAGTTAGAACGGCGGACCGACTCTGTTCGCCAACGTCGGTTTGGCATCTCAAAATCGTCGGGATGATAACACCGGCCCTACGTTTCACCCAAACGTCAGGCCGCAACGAATAACCAACGTGATTGCAACGTCGGCCCATTACCCTACGCCTGATACGTTAATTTTATTTCTAATATATATATTTGTTCAAAATTTTGATAAAAATAAGTTTTTTATTAATGTTTGATCATTTTTAAACATTACAGAAGATCAGGGAATAAAAAAAATAAAAATGAAAATTGAGAGGCGTCGTCGGCGGGATCGAACCCTCGACCCTCGGTTTTTGAGCGTATCTTTGAATTGAACATGAATTAAATATCAAAAGAAAGATTATTTGAAAATCAATCGATATTTTTGACTGATTAATTTTCCTTGTATATACGCAGACCGAAGAATACTTACGCACCTCGTCTGGGATTTTAAGCCTACCTACCTATCAAGCCTACTGAGGGACGCAACGCTGACACTCTAACCACTACACCATCGACTACATATAATATTCGGATGTGTATATCATATTTATGAAACATACGCCAGAAAAATTTATACGTACATAAAATATAACTTATAAGGGGTCAGAAACCCTGGAATTAAGTTATAAGAAGTCACATATCTTATGAGGGGTCGGGGGCTTCGAAATTAAGTTACGAGGGGTCACTTAACTTATGAGGGGTTAGAAATCCTAGAATTAAGTTTTGAAATTTTCGTATTTCGTGATACAATAAAAATCTGTAAAAATTGAGCAAAATTCGCCATGCCATAAACAACAATTATCAATAATGCTATTGCTTAAAAGTTATTAATAAATAGTGAAGGAAGAATCGGCTGCGATTAAATTATTATCAAATAATTATTCAACAATTTTCAGGTAGGTTTTTTTAATTTTTTTCTTCTTAAACAATAAGAAAAGTAATAAATAAATTGTTTAAACAAATAATTATTCAACCATTTTTGGGTGAGTTTAAAAAAAAAATTTTTTTCCTAAACAAATCGAACGCGTTAATTTTTCTGAGCGCATATGAATTTTGTCAGAATTTTCTCTCTATTTTGAGTTGTTATGAAAAACATTCTAAAATACAAATAAAAAATTGCCATTTTTGTATATGTTTGTGCACACAGGTTGATCTTCAGCTTTGAAAAGTTTTAAAGACACTAGGCCAAAAAATACATAAATACAGCCATTCTAAACATTTCAAAATGGGAAATCCAAAATAGAGAGAAAATTCTGAAAAAAAGTTCAGAAAAAAATGCGTTCAGAAAAATTAACGCATTGGATTTGTTTAAGAAAAAGAAAGCTTACGGAAAAATTGATGAATAATTATTTGGTTGACCAATTTATTAATAACTTTTGGACAATATTGTAATTGATAATGATCGTTGTTTATGGCATTCCAGATGCTACTGCTGAATTCTGTCAAATTTTTATTGCATCACAAAGTACGGAAATTTCAATCACATAAAATTTTTGGCTGGGACTGTAGGGGCAAAGCATATCCTTGAATTTTGAGACTACACATAACCTACGAAGAGGCAGGGGTAGCGAAATAAAGTTATGAGGGGTCGTCAGTTAACTTATGAGGGCCCACTTAAGTTATGAGGAGTCAGATATTCTAGAATAAAGTTTTGAGAGTTCAAAAAACTTACGAAGGATCAGGGGCTCTGAAATTAAGTTGAGAGAGGACACTTAAGTTATAAGGGTTCAGGTATCCTGAAGTCAAGTCGGCGGAACGCGCGACCGATGCCATCGCCCGGCGTTGGCTGTACTTTGGGCTGCAAGTGTTGGCCGACTATACTCGAGCGACCATTAACCAGCGTCGGATAAAACGTGGTAGGCAATAACGTCTCAACTACCGAGCCTAACGTCGATGTCACCGATCGAACAAGAGTTGTAACAACTTTTGGTCATAGTCGCGACCCGATCATTGGCTGTCGACTCCTCGCCGCTTGATGGCCAAGCAATCGGTCGTACGTTTCGCCGACGCTAGGTCCCAATCATTGGCTGCCGACGAGCTGGCGCAATACAGCCAATCGTCGGCGGTACCCGGAACGTCGGCGACTTTTACATGGGGTACTTTTTTTAAATTAAAAATCACACGTGCCACAAGACGATCTGAGTTGTTTCTCATCAAAGAACATTTTTTTTACAAACGGCTGGACTGATTTGGATGAAATTCGGACACGTTACAAAGGTATAAAAAGGCTATGTACAGAAAAAATAACAGCCCATAATCCTCATAATAACTAATGAAAACTGTTGATTTTTCAGTAATCATTTTTTTTTCTCCAGGATAAAGTTCTGGCACAATTATAAAAACAATTTTTTTCTGTGTTTTACTATTCCATATAATGTCCCCAAATTTAAAATTCATCGAAGAGGTACTCTATATTAAAAAAATAAACCCATTTATCAATGTAATTTTTTTTTCATATGAAGTACCTCTTTGATCAATTCGAAATTTGGAGACATTATACGGAATAGTAAAACACAATAAAAAATTGTTTTAATAATTGTGCCAAAACGTTATCCTGGAGAAAAAAAATTACCGGAAAAATAAACTGTTTTCATTAGTTATTATGAAGATTATGAGCTCTCATTTTTTCTAAAAATAGCCTTAACATACCCTCGTAACGTGTCCAAATTTCATCCAAATCAGTCTCGCCGTTTGCGAAAAAAAATTTTTCTATGATGAAAATGAATTTAGATCGTCTTGCGGCACGCGGTATTTTTGATTAAAACAAAATTTACCTCGCGTATTCTCATTAAACGGAAGCTTTTTCGGGGACGTTGAAAAAAAATTAATTTTTAACGACTTATATATATTAGGATGAATCAAAAAAATCAAAAACTGTTGGCTACCCTACAAAATCAAAGATATCGTTGAAATAAAGGTCACTGTGCAACGGTTCGATTTTTTGAATTTTTTTAGAGCGCGCGCGGAACGTTAAAAAATGCAATTTTTAGCGTTCAATTTATTATATCACTGATAAACGAAAACAGATCATTCAAAAAATTCTGCCTTTTTTTTTATATGAGGAGCCCAGATATATACTTTTTCAAACCAATATTTACCGAACATTAACAAATGGTTCATATATTCGAAAAAAATCTCTTAAAATCAATATTATCACTATTTTTCAATTAATTATATCATAACAGATTGATTTTTTTCTTCTAACACGTTTTTGTACTTCTACTATATATTTTCTTGTAAAACTCGGTATCAGTATTGCTTACAAAGCGAAAATGGCTAGAAAATAAATATTTATTTTGGAAATTTTCATATTTAAAAAAATTGATCTTTTATAAATTTTCGCATTGTTAGCAATAGTGGTAATTAGTGTTGCAAGAAAAAAGATAAAAGAAATACAAAAACATTTTAGAAGACAAAAATCAATATTTAATGATATAATAATTTGAAAAATAGTGAACATGTTGATTTTCAAAGGATTTTTTTCGAATATATGAATCATTTGTTAATAATCAGTAAATATGGGTTTCAAAGAGTAAATATCTGGGCACCTTATATAAAAAATTTAGAATTTTCTAAATGTTCTATTTTCGTTTATCAGTGATATAGATATTCGACGTGAAACCAGCAGGTCAAAAAAATCGATGTCTTTAATCATACTCTCGATATTTTCTCTACCATGAGAAAACATTGTTCTTGAATCGCTGGGCCAAAATAAAATTATTTGTACGAGTTCTGATTTTCTGAAAATTAGGTACTTTTTAAGACTCTAAAGAAAACTTATTTGCTTTTGTGTATAAATCCACCGGATTTAAGAAATCGAGAATTTCACTTCGGAAAATCGAAACTGTATTTAAAACTCTTTAAAATGACCAAAAATTAACCTCATTCGTCGCATTAATGGCGCCACAATCGTAAAACAACGTTTTTTCGAAGTCAAAAATAACTGAAAAACCTTATTTTTCGAACATCTGAAAAAATCATATTAAATTTTTACGAGAAAAAATCTATATTTCTGTGGAGTTTGATCTAGTTCTGACCAATGGATTTCATGAATGGGTTTCATGCACATGGGTGTATAATGGGTGTATACACAACAAGCCATGCATTTTCATTTTTTGTTCTTCTGTATATTGGACGAATTCAACACCAATTTATATAACATTCATGTAAATGAATTGAATCAGGAAAGATACTTCGAAAGAACATTCGAAAAAAAGTGAAATCAATCACAAAATACTTCCGAGAAGTGAAAAAAGGACGCCAAGTATGAAATCCCAAAAACTCGAATTTAAAGAAATCCCAAAAATTCAAAATTTAGAGAAAATCCTATAAATTTGAAGTCTGGAATTTAAAACAAAAACACAAATCACACCAGCTAAGCCAAAAATTTGGCGTACGTAAATTATTGAAGACCAAGCCAAACTAGAAAACTTGGCGTGCAAGGTTAAGAACCAATACTCTCGGCGAGGGACAACGGAGTCCAATCGCCCTTACCGTTTAACGAAGGAGTGAATGAAAGTAGTAAAGTACCAGGATAGGGAGACCGGGTCCTTCCCCCACCCCTCTCCCTCTAGTTCCGCCCCCCCCCCCGTCTGCCCCTGCCTCCCACCACTTTGGGCCTCATGGTCGTCTGTGATTGGCCTCCCTTCCCTTAGCCACGCCCCCTTCTCCACCATCTGGAAATTTTCTGAGCGCTGATTGGTCCCTATACTGGTCACCCACCCCCACCACAGTGGCGCAGACGGGTTGATGGTGGTACCCCCCAAAATTTCCCGAGCGCTGATTGATCCCTATACTGGTCACCCCGCCCGCTCAAAGTTTCCCGAGCGTTGATTGGTCCCCGGACTGCTCACCCCACCCCCTCAGGATTTTCCGAGCGACGATTGGTCCCCGTAATGGTCACCCTACCCCCTCAGAATTTCCCGAGTCGTGATTGGTCTCCGTACTGGTCACTTTTCTGGCATAGCGCTCTATATAGGCCTTACACCCCCGAAAATTTCCCGAGCGCTGATTGGTCCCTACACTGGGCCACCACCCTCACCAGAAGCAGCGTGCGAGCACGTGCCTTAGCAGCCACGTGACTAGAGTTTCCCCGGATATCTTACGGTCGGTAAAACAGTTCTTCTTTTTATCGTCGCTCGGTCAATACCGTGTGTTGGTAAGTTTTCTTCTAAGCCGTATTTGATGGGAGAAAGCTTATGTGTAATAAACGATACAGGTTAATTTCGTTTAAACGTCAATCTTCATTTATTCATGATTACCCGTAAACATGTTGAAACAGAGTACATGGTGAGTTTGCGTAATTTATACAAAAGCGACAGTGATTTATATTTCAACTTGTCATGTCTTCAAGTTTTATACCAGACTTTTTAAACTCGCTTTTTATAAATGGACCGCATAATATAGTAATCTCCGAAAATCTAATTCCGAAGTAATTTTCTGCGAACAAAGAATCCCTCCGAACTCTCACAGTCTCTTTTATCGATGTATAATTATTTTTTATAAGCTCTTTGACGCACACTTCATCGATATTTTCATGTTTCTCGTACGACGATACATGGACAAACAATTTAGAACATAGAAGCTCTGTTGATAAAGAACGGTGCATGGTCGTACGTTACAGGGGAAAAAGAAAACCCGCTCCTGGTGCTGGAAAAGGAGTTGCAATAGCAATAGCAATAGCAACGTGGGGAAACGAAGATCGAAAGGCGAAATCAGACGTGATTTTATCAATAAATCCAAGCAAATTGATGCGGACAAAAATTTGCTTTACATCAAATGAGGTATGGGTTAAATATTACCAAAAAGATTAACATTGCATCGGATGGACGATAACGATGACGTTAGAAATCATCTTCGAAAATTATTCGACACATTAGATAAACTCAACTGAATGTCTATGGGCATCAATCCAGATTTATTAAGAATTATATTACTTTATAGTATTTCTTTGAGTTTTAAGCATTTTCGTCGCGCAATCAAGTCGCGCGGTGAATTTCTGACTCCAGAAGAGACAATAAATCGTTAAAAAGGCAGATGCTCGAAAAACAGTACATGTGTACATCATTTTATCGGTGGAAATGATTCCAAACGAAAAATGAAATAAAAATTCGACGAGCGTTAGAACGGACATAAAACAAAAGGGGCCGTTTAAATTCAAGTGCCATCTATGTGGAAAGAAAGGTCACATAAGTAAATTGCAACAACGCGAATACAGCGGAAAGCTTAAGTTCTACGCAAAATAAAAAACTTCTCAGCAAGCTTGCGGAGTGAAATCGGCAAATCTTGACGAAGACTGGTATCTCGATAGCCGATGCACTTTGCATTTATGTCAAGATGAAGATAATTTAATTACGATTACTGAAACGAAAAATCAAACATTAAATCTCGCTAGTAAGTCTCCGATAGATATAAAATGTCGAGAAACTGTTACGATTGTAAGCAAATTTAGTAGAAAATCCACGAATCTGAAGTTGCACGATGCTCTCTATTTACCAGATTTACATCCGAATTACATTACGAATTTATTATAAGTAGAAAAAATTACTGATCATGGATACGACGTGAATTTGAAAGAAAACCAAGCCTTTATTATCAACAAAGCCGGAAATGCGATTCTGCAAGCAGGCAGAACTGGTGGACTATACTTCGTGAAAGAAAAAGATGCCGTTGATAATTTGGTGACAGAATTATCGTTCGGAGCAACCGATAATTTGTATTGGCGGATTGGACATCTGAACATGCATGATCTCGTGAGTGGACATAAAACTGGAGCCGTTCTAGGAATGAAGGTGGGCAAATCGAAAGAAAATTTAAATTGCGATATTTATTTTCATGGAAACATGATAAGGTCGTATGCGTCACGAAGAACATTTCTGAAGAAAACGGAAGGGAGTTCCAAACTTTTTAAAATTCGCACATTCGAACATTTGCAGACAAATGAGAGTCACGTCGAATGGAAATGCACGATACTTCATCACTTTCATAAATGACTACTCGAAATGATGCGAAGAGCGAATGATTAAGACGACAGATGGAATTTTCAATCTTCTTAAAGAATATAATGCGATCGCGGCAATGCAATCGGAAAAAAAATCAAACTCTTGGAAAACGACGACGGTGAGGAATACATGAGCTAAAATTTGGAAGATCTCTTAAGAGAAAATGGAATTCGAAGGCCCTTAACTATAACTCACACCCTGGAGCGAAACGGAGTGGCTGAACGTAAAAAGCGTACCTTGATAGGAATAGCACGACGTTTGCTACTTCAATCTCCTTTATCCTTATCGTTTTCGGAAGGATGCGGTAAAAAAGTGGATCGCGAAAACACGAAACGTTAATTACTTCAGGAACTTCGGATGTAAAGTAATCACTTTAATTTGGTAGTCGGGAACCGAAAAATTCGACGCTCGATCGAAAGAAGGAATTTTCGTTGGTTATTCGGAGACATCAAAAGCATTCAGAGTACGGATAACGGAAGAATAAAAAATCGTTATTGCGCGAGATGTACAATTCAAAGAAAATTCAAACAATTCGCTTGAAAGAAATAATGACGAGTCCATTATTCTTGAAAAACACAAAGAATCTCGAAAGTTAGAGAAATCGAATTCTCATTTAAAGGAATTCAGAATAATTTGTTTGAAGCGCCGCTGAATCAAATCGGTGAATACAACAATGAAAATATCGAAAATAACGACGAAGATTTTGAAAAAAAAGAAAAAAGCAGAAAAGAAGACTGCAAGGAAAATGAAACGAGAGAAGCACCGAGACGAGGTCCAGGAAGACCAAACAAAATAATGACTGGATTAATAGGGAGGCCGCGAAAGGAGTAACAAATGGTTAATGTAATAAAAGAAAACCCAAACGTTCAGACAGGTACTGAATGTGTGTTTTTGTATTGCAGAAACTCCAATTTGCAAAGTTGTCACTAGTGCCGATTCAGACGAATGGTTTCGAGCTATGATAGCGGAATTGAAATCGATGGTGAAAAATGTCGATCGGTCAAAAAATCAGGAAGTCGCTGGAAGTCACGTGATTCTGCGAAATAAATATAATTCAGATCGAACGTTAGAGAAAAAAAGGTGAGGATTGTTGCAAAAAGATTTTCTCAACATTCCGGAACCGATTTTATCAAAACTTTCGCACCGGTGACTGGACCCTGCTTGATTCGAATCATGACGGCTTTCTCGCCAAGTTCAACATGAACGTTCAACAATTCGATGTCACAATAGCTCATGTGAACGGTATGTTAGAGGACAATATTTACATGGAAGTTCCTGAAAGCCTTAACAAAACTTTGGAAGAGATTATTCGTACTAAAAAGTCGTCCAGCAGAATCGGAAATGCCGCACGAGTTATGTTGAAAGAACTAGAAGTAGGAAACGAAGTTTGTCTTCTCCAGAAGGCATTTTATTGTCTACATTTAGCAGATCGTCGATGGCACGTACGTTTGGCCGAAGAAGTAAAGAAATTCAAATTGATTCAATTAAACGAGAATCCTTGCCTCTTCTATCAACAATGCAAAAACGAAATACTCACGATGACGGAATATGTTGATTACATTTTGGACACATCACGGAATCAAAATATGATTAAAGGAACTTAGGGGGCGTCCATTAATCACGTGAGACTCACGATGGGAGGGGGGGGGGGTTCTTGAAAATATCACGATTGATCACATAGGGGGGTGGCGGGGGGGGTCTCGGGCAATATCACGTGTATTTTTTTAGTGCTTTTTCATAAAACTTAGCATATTTGGGATTTCTTTTTAAACTTACCGACAAGCGATAAATTTATTTATGTTAATAGAATTAACGATTTTTCACGGTGAAAATTGTTAGGAAGTGTGAATTAGATTGAAAAATTCATTATTTTTGTTGCATTTAAGCGATGCGAATTTCAGCATCATATTTATTCTTACTAATTGTCGATAAAATAGAATATATTATATAGCGCATTTCATGTCAAATCAACCACTTTCAAACCCGACTTCTTTCGATTTGGCTGAAATTTTGATTTTCTTTTCTATCCAATTAGAAACATTTTTTAGAAAATTTTCAAATTCTCGTTTCTAACCCAAACGAAAAAGCTTTTATTTTTTAAATGACTATAACTTTTTCAAAAATTGACTAATTGGGACGTTCTTTTTATTAAAAATTTTTGTTTTTAAATATACTTTCTAAAAAAAAAATACAAAAAAAATGTTAACATATTCAAATCTAAGAAATTTTTCACTTTTTTTTTTAGAAAAACCATTGTTTTATCGGAGTTCGCCTTCCTTTTTATTCAAAAAATACTTTGATCAATTCCGGAAAAAATGCCGCCCAACCTGGAGTAGGTCGACATTTCCTTTTATTGTTTTCTAACAATGATTGGAAAAAAATAATTTCTCAATCGGGCTCATTTCACAAAGTACCACTCTAAAATTTTTTAAGGATTCATGAAGGACCTCGGAATTCAAAAAATTGAGGAGAATCAGAAAATTGAAAGTGGTAATCGTCGATTGTTTTATTGTTTTCAAGTGAAAAAAATAGAAGAAAAAGTTGATTCACTCCGCGCAGGATGGGCAACATTTTTTCTGGAATTGATCAAAGAATTTTTTGAGTGAAAAAAAATTAAAAATAGCGAACTTCGATAAAAAGATGATTTTTCTCGGAAGAAGGAACAATTTCATAGATTTTAATATCTTAACATTTTTTTGGATTTTTTTTTCGGAAAGTACATTCAAAAGTGAAAAATTAAAAAAAACGTCCCAATTAGTCAATTTTTGAAGAAGTTACCCAGATCAACAAATGTAGCTCATTTTGGCATCATATTGCATACATCTATGACGCATAGGAACACTCGCAGCTGTGTGTCGCTTATGAGTGCTCACCTGGAAGTCATATTTGCATCATATGATGATTGACAATAACACATCATATGGGGCTCATATGGCAGTCACGGCGTGACGAAATTGTGGTGCGTATATGAAGATCATATTGACGTCATACCGTGGTGAAATTGGTTGCGCTCATATGAAGCTCATATGACCGTCGGAATGTGAGGTATTATTGTAATTATTGTGATTTTTAGATGGTTTTTTTAGGCATTCACTCATTTATGACAGAAAGTGCCTATTGCAATCACCTCGAAATCTGTGTCGGATGTCCGTCCAGACCCAGATCTCAGAAACCGGTGTACAGAATTCAATTTCCTTTGGAGAGTAGTTGTGCATGGTTGTAATCTCTATGCCCAAGGAGTTGAAATCCAAGCGGATATTGTAAAACAAAGATTTTTGAAAAAAATAGCCATTTTTGAGCAAAAAAAGACATTTTATGACCATATATAGTTGAAACTTGGAATTTCTCTAACGAATTTTTCTCTAACTCGCAGAATGTATGTATATGATTGTAAACAAATGTCTGACGAAGTATGAATCCAATCGGATACCATTAAGCTTGCAATTTTTGCAAAGAAAACACAATTTTTAACGAAAAAACAGCTATTTCTGTCCATATGCACATGGATCTCTGAAGTTCACAGACGAATTTTTCTCTAACTCACACGATGTCTGTATATGATTGTAAACAAATGTCCCACGAAGTATTAATCCGATCAGAGACCATTACGTTTACAATTTTTGCAAAGAAACACAATTTTTAACGAAAAAAAGCTATTTCTGTCCATATGCACTTGGATCTCCGTAGTTCACAGACGATTTTTTTTCCAAATTACAGAATTTCTGTGTATGATTATGAACAAATGTCCCATGAAGTTTTAATCCAATTAGACACTGCTAAGTGAATAACTTTTGCACAAAAACAACATTTTTAACAAAAAAAGACTATATTTCTCACTGATAGAATTTCTACATGACTGTAAACAAGCACATATCACTCTCGACGCTTTCACGTAAAGTATAGACCGGTGCACGCGACGTCACGACGTACGCCACGACGCCACTACGCCACGTACAGAGTAAAAGAGAAACTAAACACGGCCGAGCGTGCCAAATTCAAAACCCATATTTCGCTCTTATAAAAAGTACATGGTTCTTTTGTGTGCTCGCGCTCCATTAGCAATATGGCGATCACCCACGCGTTTCAAACGTGAAAAAACAGAATCTGAGCATTGATTTATAACCGAAAGCTTTTTTTACTTATTATAAATGGAATACTAATCATTGAATAAATAAAGTGTTATTGTTACGTCCCGCTTTTCCCTTAAATTTTATAAATTTATTAACGACAATAAGTCCTAAATTCATTGTCGTTATTGCTTCACGCGAGAACGGACGTAGACTCACGGTCCCACGCTAAAGCGCTCTCGTCAGCGGATTCCAGGGATTCGCGCGTCGCGATCGCCCCATGTGTCGCAAATCACAATCGGCAACTTTTCGGTCGATGGCACCCTTCGGTCACCTTGAGCGAGCTCGTGCATGGCCACCAAGGGCATGCACGCGCCGTTTCCAAAAAGCCGAATTGCAGAAATTCTCGCTCGACTCGCCAACGTTCTGAGGAGCGTTGTCAAGTCGAGCCAGTACCTTGCTAACCACCGTCAGGTGAATCAAGGAAACATACTCCGGCCTTCAGCCAGTCGTTGCGGCTTAATTCCCGCGCAGCCAGAAAAGATTAATACGCCCGCTCGTATTAAATCTTGGTGCGTTACACAGGGGTGCTCGCGTAGACACATAAGTCTCGAGTCGTTATTTTTGTTTGTTCGTCCAACATTATTATTTGCGCCTATAACTCTTTGGAGTTATAGTAAAACATAAAGATCATAATAACATCCAATAATCGGTATCAAGATCAATAACCACGGCTTAAAGACTCTAAGTGAAATTACAAACTTTAAGTGTAACGATAAGTTCGCCGTTCAAAGCAGGAAACGAAATATACACCGCCGCTATACAACACGCACACTCATACTATTGTAGCGCGCGCGATACCCGGAGCTCCGGCCGTCAATCCATGTAAGTCCTTTGTTTGTATTCGGAAGACGCTGTATCTATTGTAAGCGCCGTCTTTCTCTTTATTCTGGTTTTACGCATTTTTATAATAATAAATTCTATGTTGTATTAGTTCTCCGTATAAAACTTGTATCATTGTCGAGACCCTCATCCCTTCCAGGAGTGGCCGGGCCCGTATGGGACGGTGTAGAGGCGCCCATATCTACTAATCAGATGCCAGCTCTCCATTTCTTAAAAGCACTCTGATTTATAACAATTATATTTATTCTTGAAACGTGCCTCTCGGTACGTAACAAGTTTTGGTGGCAGCGGTGGGATTCTCTGCCTCTACCACGCACTCCTGAGAGGACTGCTGGTCTCGTCAATTATCAGGAAATTCTAAATTCTTATATTTCAATTTTTTTCCATATTTGATACTGTATATTCCATAATACCAAGAATAGATTTCCCCAGAGAAAAACAAAAATTGAAGAACCAATATTTTCTCAATGTTGAAATTTAAGACATTTGGAAAAACAAAATAACGGCGATTAACCTAAAGTAATAAATTGAAATACATACTCCTTCGGAAATATATTTTTTCAGGAAAATAAAAATCAACAAAAAAAAAATATATTTTCCCAAACCAAAAACCTATCAAAAATAGTTTCTTTAATTTTTGCACATATTCGATATTTAATTCAACGTGTTCCAATTTATATATTTATTTTGGTTCTTTATCCATCCAATATATCAATTCGATACATTTTAACCCATATTCTATAAAGTCCCACAAATTAAAAATATTTTTGGCTATTTTCTCAGACATCCAATATTTGCTTTGCGATACTTACGAATTATATTATGCGGAATTCATTCAAATCAAAGCAATAAATTTCAAATCGACGAAATTACGAATTGGAATAATAGACTATATTTT
Source organism: Alloplasta piceator (assembly GCA_946863875.1). Classification (NCBI taxonomy): domain Eukaryota; kingdom Metazoa; phylum Arthropoda; class Insecta; order Hymenoptera; family Ichneumonidae; genus Alloplasta; species Alloplasta piceator. Next base: position 31,696,311 of record OX333075.1, read on the forward strand.
TGTGTAAAATTTCAACATTTTAATTGTCTGTTTTACTTTCACTGACTTAGTTTAATGATGATATTTTATGATAGAAGAGACTCCTTCGAATTATATTTTTCTCAAAATAATTTTATGAATTAATTCTACCATGCTGGCTATATTTATATGGGTGCAACTCTGTGAGGCTCCGTTTGCGCGTGTCGATCGGGTTGATCGTCCGTGGCTTGCATCTTGGGTGGTATGGGTTGTTCCTGTGGGGGCCGGATTTGGATTGGGCAGTGGTGTAGGTATGACATTAAATTTTATAAATAGACAAATTATAATTGATACATTCACGTCGAACCGTGTCTTCCTAACTGTAATATATAACCCCTGCTAATAGTATAGCCTATTGTTATTCTAAAAAAAAAAAAAACAGTAATTAATTTTAAAAATTAAAAACTTATTTTCATTATAAGGGAATTTTCTTAACCATATAAGTTCATAACTATTAAAAATAAACGTCTCAAAAAGAAAACAATCATATATAATATCATAATAATATCATATAGAATCCCGACTAAATTCGTTCCATTTGATACCCTCGATCTAAAATTATTAAAGAAAATCGGAATTAGTCTCAATTCAAAATAAGCATAGGATATAATTAAATTTAAAGAAAAACCACCTAACTAATAAAACTAATATAAAAGTTATTAAAATTATATATATATAAAAAAAATTTTAATTAAATAAAATAAAGAAAAGTTTGCTAATACTTACTAATATTATTAATCAGAATATTTTTAAATCTAATCTAGATTAAACCTCATGCATAAAAAAAAAGAAATCTACCCCATAAAAACAATATAATTTTATTCAATAATTTTAATTGCCTGAAAAAGGAAAATTTATGTAAAATATAAAAGAAAACAAAATAAATAAATATAAATAATATGCGAAATTTATAATAAGCTTACGTTAGTAGGTTATAACGAGACATTAATTTTGTAAAATAATTAAAATTGAAATAATTAAAATAATTTTTATATTTCAAGAAAAAAAAAGGAAGAAAAATGTATATATAATAAATAAATAAGGAAATTATATCATTAACCTTCAAAATTAATATTTTATCGTAACCATTTTTCCCCGATGATGAAATCTATAATCTACATAGGTTCAATTATTCATTTATTTTAACGACTATAATTATATCAATTATAATATACCCAATTAGAACATCTTAAACTTCATCCAATAATTTTATTAATCATATTAATATTATCAGCCGTAATTATTGAAAATAATTTGAATTCAACTTCTAAATCTGGAATACCTTTTGTTTTATTTTCAATTATCATTGGAGGAGTAATAATTAGTCATATATGAATAACTAGATTAACTAATAATGAACTTCTTATAGCAAAATTTCACAAGTCTACATAACTTAATTTCCAAAATAATGATTCTACCAATTTCTTTAATTTATATTAAAAATATACATATATATATATATTTAAAAAAAAAAATTTAATTAAAATTTTATTTTTTTGAAATAATCAAGGTTCTCGAAATGTAATTAAATTACAAAAAGGGAAATGTTTTGAGTTTGGGGAAATTTATAATCCAAGCTATATATATATTAACTTTAATCTTTTATTGATATTTTTCTCTAATTTGCATTATAAATATTTGATGCAAATTTAATTCATCACGTTGACAATTATACTTACATGAATAAGTCAACTATAAGCAAAAATCTAATATCCCATTTAATAAGATTATAAATGATTCATGTGTTAACCTTCGAACCCCCTTAAATACTAAGCTTAGATGAAATCACGGTGCACCATTGTCCGGATTCGGATTTGGCCTTTGTGGGGGTTATTCGTGTTATTCGGGATGTGGATTGTGGATATTTGGCTTGATTGATGCGTGCGAGCTCAGCTGGAGTACCTCCTGTATTTGCATTACTTCGGACAATTTTTGAAATTGTCGCGAGGTTGTAGACAGCCGAAATCTCTTAGGAAATAGCGACATGTCTTATGTACATGCATATGTATGAAAAAAAAAAATTTTTAATGTGAGGAGGAGGAGTCTATTCTTGTTATGCCGAAGAAATTCGCATAATTCGCATAATTCGCATAAGTCCAAAATGTCAGATAACCAGAATCGTTAAGTATTTAAAACCGATTAAAACCATTGGGGTACGTTTTCAAGCTTAAGCGTCACACGAAAAAAAATCGACCTCAAATTCTTGCAACGAGACACATTTGAATACGAGGTATATACACATTAAAAATTAAGGTAATTGATAAATTGGAAATTCCAAAAATAGACGATTCAATATGGCGCCTGAGATTTAAACAAAAATTTTGCATGGTCGTGAAAGTCAATTCCTTAGCGTTTCCTACAGTTTCGCGAACTCGAATATCTCAGCCGAAACTATAGGGAAATTTGTAAAAATCAAAATGGCGGTTCTATTTGGAAAAAAACTATGAAAGTAAAGAACAAAATATGTATATTGAAGAGATACACAAAATAAGCAAGAGCTAATTCACACTATTCAATTCTAAGTTTCATCCATTTCCATCGGGTATTATGTGTCAACATTTATGAATTCCAGATATTATGCGTTTTGACCCTGCAATAATTTCGCAATTTATGTTTTTGCTGAAATTACCGTGGTCAAATTCATTAAGTAATTACCGGCAAACATATATAGGTAATGTAAAATAGCATAAAGATCGACACCGAAAATCCCCAATGAAGAGATATCCTCATTGAAGATCTTCGAAGAAGAGGAGGGGGCATTACATTTTAATTGCCGCAATCGAGGAGCACCAACACGACTTGGAGCCCCTCACCGTGGTCCCAACGGCCTAGGAACGCCCCATAGCGCGATACTGTCTCGCGATCCGAGAACTTCGTCACCAAAGGCCTGAAGAACTTTGTTTATTCTTGAGAGCGATAAGGCGCCTCGCGTGCACAGAACTCGCACGCTTGGGCTTCGACCACCGTAAAAGAACCTTCGTTCAAAATCGAACGGGAAAATACGCTCACGCGGCCCATGGGCAGGAGAGAGACGGAAAATGTTCTCGCTCAAGAAGAGTTTTCTCTTCTTCATGAGACGGAGGAACACATGGTGGGTCTACCCTGCCATCTCGCTCACACCCGACAAGACTCTCTCTCTCTCTCTCTCATGCAGAGTATGGTTGTGCGGAGAGAAGAGTGCGCAGCAACGGCATACGTTGCTGCAACTACAAGGTTCGAGTCGAGCTCTCGAGCTCGAGAGGGTAATACGACACCCCTGATAACTGGCCAAAGAATGCTTTGTCGTCTATTCCTCATTCCCTTTCTCGTATAAAGAGATTATGTTGCGCTAAATACAGGGAGGGGAGAAAGAAAGAGATTTCCATCCCTCCCCGGACTCGAAACGAAGATTCAGACGACGCGATAATTTGAAAAGAGCGTCGAGACGCCAAAACCAATTTGGCTCTGGTCGAACTCGGACCTCTGTGAGAAATTTTGGACAAACCCCTCAACAAAGGAAAACAGCCTTACCATCCGCGCGTGTGCATATTCACGGGTTTACTGAACGAACCGCGAGTTAACAGTGAAAGGGGACTATATATATATATCGATTTCGAGAAAGATATATATATATATATGTATATACATATATATATACACATCAGTACGGGCATAAGCCTTTGCGAGTGCGCTCAGTGTTGATACGGTGCAATAAACGTGCAATAGACAATGGATAAGCGTGTTATGAGAATGTGCCTCGAGGGAAAATGCCCGATTTGCGAGCGAGGTACCGCTACATGCACGGATATGCGCGCCTGCATCCGACGCTCCGTCGTGACAAGGACACGGGCGTATTCTAAACTCCCGTGCCCTTTTTGCACGACGGAACTGCGGGGCGAGCAATATGCCTCGCATATTAGATACTGCGAGCAGGACTTCCACGAGTATCTGCGAGACATTACGCAGGCAAAACCTCGCGTCGATGCCTTGCTCGCTCCTATGCTCTCGCTCGGGCTTGGACGAGAGGAAGAACGAGAGGAAGAACGAGAGGAAGAAGAATCCGCGAGTTCTTCTTCCGGCCCGATCGTGGGTTTGAGCAAAGAGGCGAGGCCCGCCGGCCTCCCCTCCCGCGCAACGATGAATCCGGACAGCAAAGAGAGGTCCGCGAGCCTCACCTCGCGGGTTTGTGTGCCTTCCATTGGCAGGGGTGCTACATCCGTCACCCCCACCCCGCGCGGTACAGTAAACGAAGACTACGAGGCGAGGCCCGGAGGCCTCCCCTCTCGGGCGACAGTGACGTTTGCCATCGACGGAGGGTCAGAGGGCCTATCCACGCACACGACCGTGGGCCAAACGAACACCAGGGGTGCTGGCGTCATACCACGGCCGCCGAGGAAGAATTGCCCATCATGTGCGCGACCCACAGCATCGTGTGGAGATCTCGGGGCCTGCATCGAGCGAGGGATCCCTCGCGCGTCGAGGAAGAAGGGAGGGGCTGTGTGCCCTCTCTGTTTATATAAATACTTTGGGAAGGACTATACGCGCCACGTGGGCGCGTGCCTCGCCAAATTTGAGAATAGCCTCCAGGCTAAAGTGCCAAAGGAGTCTCCTTTGGATCGGGGCCGTCCTGCTGCTCATAAGGAGCCGTCCGCGGCGCCGCCGAACCACCCGCGTTCGACGAGCCGCCCGCGCGCACGCTCGCTCAGCCGCCGTCGCTCACCGTCGGCTCGTCGTCGACGTCCGATATCGGCCTCGACCGACCTGTCCAGGTGCCACGTATGCCGCGGTAAACGGCCCACGCAACACATCTCCACTCAAACAAAAAAGATAGAGATCGGCAGCGTGCGCCCCGAGCCGAGCTTCATTCGCTGGATGGGCCAGCTCGCACGTATGGCCGAGATCCAGCCTACGGCGACCAACGCATCCACGGCAACATCAAGGGCCGCCTTCGAAGAGACTAGTGGTCCAAACCTTCACCGGGTATTCGCCGATCTCGTCGCGGCTTGGGCTGCCACCCTACGAGGACCTCATCAATAGGCCGCGACGGAACTCAACACCGAAGATCCTCCGGAAGAAATGCTGCGAATGATGTTGTCATTTTCCCGTATTAGTATTGCTATTATTATTATTACTGCGTTTGGCTATCACATAGACTTTTGTTCGAAATATTTTGGTGCTCATTGTACGCTGTTTTTTTTTCATTGAGGAAGGAAAAATTTGAAATTTTTACACATCTCTTTGGTTATGTGAACCTCGATCTTAAAAAAGAGAGAGCAAACTTTCAACAAAAATCTGCGGCTAATTCGGAATATTGTTGACATTCATAAGGAATTGAGCTCGACGGGTGCAAAATAAATAAAAAAATTTTTAAGTATTTGCTTTTTTTTCCCTATTCGAATGTCGTTCCATCGAAATTACGAAAGTTTTTAACGGCCGCGAGTGTTTTACAAGAGAGATAATATCCTTTTTTTCATTTTTACGAAAATATATTTTCCGAAAAAAAAAATCCAAACTAAATTCCCTCACTCATTTTCGATATTCAATCATTTCCTTTTTTTTGGAACTTTAAAAACCTTTACTTCTACTTGAAAGTAAACCCAAACGTCTGAAAATTAAATTGTGCAAATTTGTCAGTTGAAAAAAAAAGGTCCATCAACTTCACTGTGAGGAAAAATATTTACGCCAAATTTTTCTAATTAAAAAATGAAATCAGAATATCTTTGACACGTTTTCTGTGCAATTGCAGTGAAAATTACAAAAAAAAACGCGCATAATTTGGATTCTGAAAAAAAAAAAAAAATCTCAAATTCACAGAATTAACGTGACGAACGGAAAGATTTAAGTGTATTCACAAAACTTTCTTACTTAAGAATAGCGGAAATTTAATTTTACAAAATCCGACAAATTATTCAAAAAAATAAAATTTGTAATACCTTTTCTTCTCAAAATTTTTTTTTCTTTCCTTCTTCTCAAATACGTTTCACCGCAATAAATATTTCCTGAGAATGAAACACGAAATGTATATCTGTATATCTATCAGTGGAGCATGAATCGTTTTCTCCCTTTCCACTCTCTGCCCCCCTTACTCTTGCCTTTCCTCTATTCTTACGGCGCACTGTGGGCAGAATCACAGAAAAATCGGCAAAACCCAAAAATTGAGTGTTCTCATTTCGTATTTCTATGTATGTCATTTCAAAGACCAGGTATTTTTACGCCCTATTGTAAAAGGACCAGTCCCTACCCTTCGCGGTACTCGACTTACGACAGTCTGAACTCGACCGTTCGAGAGTGAAGAACGTAGCGATTTTGTACGCTGAAATTTTCGATTCGCGCAAAGTGAAATATATTTTGTTCTACGCTACCGATTTCAAATCGGTAAAATGGGAGATAATCTTGAAGGTATGTAGAATATTATCATGTCAAATAGTTTTTTGAAATTTGAAATATTGTATGTATAAAAGAGTGTTCAATGTATGCATTTTAAGCAAGCTTGTAAATTTATTTTTTCAAAAGAAGTATAAAAATAGTTGTGATCCCAGGAGATCCCAGACTTTCGAACATTGTAGCCTATTGATAATGTTATTAAGATTAGAATTTATTAAAAAAATTCTGCAGATTGTTGCATATCTGGCTTTGGGAACCGGAATTCTCATGTCGCGCAACGCTTGGCTTCTTTGTTCAGGCTGGGCGCATAGTCCCCAGCAGGTAAACGTATACCTGCTGGGGACAATAGCCGGTCCTTGTGGAATATAAAATAATTTTCTACCCAGTGATCTATTCGTAAAGAGTCATGATTCATGTAACGGGTGTTCAAAATGTTACAATAATTTATTCTATCATTTACAATTAGATTAAAATTTTTCCCATGAACACATTCATTTTTAGTAAATGTTTATTATACTTGTTTTATTCTAGGTTTACGTGCCATGGACTACACGTGCACTTATCAGGATATTTTTGGAATGATTAAGGAGAAATTTAAATTGTGCCTGGATGAGCAACTTCAGATTTTTGAGGAAAAAATTACTCTTGAGTCATCCGAATCTTTCACGATTGACAACAATGAAAAGGATTCATTAAAAAAATTACTTTGTAATATTAAAAGTAGATGGCTCGAAGTGCACAGAAGCCACGATGCATTTAAAAAAAAAAAATGAAAAATGGTTGCAAACTTCAATAACTATTTTGGTAATTAATTTTATTGATGTTTCGAAAACTCGAGTTATGGGTCAAGATGTATAGTATAACGCTCGCGCTATTTTTTTCAGAATTGTACGAAACCAATTGGAGAGCCATCAACTTCAGGTGTATCTGGGCGACCTCGAAAATTGAGTTTCGAAGAGTCGAGTGAACGTACCAAGAAAAGAAGGGCTTTAGAAGTCAGTGAAAAGCATTGCGTGGAGGAATTAAGTTTGGCCACCAGGATGAGACTCAGTTCTGCAGGATTAAACGATGCTGCCACTATTTTAAAAAACATCACAACAAAATCTCCCTCAAGAGCTGCGAGATACCGAACAGCATATGAATCGTCGATAGATCCACGGCTAGTTGAGATGTCTGGAGATGAAGCACTGATAGATTTTGTAAATGCAAAACTAACAAAACAGCAATACATAGACATCAGGCGATCTTTGAGAAATAAAAAAGTTGCTATTTATCCATCGTACGCAAAAGTCGTTGCTGCTAAAAACCGTTGTTACCCTTCAGATATAACGGTAACTGAGACTTTAGCCGAAGTGAAATTACAGTCTTTGATTGATCACACTTGCGACAGAATTGTAAGTTGCAAACTGACGTGATTAACTCTTTGCGCCCTGGAGAATCGAAGAATTTAAGACTAATTTGTAAATGGGGTTGTGATGGAAGCTCTGGGCACAGTGAATACAAACAAAAGTTTACGAATGCTGAGAGTTCTGATGCGAGTATATTTTTAACGTCTTTAGCTCCATTGCAAATTTTAGGATCGGATATCTCAAAAAAAGAATTCGTCCTTTGGAAAAATCCCAGGCCCTCATCTCCACGGTATTGTCGCCCTATTAGAATTCAATTTTTAAAAGAAACTGTGTCGTCAACGATTCAGGAACGGCAACACGTTGATAATCAGATCGAGTCTCTCACCCCTTTTACGACATTTATTGACGGGAAGGAAGTTACTGTTAAATACGAGCTGTATTTCACTATGATTGACGGCAAAGTTTGCAACTCCGTGACAAATACAAAATCCGCAATGCGTTGCTATATATGCAATCTCACATCATCGCAATTTAATGACATAGAGCTGATGAAAACTGTAGACGTTGACAGAACTCGACTCGAACTTGGATTATCAACGTTGCATGCGTGGATCCGTTTTTTTGAGTGCTTCTTGCACATCGGCTATAAAATCGGTGTTCACAAGTGGCAAACTCGAAAAGATGACGAAAAAAAAGTAGTTGCTGAGCGAAAACGAGTTATTCAAGCCGCATTCAAGAAAGAGTTGCATCTTGATGTTGATAAACCGAAACTAGGGTTTGGTAGCAGTAACGACGGAAACACTGCGCGACGTTTTTTCGAAAATACTCAAATTTCATCAAGAATTTTGGGTTTGGACGAGAATATTATGAAAAGATTCCACATAATATTGCAAGTTCTTTCAAGTGGCTTTGCCGTAAATGTAACTGCTTTCAAACAATATAGTCTTGAAACCGCCGAAATGTTCGTAACTTTGTATTCTTGGTACTGCATGCCAACTACGGTTCACAAAGTTTTGATTCACGGTCCTTTGATAATTGAATGGTCCCCGCTTCCTATCGGGCAAATGTCAGAAGACGCACAGGAAGCCCGTAACAAGGATATTAAAAAATATCGCGAGTGTTTTGCTCGAAAACACTCGAGAACAGCGACCATGCAAGACGTTTTCAATCGACTCCTCTTAACTTCAGATCCGTACATATCGAGCATGGGCAAGCAGTATCCGAAAAAAGCAAAAAGTTTATCACCAGAAGCATTGCAACTTTTGCTCTGTACCGATAGTTCTCGCGATAAGTATGGTTTAGGTGAATTAATGGAATACACGAGTGACGAATCAGAATCCACCAATTCCTCTGACGACGGCGATCGCGATTCCGACGCTGACGATTATGATTAATATTGAAATCAGGAATAATTATTAATAATTAATATTATTATTATTATTATTAATTATTAATTATTCTATGTAACGCACGTATTATTTTCGGTAAAATTTAATTCGTCAAGTGTCGATTGCTGTTTCAAATGTATTTAGCAATAAAATTCGTTAAAAATGATTTATAACTAATTTTCCGAAATTATTTGAAAACTTTCCCTCACTTCCAGACAATCGTTTTGTTTTCCCCAAATCTCATTCAAAATTTATAAAAAACAACCTTCAAAACACAAATATTGATTTCTGATAGCAAAAGTTGCTTATGAGTAAGATAAAAATATATTTTCGGTTCGCCATTTTGTTTTTTTTCGAAATTTTGATTCAGGATTTTCAATAAGTGACTTTTAAACCGCAAATTTACCGATCCCTACACAAATCGGATGCTTTTTAGTAATGCAGATAGTCACTTCCGGTCCGCCATTTTGTTTTTTCGAAATTTTGATTAGAGATTTTCAATAAGTGACTTTTAAACCGCAAATTTACCGACCCCTACTCAAATCGGATTCTTTTTAGTAACGCAGATAGTCACTTCCGGTCCGCCATTTTGTTTTTTCGAAATTTTGATTCAAGATTTTCAATAAGTGACTTTTAAACCGCAAATTTACCGATCCCTACTCAAATCGGATGCTTTTTAGTAACGCAGATATTTACTTCCGGTCTGCCATTTTGTTTTTTCAAAATTTGGATTTGAGATTTTTAATCAGTGACTTTTAAACCGCTAATTTACCGATCCCTACTCAAATCGGATTCTTTTTAGTAACGCAGATAGTCACTTCCGGTCCGCCATTTTGTTTTTTCGAAATTTTGATTCCAGATTTGAAATCAGCGAGGTTAAAAACTTAAGAATCACCATTGCATTTTTCAGTACGCACATCGGCCTAGTTTTGCCGATTTTTCTGTGAATCTACCCACAGTGCGGCGGTCAGGTGACGCTCGGGCAGAATATAATGGAGGAAAGTAATACAAAGAGAGAGAGGAAAATTCCTTTTTTTTATTAACCCTATTATCGGACCTTGAGCCTCGCTTGGTGGGGTGCGGTGAGCCTTTGGTCGGAGCGAAAATCAGCTAACATCTACAGATTTCGAATGGTCCTGAGGGGTGTTGTGCCTCACTTCATTCCCATCCCAGCATAACAGATGACGAGGGCGTCACCGAGTTCGTAAGGGGGGGTGGGCCTTTCGCGGATCCTGTCACGAATTTTGAATTTTTGGAATTGGAAATTTTCTCTATCAAGCTCGCTCGCTGACAAAAATGAACGAGGACATAAATCGGATAACATCAGTAAGTTAATTCAATCAATCCGCGCGAAACTCACCATTTATATACCATCAACAAATTATTCAATTTTAACCGATCGAACTGATTATTTCAATGGAACAAATTATGTATATTATAGTATAGATAGGGGAACAAAACTCTTTCAATAAAATAAATAAATAAAATTTTGATATGCATCTTGCACTAAAATATCCGTATACACTATACACATAGAGATAATTTTTTTTCTTTTCCTCTTTCTTCGTTCCTTTGAGTAGATATTTCATGAACAACATTGATTTTCGCTGATTTTATCTACTCCATTGAATTCACGACTTCCAGCTCAATTATCTCTCGAATTGATTAGATTGATTTAATAAGACTTATTCCTCTCATTATTTATCTTAATATGGGAATTTCAATAGAATGTTATTTATCCAACCTACTAGATTTCCAATATAAATGTAATATAAATTTAATATAAAGTTAACCGATTAATTGTTTACGACGAAATGTTAATTTTGAACCACTGATTTTTACTATAAATTTAATATATAAAACAAAATTAATATATATAAATTTAATTAGATGTTCCGGTCTACCTATTGAGCTATTTAACCTATTGACCTTTTAAATGAATCTTAATTAATTCTATCGAGTAATGAAGTTTTTGTCAGTTACTAGATAATCATTATGTATATTTTATAAGTCATGCAGTTATCAACTTTTCGATTATGACTATTTTATCTCTACGCGTATTATCCCGTTATTATTGTTTTATAGTTTTGTTCCCTTCCAGGAACTTTGAAAGTAATAAAATAATTATGTCAATAATTTTTTCTTTAATGATTAGAGGATTACCACCAATATTCGAACTTTAATAAAATAAATATTCTCATATACAAAAATATACATATATAATACATTTTCAATTAAGGCTAATTCGTACTGGATTATGTAAAATACAATCGAAATCTAATTATAGTAGCGCTAATACTAATAATAACATTGCTTATAAACAAACTAATACCTTTTTTCGTTAAATTAAACTACTTCGATCGGATGAGAACTATTATTACTAAAAAACATTGAACTTAACGGAATTTAAGTTCCCTATCCTTAACAGTTTTATGCACCTTATTCACTGTAAATCGGTTACCATTCAAAAGATCTCGGCCGATGGATTTGAGTCGAGCCGACTTTGGCATTCTTACCACATTTTATGACATCACGCCCCAGGAGCATTCGAACTCTTTCTGGGCTCAATTAAAACAAAAACAAGGAAGTACAGTATTTCATTTTGTATTATTTTGTTTTATTCTATTTATTTATTCTTTTACTTTCGCTCAGCCGACCCTGCCCGAGAGTCGATTGCCGTGTGAGTAGGAGGGATCATGTGACTGTCCTCCGGCAGATGTCCCGTCCGTAAATGTTAGTATCTTGATCCGAACCTCGATTTCCAATAAATTCCGAAACTTGCCTAGTTCCTTCCGCGCCAAATTCGCGTTTTCGTAAACACACTCATCCGGGAAACCCGACCGGACTGTATACCGTCGACTCCGACATACTAGTTCGACCTTACGTCAGCGATCGGAAAAAGCGTTTGATAAATGTGATTTAATTTCGCTAATGTAACTACATTTGTATTGTACCGTATCGATAAACCCGATGACGAGGGCGTCATCAAATCCGTAGGGGGGTGGGTGTTACGTCCCGCTTTTCCCTTAAGTTTTATAAATTTATTAACAACAATAAGTCCTAAATTCATTGTCGTTATTGCTTCACGCGAGAACGGACGTGGACTCACGGTCCCACGCTAAAGCGCTCTCGTCAGCGGATACCAGGGATTCGCGCGTCGCGATCGCCCCATGTGTCGCAAATCACAATCGGCAACTTTTCGGTCGATGGCACCCTTCGGTCACCTTGAGCGAGCTCGTGCATGGCCACCAAGGGCATGCACGCGCCGTTTCCAAAAAGCCGAATTGCAGAAATTCTCGCTCGACTCGCCAACGTTCTGAGGAGCGTTGTCAAGTCGAGCCAGTACCTTGCTAACCACCGTCAGGTGAATCAAGGAAACATACTCCGGCCTTCAGCCAGTCGTTGCGGCTTAATTCCCGCGCAGCCAGAAAAGATTAATACGCCCGCTCGTATTAAATCTTGGTGCGTTACACAGGGGTGCTCGCGTAGATACATAAGTCTCGGGTCGTTATTTTTGTTTGTTCGTCCAACATTATTATTTGCGCCTATAATTCTTTGGAGTTATAGTAAAACATAAAGATCATAATAACATCCAATAATCGGTATCAAGATCAATAACTACGGCTTAAAGACTCTAAGTGAAATTACAAACTTTAAGTGTAACGATAAGTTCGCCGTTCAAAGCAGGAAACGAAATATACACCGCCGCTATACGACACGCACACTCATACTATTGTAGCGCGCGCGATACCCGGAGCTCCGGCCGTCAATCCATGTAAGTCCTTTGTTTGTATTCGGAAGACGCTGTATCTATTGTAAGCGCCGTCTTTCTCTTTATTCTGGTTTTACGCATTTTTATAATAATAAATTCTATGTTGTATTAGTTCTCCGTATAAAACTTGTATCATTGTCGAGACCCTCATCCCTTCCAGGAGTGGCCGGGCCCGTATGGGATGGTGTAGAGGCGCCCATATCTACTAATCAGATGCCAGCTCTCCATTTCTTAAAAGCACTCTGATTTATAACAATTATATTTATTCTTGAAACGTGCCTCTCGGTACGTAACATTATGATAAATATGCCCATCTCAAATGTCACTAATATTCTTCATTACTGCCTAATATTGTAACAATTCTGTGAATGTAATCTATCAAAACATTTAAATGATATGATTGTTTAGATACTTTTATATCATATTGATTAGATTCAAATCTGCCTTTTTAATTATGATTAATAGAATTTATACGACTACTCGATGTTCACAATGAATCAAAGACTTTAAATAACAGTGTGAGTGCCTATTAAAACGTCCCTAAGGGACATGTTAACCAACATTCAAAATATATCACAAAAACAAAATATTTGGTCATTATATTAAGAAATTGTGTGTGCCTGCTAATATATTTCTTTAAATTCGGTCATTAACTTTATGAATCATTGCCCCCTTTGAGAATGAAAAATGTGACTCAATATTATCAAAAACAATGTTCAATAACATAAGAACAATAGAGTATTTACATACTGAATGAATTAAGATAATGGTGAAGAATACGGAGCGCAAAACCCCCCAACGAGTACGCGAAGCGTACTTGTTTAAATTTCTATTGCTTGCAAAAATTTTGATTATGTATATTTTGTCATTTACATAGCGTCTGAACCGATTACATTTTGAAAAAAATTTTTAAAACACCCAATTTTATTATATTTCGATTTCTTCTGTCTTCCTTGGGATTTAATCCTGCGACCTGCCTATCTATCCTACCTAACAACCTAACACGCTACCGAGAACTTATGAATTTTCTTCACTTATATCATATATCAGTGGTGACGTGCCAGGAAAAACGAGTCACATTTGGACATTATATATACATATACAGTTGAAAATGAAAGTAATTACTGAAATGAGAATTTAAAAAATAGACGATTCAATATGGCATCCAAAATTAAAAAAAATGGGATATTCTTGAAAGTCAATTTCTTATTTTTTTTTACAGTTTCGCGAATTCGATATCTCAATCGAACCTAGCAAACACAGTTCCGAAATAGTTACGAAAATATTACGTAACGTGTGTTACATTGGACATAAAATTTATGTCACAAACTCCGTGAATAAAGCAGAGTTTGTTCTCAAATATGTCATCCTATAAACAAGTCACAGATACGAAACATCTACGAGGAATAATAATGAAATAGACTCATACCCAAGATGTAACATATTCAGCTCATAGATGTAACAAACTCATCACATAGCCATAACAAACTCAGATAGAAGATGTAACAAACTCAGATCATAGTTGTAACAAACTCAGCTCATTGATGTAACTCCTACGAAACGAAACGTGACCCTGGTGCATAATACTCGTAACAATGATGTCAATGTGATTTCGTGGTTACAGGTAATTTACGTATACACATATTTTATGAACAGATTACAAGAAATTTATCTATTTCCAACCTACATATTAGGTTGGAATTTTTTTTTTATTTCAACATTTTGTTAAAAACCTACGCAAGGTTGGCACGCTTTGTACGCTCGGAGATCGACCGAAGATCCCCGAAGTTACCGCGAGTGATACGAAAGAGAGTCAAGTTCGAGACGCCGAGAAAGACACACGTACACGTACGCGATACGCGAGAGAATACGATATCTCGATATACGATATAGAGACGATAAAGGACACCAAGGACATTTCCAAAATCAGTCGCGTCGTTCGGGCTCGTTTTCACGTAGAGGGGGGCAAGTGCGCGCCGCGAGCTTCGCTGCGCAGAATTCCGGTAGATCATCGACACAGCCGGTAATATCGAACGCGTGTCAACCAATTCACGGCACCGCAACGCCAACGTTACAGCAACAAACGGTTATGTCGGGCGCGTTCCAACCCTATAGTGTTCCCCCTCCCGAAATTGGACAACGACCGGGAACGCAGCCGAACAGCGCCGCCGGACGGTCGAATCTGCCGTCTACGGAGCAACAACAAGCTGCTTACGGATATTTTCCGCACTCCGTCGACTCGAATCTCATACAAATGTTGATCGAAGATGGCTGCCGTCGCGACGCAATGTTCGAAAGATTAGTCGAATGTTTGGCAACGCCCGTGCCTCGCGCTTTAACAAACAAATCAAATTTGAACAATAATATCATGCCAGATCAAACGAAACAAATCGATTCTTTTAACGGAGAAACTAGTGGCTCAGCAGTACGCGAGTGGTTGGAATGCATCACCGGAATGCAACGCTTACATCACTGGCCAGATTCTTTTGCACTCGAAATCGCGCGCATGCAATTGACAGGCGGTGCACGCGATTGGTATCGAGTCCATAAAGAAGAGATTACGAATTGATCTCAGTTTCGAATGTCATTTCAGCGCACATTCGTGACGACCGAGAGTCATGCTGTACGATGGAAAAATATGGTCGAGAGAGTACAACGCAAGGACGAAGTCGTCTCAACATACTTCCACTCGAAGGTAAAATTGTGTAAAAATTTGGGACTCGATGACGATTCAACCAAAGAGCAAATTTTGGTGGATTTTTGGTCCAAAGATTTGTACATCTCGATGGCTGCTCGTTCGCACCACGATCTGGATGAGCTTTACCGAGACATCATCGCATATTCTCGAGTCGATGAGCAACGATCTGACCGCATCCGAGGGCAAAGAGCGGCGACCACGGACAAACCGAAACCATCGGATACAAACAAATCTAATACAGTCGCTCCGTTAAGTAACAGTTCTCGTACCACAACCGAAAACAAAACAACGGTAAAGAGTGAAGTCGCGGACAAATGCTTCAATTGCAATAAAATCGGACATTATTCGAGAGATTGCACAGAGCCGAGACGAGGGTTTTTCTGTCTCGTCTGTAAAGAAACCGGCCACACACAAAAACATTGTCCCACGAGACAATCGACGCAGACACCACTAGCTCCAGCGATCAATCAAATTTCGTCAAGTCATGTTGGATCCTTAAACGTCTATCTGAAGGATGTCACCATCGGCAAAGGAAATCTAAAGGGATTAATCGATACGGGGAGTGCCGTCTGCACGATCAAAGCAACGCAAGTTCTCTTAAATAAACTCGCGTTCGAAGTGGCTCCCGATTCTTTAAAATGTTTCGGCCCAGATACATTCAAAGTGATCTCACCCGGCACAGTCACCGTCGATATCACAATCGATGGAGTCACGATTAAAAACGTATTGGCTAGAGTGGTCCCCGACGACGTTCAACCGTTCGATATGCTCATCGGACGCACTTTTACGACAGCCCCTGGAGTCGAACATCGTCAGGTAAACGGCGAGCTTGTATTTTACCGAGGAGATCCTATGCCAATTGTCAACCTTGACGAACAATTACCGGTAGCATCATCATCGTCACTTCGATCTTCCGAAACCCACGAGGCGGCAGGACGGTCGATACGTTTCGTCCAGATGTCAAACGACGGTCATCATTACGATTTCCCCGTCATCAACTTCGCAGAAACGTCGAAAATCATCGAGGAAGACCGAGTGTTTGCAAAAGGGGAAATTACCCCCGTACCAATTCTTAATGTACACGCACAACACCGAGAGATAACACGAGAAGACGTCTTGGTCGGTAACGAAAATTCAGATTTTGTCATTACGGATCTTTTAAAAGTTTTGAACGACTTTCGAGACACGATCGCCCTCTCAGTCGACGAATTGGGTTGTACCGATCTTGTACAAATGGACATTCACACGAAACCGGATAGCAAACCGATATTCGGAAAACCTTATCGAGCGAGCGAAGCCGAACGAAACGAAATACGAAAAATCGTCGGTGAATACAAACGTATAGGTGCAGTTCGCGAAACGAATTCTCCGTATGCGAGTCCGGCGTTTTTAGTGAAAAAAAAATGGAAAATCGAGACTAGTCGTCGATTTTCAAAAACTGAATTTACAAACGGAAAGAACGCATTTCCCGTTACCGAACATTGACGAACACCTCGCGCTCATTAGTGATGCCAAATTGTTTATTACGCTCGACTTGGCTCATGGCTATTTGCAAGTGCCATTAACGGAAGACGCGATGCCAAAAACGGCGTTCATTACGCGAGACGAAACGGGGGAGTTCACACGTGTTATGCTCGGGCTGATGAACGCCCCGTTTTATTTTATGAAGACAATGTACCGGGCATTAGGCCCTTTACGAGATCAAGTGGTTCTATTTTATCTCGACGATATTCTCATACCTGATCGAGATAGGGAAGATTTGAAATCGCGTTTAATTCAAACGCTCTCCGCGCTCCGTAAGGCTGGACTAACGATAAAACTTCAAAAATGTCAATTTCTGCAATCCACGGTAACGTACCTTGGACACGAGATATCGGGCGTCGGTATACAACCCGGAAGAGACAAATTACGCGCGATCGCCGAGTTTCCAACTCCGAAAAACGTGCACGAAGTTCGTCGTTTCCTCAGACTCCTCGGCTTTTTAGAAAATTCGTCCCGAAATTCGCTGATCACGCCGCTCCGTTGCACAAATTGCTAAAAAAGGAACAAGCCTTCGTCTGGTCCGAAAACGAACAATCGGCCTTTCAAAAACTCCGTGATGCACTAGCGTGCAGCCTGGTCTTAAAAACGTATAATCCGAAACACAAAACCGAACTACACACCGACGCGAGCTCTGTCGGTTTGGCTGGGATGTTATTGCAACGCGACAGCCATAATTCTCTACACTTAGTTTACGCGATAAGTCGAAGGACCGACGAACACGAACGAAATTATCATTCGAGTAAGCTCGAATTACTGGCAATAATTTGGGCAGTTGAGCGCCTCCGACTGTTACTAATAAATGTACCGTTCACGATCGTGAGTGATTGTCAAGCGTTGACCTATCTACAATCGACTAATAACGCTCAATAGATCCGTTGGCGAACGTTATTGGAAGACTTTGACGCTGACATCGTACACCATCCGGCATGACAATTATCTCACGTCGACGCACTGAGCCGCGCTCCGGTAGAGCAAGCCCCGATCGATAACGATCCTGAGTCGACCGCGGGAGCTGTGCTCACGATAACAAACATTGAAGATGAAATTGTTATGCACCAGTGCGCTGATGCAACGATTCAAAAAAGGTGCGAAATCCTTCGCAAACCGATACGAGAACGCTCCAAAGCCGAAAATATCGAAGTACGCGAATACGAGTTCCATAATAGTATTCTTTACAAGAGAGAAGGAGAAAAACTGTTGTTCGTCGTACCAAACGCGATGCGAAAAAGCATCGCCGTACGTTTCCACGATTCGAGGAGTCATCCAGGACTCGGGAGAACGGTATCAGCGATCCGTCACTCTTACCACTTCCCGGCGATAAAACGATATTTGAAATGTCACATTGGAGCCTGTCTCCATTGTCTGCTGAACAAATTGAAAGTTGGGCGACAAGTGGGTCAATTGCACCCGATCCCACCAGGAGAACGACCGTTCGCTACCATTCACATGGATCACGTTGGCCCTCTTATAACGAGCGCTCGCGGGAACAAATACGTTCTCGTCCTTATCGATAATCTGACACGCTTCGCGATGCTGAGAGCAACGAAGGATACGAAATCGTCGAGCGTAATTCGACTCATTAACGAATTTATACTACAATACGGTGCGCCTTTTCGCGTCATCACGGACAGGGGAACGTGTTTCACGTCGAAGCCATTCGAGGAAATCTGTAAACAACACGGGATACGACACGTTTTGAATTCGCCACGACACGCACAAGCCAATGGAATGGTCGAACGTTTGAACGGCACCTTGTTACCTGCGATGCAAGCGTCCTTAATCGATAGCGAAGGACGCGATTGGGACAGCCGTCTGAAGTTTGTTCAACGTGACCTCAATATGAGCAAAAATCAAACTACGAATAAAACCCCATTCGAGCTCCTCTTTGGGTACGTCCCGAAACACGGCGAAGGCGCTCTCCGCACTCTTCTTGACGAAGGACCTTCCAGATATTCGCAGCCGTCAATCCTCCAGGACGAAGCTCGAACGAGGATCGCCTCGCAACAGGAAAAATTTAAGACTCGATACGATCGCAATCGAGTAACGAACGCGAAATTTCACGTAGGCGATATCGTCGCCATGACTACGGTCAGTACTGCGACCGGACAAAGCAGTAAATTCGATCCGCGATTTCGCGGAGCACTTGGGATAACCGAAGTTCTCCCCGGCGACACTTACCGTGTCATTGAGCTTAGAGATGACCGAGGAGCGAAACGCTACAGTACGACAGCTCATGCGAGCCAACTAAAGATTTGGCGTCCATCACCGGAAGACGAATACGCAACGTCTTCTGTCTCAGAAGCGGAAGAAGAAGACGTTCAGACTGACGAAAAAGAAACCGCATCGATTCAAAATGAAGAATCCGAACCGACTCGAAAGGAAGATATCCCGGTAGAGAAAAGCAACGACGAAGAAACGAGTAACGCAGCGGAGATCCACACCGATGGGACTCCGCCTACCGACGAGCCTCTCGCATCACGCCGAAGTCGCCGAGAACGTAAAGTACCGATACGTTTTGAAGATTTCGATTGTTAAACTGCGAACGAGAAAGAAACATTTTCGGAGCAACGAGCACTCGAGGACGAGCGCTGTGTCAGGACGGTCGAGTGTTAAAAACCTACGCAAGGTTGGCACGCTTTGTACGTTCGGAGATCGACCGAAGATCCCCGAAGTTACCGCGAGTGATACGAAAGAGAGTCAAGTTCGAGACGCCGAGCAAGACACACGTACACGTACGCGATACGCGAAAGAATACGATATCTCGATATACGATATAGAGACGATAAAGATAAAAACCACGTTACGATACGTTCGATACGCGAACGCGAAGTTTCACGCCACGATCCACGCATTCATCTTGCTTAATCGCTTTGAAAGCACCCTGTATTATTTTTGTACCGTTAATAAACCAAATTGTGTTTTCTATTCATAAATTTCGTTTACGGAATCCATTGATTCGCCCATCGATCCATCCGTGACCCACCGATATACATACAAATACGGATCGCGACCCCTCACGCGATTTAACACACGAATACAAATACCTTCCTTAACAATTTGAAAAGTACATTTCAATTATAATTTATAATTTTTGTAGAATACCTACAAATATAATGTAGCGTCCACCATTTGAGGTACCAAATGAACAATTTTTTGGGACTAGTTAGAACCCTCAAGGTGCACCGGTGTCCTGAAAAGCCTAGTTTTGAGTTTTTATACTCTACGCTGATAAACTGCTGGCGACGTCTCATTTCCTTTGTAAACTTTTTCCCACGGGATGAGCGTGGCACATTTTGATTAAAGCCAAAATTGTGACCAGGATAATGCCTGGAAAGTTCAAAATAGGCTAACAATTTCAAAGCAGGCCTGCAACTCGGAAATAAAGAGCAGAAAACATGTGTCATGCTCATCTAATGGGAAAATGAGTTACGAAGGAAATGAGACGTCGTAGAACAAAATCTGTCTATCAATTCTTTCTGAATCATGCGCAGAGTATAAAAACTCAAAGCTAGGTTTTTACACGGAGTGTAAAAACTCAAAACTGGGTTCTTGCACTCTACGCATTATGCCGAAAGAATTGCTGGATAGATTTTGTTCTACGACGTCTCATTTCCTTCGTAACACTTTTTCCTATGGGATGAGCGCGGCACATTTTGATTAAAGTCAAAATTGTGACCAGGACAATGTCTGGAAAGTTCGAAATAGGCTAACAATTTCAAAGCAGGCCTGCAACTCTGAAATAAAGAGCAAAAAACATATGCCGTGCTCATCTCATGGGAAAACGAGTTACGAAGGAAATGAGACGTCGTAGAACAAAATCTGTCAATCAATTCTTTCTGAATCATGCGCAGAGTGTAAAAACTCAAAACTGGGTTCTTACACTCTGCGCATGATTCTGAAAGAATTGCTAGATAGATTTTGTTCTACGACGGCTCATTTCCATCGTAACACTTTTTATTATGGGATGAGCGCGGCAAATTTTGATTGGAGTAAAAATTGTGACCAGGACAATGCCTGGAAAATTGAAAATAGGCTATCAATTTCAAAACAGGTCTGCACCACAGAAAGAAAGGGCAAAGAGAAATTAAGCGAACGTGCAACGCGAATAAGGTTATAAACCGAGTAAGGGAAATTCCTGGGTGTTTTTCCATCACGGCAAATACCCATATAACTTATTTTTTTCTTTTAAATAAAGGGATCATATTAAACTTACCTCTTGCAATGCATGCTGTATTATTCTGGTTTATTCTGTATTACGCTGGATTATTCGATATCACCTCCTTGCACTTTACACTCACATATTGTTAACGTTCCTTAATCGACATAACCTTGAAATGATTGAGGACATTTCTCGTAATATATGATACGTACATGTTGCGGATTTGTTACAAGAAATGACTTGTGACATTTATGTCACACATTATACATATTCGCTACGTAGCCTATACTACGAGATTATAATATCACCAATATCTCTAATTGTTACAGCAATGTTCTATAATTGTTACGGATTTGTTACAAGAAATGTCTTATAACACCCGGGGAAAAAAGATTATATATAATCATATATGATCATATACAATTATACGTAAATGTTTCGTAAATCATCCAAGTGTGTTTGCCGGGAATCTATAGGGAAATTTGTAGAATTCAAAATGAAGGTTCTATTTGATAAAAAAAATGATGAGAAATAGTGCAACTTTTGTAAAAGTTTGTTTGCTCATATGAAACTGAAATATAAAACAAAAAAATTAAAACATTCAAAAAAAAATAGTTAATATAATTTTTATTCCAAGTAAATGAAAACAATTTTTAAAAATTCAATATGTCGGCCATGATTTGCAAAAATTCTCAGATGTTGGTGAACATTATTAATAACTTATTATATAGTCATTTAAAAACAAAAGCTTTTTCTTTTGGGTTAGATAACAAAATTTGCAAATTTCCTGAAAAATGTTTTCAATTGGGTAGAAAATAAAAACAAAATTTCAGCCAAATCGAAAAGGGTCGGGTTTAAAAGTGGTCAATTTGAAATGGAATACCCTATATGGATTCTGTAAAAGTTGTTAAATAAAATTGTTTGTATCCGGATCACGTTACTAATAGTAACATGCATAACTATCGAATTTTAATTTTTAGAAAAAATATTTATCACTATTGTCATTGGTAAAAAAAATCACGTGACAACGGCGAGAGGGGGGAAGGGTTCAACAAAACCTTATGGATGATCACGGAGGGGGAGGGGGGGTCTTCAATTGATTAAAAATGCATCACGTGATTGATGGACGCCCCCTTACAAGTTATTTGTCAAAACGTTTCGAGATTAAACATATTGACAATATAAAATACTGTCTTGATATAGAATTTTTACGGAACAATAACAGAGCAGCGATGCATAAACGAGGATACATTAAAGGTATACTCGATCAATATAAGATGAATGAATCTTGAATTTCGGCGACCCGCGATGGATCTCTGAACAAAAGTACAAAAGAACGAAGATTCGACAAATCGAAAGATATGCAAACAGCAATACAGAGAATCGATTAGGTTTCTAATGTATCATGTTGTATGCACTAGACCAGATATAGCTTACGCTGTAATTTATCTAAGTCAATTCAATTTATGGTACGACGAAACTGTTTGGACTGCGGCCAATCGAGTGATGCGATCTTTACGAGGAACGTGGAATCTTAGCCTAATGTTGAAGGAAAGTAAAAAAATCTTTGGAAGGGTACGTCGATGCCGATTAGGGGAATCGTATCATCGATAGAAGATCATACACCGAGCTCACATTTTCTTCTCGGGGAATGTCCTGTTACTTGGGAATCACGAAAACAACGGACTATCGCGTTCTCCTCGACGCAAGCCGAATATATGGCTCTTAATGAAGCTGCAAGGGACGCCATGTATCTTCAGCAATTATTTTAAGAATTTGGATACAGTAAAATGACGAAATAAAAACTTTTTAGCGACAATTGTAGTGCACGAAAACACGCAAAGAATTCAATTTTCCACAATCGTACTATACATTGTTACGTCCCAACCGGCGAGTTTTCCATCTCGGTCAAGAAGGGGCAAGCCCTTCCTTTACACGTTTTTCGGAAGAACTGCGTTATGTTGGACAGGTGGCCTTTTCGAGCCTAACCTCGCGGAAATTTGCTCAGGACGGCCGTGAGAGTGTATTTTAAATGATCGGCTGGGTGAGGTAACATAATTTCTAATGATGATTGAAAAGTAGAACGATTTCTGGGAAAAGCCACATGATATTTTGATATTTTGAAATTTACCAGTTAAAAGTTATTACCTCAACCATAAATGATTTCGCGCATGACCGATTTATAAATGTTGGCAAAACATTTCGCAACTTAAATTATAATGAGAAATGAAAGCAGAAATAAATTAGAAAATTTGAAAAGTTATATCAGATTTATGATAAATTATTAGCGAACATTGCTGATGGCAGAAACGTGAAGGTTGCTCTGAGAAGTATAAATGTTGCTCTGAGAGGTTTCACATCAGCAGTCACCGGCCGGTATGGCAGCCTGTACTGACGACTGTGTGTTCCGGGTCTCAAGGCTTATGTATAATCTTACAAGGGGAATCCAAGACCTTGCCCTCACCGATTTCGCCGAAACTTCGCAGGTTTGTAGGGCATACCTAATAATATAAGTACAGAAAAAAGTAAGACCCACTATTCAGAAACTCGCGAGAGAATCGACTTTGAAATTTTCCGTCGTGTTTATATACTTGTTAGTTTTCTAACTTTTCAAGGAGCGCCTGGCGTAGTAGCACTCCGACTCATAACCCCGAGGTCGCTGGTTCGAGTCTCGCTGTTGGCAATTTTTTTTTTCTTATTATTATTATTTTTTTATCAAAGTTATTCTAAAAACACATTTATTATCATTATGCATGTTATTAATTGTTAATAATTTATTTCCATCGTGAGAAAATAATTTTTTTTTCGACTTCTCCTGTGGAAAAACGAACGTCGCACAAAAATGTTTAATAATTTACTCTCTTGTAATATCAATAACTTTTACAAGAAATATTTTCTTGACTCTACAACAGGGAAGTTATTCTAAAAACACATTTATTATCATTATGCATGTTATTAATTGTTACATAAAACCCCCCAATAAATATATATATGTAAATGTATACCACCCAATAAAAATACCGTTAGGATGAGAATATTTCCTTTAAACAAGTTTCGAGTATATTTTCTATACTACCAATGTGCTCACAAAAGAAAAAAAATATCCGCAATTCTGTATTACTCCCTGTTATAGAATCAAGAAAATATTTCTTGTAAAAGTTATTGATATTACAAAAGAATAAATTATTAAACATTTTCGTGCGACGTTCGTTTTTCCACAGGAGAAGTCGAAAAAAAAATATTTTCTCATGATGGAAATAAATTATTAACAATTAATAACATGCATAATGATAATAAATGTGTTTTTAGAATAACTTTGATAAAAAAATTAATCATAAGAAAAAAAAATTGCCCACAGCGAGACTCGAACCAGCGACCTTGTGGTTATGAGTCGGAGCGCTCAGCCACTACGCCAGGCGCTCCTTGAAAAGTTAGAAACGTAACAAGTATATAAACACGACGGAAAATTTCAAAGTCGATTTTCTCGCGAGTTTCTGAATAGTGGGTCTTACTTTTTTCTGTACTTATATTATTAGGTATGCCCTACAAACCTGCGAAGTTTCGGCGAAATCGGTGAGGACAAGGTCTTGGATTTCCCTTGTTGGGGAACCTTTGATGTTAATCACTGACCGGGACGGTACCCTGAGTAAGTTGATCTAACCCGCCAGAACCTTTCAGATTTTTTTGTGAATGTGTTTCATGTAACTCTAGGGGCCTTTTGATAACAGCTATTGGCCGGTATGGGAGCCTGTACCAACAAATGAATCGCCGGGGGCCTAGAGTTCGTAAATGGAAGAATTTAATTGTGAAAAATAATTTTTAATCAAGATTCGCACATTTGAAATTCTGAATTTTACTTCAACACGCCATTACACTTAAATAAAGAACACCCTGTATACGACGCGAAGGGTGCAGCGTAAATGGAACATAACGGGTGTCGAGAAGAATACAAACGACCACTTTAAATCGCGCACCACGAAATTCAAACAAGTTGAAATGGATGGAATTTATTTTTGACGTTATCTCCCAAATTAATAAGATGAATAAAAAGTCGATTGTGGATTCCTTCTCGTGGAATGTCGAGAAAATGTTTTCTCGCAATTCGAATTTTGCATTCTCAAATACATTTTTGTTTACTTACCTATTTGATGAGTATTTGAATAAAATTGAATCGGAGATGATGGTGAAAATAAGAAACTGCTGGATAAATGACCACGAACGATAGGTACAGATAACCAGGGTGATCAGAATCAACCAGACGACGGATGGATAGGCGAAATCGGTGAAACGCAGGATGTAGACGGTGGTGAAAATGTCAAGATACAACACAATAAAGTTTTCTAAGTAGATTTGAATGCGCGTGTGTATGTATTTCGTTGCACAGTTTTGCTTTGTTATCACCAAGAATTACACACAATTCACCAAAAATCGTTTTATCGCTAATAAGTAATATGTAGAATAACGTAAACGGAATAATAGTGTCAATGATGTTGACAAATCACGCACAATATCTATTTAAAGCGATTAATGATTAAAATCAAGTAACTATAATATTGAAAGAATTTGAGAATTAAAAATACGAGTAAAAGTTTAATGTTAATTTTCGGAAAAATTCGCACTGTTAAAAGTTAATCAAAATCATTCAAAGATTGAATTTAATAAATTTTGAAGAGAAGTGTCGTGGATGATGTTACGCAGTGAACTTTTCGAAAATCAATGAACTTGACGACGAGTGTCGTGGACGATATTAATCCGTGAACTTTTTGATGAGGAATGAGCTAATTAGGCGTTGCGCCTCGCGCTTTTATACTCATGGTCCAGCTTAGTTTTTGAAAGGGGCAAATTGTCCCTCGACTCCCAAGGCGATGCACGTCTTAAAGCTCCCTCCACCTCGCTGGTCATTCTAATTTCCTAATAATTAATCGATAATTAAACTTAAATTTATCTTAAATTTCACTCATACTTCCATACTTTTACAATCTGTATCTTTTGAAACAATTCGGAATTTAGATCTTGCAGTTTTACGCAAATTTTCTATGTGCAGAGTCGAGAGGTCTCTTTCCATCATCTTCCTTCTCTCTTACTCCCGCCCTCGCTTGGGCTCTCGCTGCGCTCAGGCCCCACCACGGCGGATTCGACCATCTCGCTCGTTCTCTTTCACTCTTGGATGCTCTCTCATTTTTTCTCGCTCTACAGTACTTCCGATTGGTTTGATTTTTGACTATGGCTGGCTCTCTTTCTTTCCCATGACAATTTTCATACTTCCCACTGTTGTACCCCGAGCAAGTAGCAACAATACGTTATTGCCACATAGCAAGAGTATTGACCGGACGTTCCAGAACGTTCGATTTGTCAACGCTAACAAATAACTGCAGGTCTTTGACCGCTGCTGACAATGCAGCGCGTGTACAAATGACGAAACGCGATTATCCAAAATCGTGAGCCTCCAGCTCACGACAAAATTCGACAGTCTTCGAGGAACTCTCGAAGCGGTTGGTCGATCACTAAACTACACTTCTAATCACATATTAATCATTAGATTAACCATCCCGGTTATTTCTCAATAAAGTCAACGTGCTTTTAAATTACGTCGAACCGAGCAAATTCATTGCCTTGGCAAATAACCCACAAATCCGGACCTCATTTCCTCCTCTCGAGTTGAGTCGAAATTCGAGGTCACAACATTGGTGGCAGCGGTGGGATGCCAACAGTTCGAAAAATCGATATAATATCGATTGTACGAGAAACTGGACGAGAGAAGATACTCCAAGACTCCAGGCGACCGAGGACCAAGGATCCGAGGATCAAGGAAGGAAGGACGATCAACCGAACCGAAGACTCCCTGAAGAGGCACTTGGTATCCAGCGACGACATCGCTGAAGAAGGCAATCAGTAGACCAGACGACCAACGCAAAGAGGGTCAAGATCATCATGCGTCTTCTCATCTTACTGTAAGTGATGGAACACAAATTTTGTAACTCGCCAAAGCCAGCAATTTTTTAACGTCATATGTCGGACGACGAGCTAGTAGACAGACTCAAATTACGCGGAAATAAGTCAATTTCAAGATCGCTAGAATCATTTTTTGATCGTTCATTAGATTACGATCGAGTAGAAGAATCAACCGAAAACTCAAAAAAACGACGTAGGGCAACAGACAGTTCTGAAGAATTTGGACGTACTCCTGTACCCGCTAGACGTACTAAATTTATAGAAAAGAAAAGAAGAGTCACTGTAATTGGACTCGACCCTGAATTAGAGGACAGCGACCCTGAAGTAGAGAATAGCGACCCCTTTGACGTAGTAGAAACAGAACGCGGTCGAGAAATAGACCCGATAGATTTTTCATTGCTAAATATCGACGGACAGACGAACAATATGTCTAGACAAGAAACTCCAGAGAATGCGGAATACATGTCCCTTAAGGAGGCCCGTAGCCTCATACCCCGGTTTGACGGATCGAAACCGGAAGAAGTAGACGATATAATCGAAGCGTTCGGTTATGCCGATAAAAGCGTGGCCGTGCGAGATCGCGCGTCGTTGCTAGAATCAGTATTAGCGACAAAAATCGTAGGAAAAGCCCGAAAAGATACGCGATATAAACAGATAAATTCATTTCGACAATTTAAAGAACAAATGACAGCTTTGTATGGCACGCGACGTACAGTAGCTGCGTTGCAAGTCGAATTCAATACGTGTAAGCAGAAACACGGAGAAACGGTATTAGCTCACGGTCAACGACTTGAGGGAATAATGATGGAATTAATTGACGCAAGTACGATAAACGAAGCTACAGCCGCGGGCAAACAAACAATCGAAACATATGTACGTCAACTAGCTCTGCATAATTTCGAAAGAGGATTAAAAAGGGAATATCAGGTAATAATTAAGGCCCGAGGATTCACCGATTTAAGCGAGGCGCTCAAGGGTGCAATAGAAGAGGAAAAATCGATGCAAGGAGGAGATTCAATCTACCGTCGAACGCACACAAAAGAACCACAAAAATGCCACAAGTGCAACAGAATAGGGCACCTGGCCAAGGACTGCAGAAGTACAACTTCCGGCTATGGAAGACAGAGCCTTCCGGCAGCACCATCGAGAGGTATGAATCAGGTAGAGGTGATCTGCCATTACTGCAAGAAGCCAGGACACTATCAAAGGGATTGTCGCCATCGAATACGAGATCAAGGACAGCAAAAATACCAAGGACCAAAAAAGGACTACCAAAGGCAGTCAAACGCGCGCGAGAAAAAGAAAGAACAAGATAAACCGCAGAACGAAAAACGGGACGGAATAATCGAAAAGAAAACCCTCAGCTCATTCGACATCGGAATGGTAACCCACAGACCCGAGAAAAACGATACAAGCACAGCTACGAGGTCAATGGTACGTACGCTACGCGACGTTGAAGATGACGCGTTCGAGACGAAGAAATACGATCCGCAGCAAGGACGTATGGAAAAATTTTTTAATGTGAACGTTCCGACGGCCGAGGAAACAGCCAACGACTTCTTTATCCCTTCAATGCACGCGAAGAGCGGGATGCTCACACTGAAAGGGGATACAGGCGCGCAGTGCAGCGTCATCAAAAAAGGCGTGCTCGATCAAAGCATCGAAATAATAGACGAAATCGTTGAATTCAGAGGAGTCACTGGAACGACGTTTCGAGCATTGTGTAAAATCATGCTGGAGCTGGAGACTCCTACGGCAAAAATAAATCACCCATTTTTTGTTCTCGGAGATGATGTACCATTAGGAATTGACGGGCTAATGGGAATAGATTTTATGAAAAAACATAAAGTCGACATTTTAAATGGAGAAACAATTAAAATGTATGGGCACTGTATGCCCTTAATCAACGGATCAAAAAAATTGTCCCTACCAGCAAGAGCGGAAATTTCAATTTGCGCAAAGGCAACCGGCCCGAAGCAAGGAATCATATCAGGACGAACCTTGGAAAAGGGCGTGCAACTCGGCGAAGGGTTTGTCAAACGTGACGGTCACTGTTGTCTAACCGTGATACGCAATACAAACGAATATTCGCTCGAAATAGAGAGACCAACGGTCGAGCTCGAGGAGGACAGAGGAGACTCTGCCGACGCAGCAGAAATTCGAGCGCCTACGGCCGTAATAAATGCAGCCAACTCGTACTATGCGAATGAACGTATAGAAAACATATGGAAAGAAATTACGAGAGAAACACATCTCAATGCGGAAGAGGAAAAATATCTCAGGAATTTTTGCCAACAATATGCAGACGTATTTCATATAGAGGGTGAACCCCTATATGGCACGAACAAAGTACAGCACGAAATACACGTAAAGGAAAATACTCTCCCGATCAAAGTACGTCCTTATCGACTCCCAGAAGTACACAAACAGGAAGTGATGAAACAAACGAAGGAAATGCTGAAAGAAGGAATTATTCGGCCGAGCAAAAGCCAATGGAACGCGCCTTTGTTGGTGGTGCCGAAGAAAACCGGTGCTGACGGCATAATAAGAAAAAGGGTCGTAGTTGATTTTCGAAAATTGAATGACGTCACCGAAGGCGACTCATACCCACTGCCTAATATTACAGAGATACTGAACCAGTTGGGACAAGCAAAATATTTTTCGACTCTGGATCTCGCATCGGGTTTTCATCAGATACCAATGGCGGAAAAAGACAAAGGAAAAACAGCATTTTCAACTCCATTAGGGCATTACGAATTCAATCGCATGCCTTTCGGTTTGAAAAATGCGCCACCGACGTTCCAAAGATTAATGGACGCCGTACTAGCAGGAATACAAGGTATCAAATGCTATGTATACCTAGATGATATTGTCGTTTACGGAAGATCGTTCAAAGAACATAACGATCGACTCGAAGAAATTTTCGAACGACTGAGAGAGGCGAAATTGAAAATACAGCCTCGAAAATGCCAGTTCCTAAAAAAAGAAACGCAATATTTGGGACACATCATAACGGAGGTAGGGGTAAAACCAGACCCCTCGAAAATATCGGCAGTACAGGATTTCACTGCTCCAAAAAACGTGAAGCAATTACAATCGTTTTTGGGACTGATAGGATACTACAGGAAGTTCATTTTGGACTTCGCAAAAATTGCGAAACCTCTCACGGAACTGATAAAAAAAGATAAAAAATACGATTGGACAGAAACATGCCAACTCGCATTCGAAAAGTTAAAGGAAAAAATCATCACTGCTCCAATTTTGCAGTACCCAGATTTTTCGAAGCCCTTCGTTATCACGACCGACGCATCAGACAAAGCAATCGGAGGCATATTATCACAAGGGAAAATTGGATCGGATTTACCCATATGCTATGCGAGTAAGACGTTGAACAAAGCTGAAATAAATTATTCTACAACGGAGAAAAAAATGCTCGCGATAGTATGGGCGGTAGCTCAATTTCGGCCTTGTGTATATGGAACTGCCTTTACAATCGTTACAGACCATAAACCCCTCACCTGGTTATTTAGCATAAAAGACCCAGGTTCGAGATTAATGCGAT
This sequence comes from Alloplasta piceator, assembly GCA_946863875.1. Lineage (NCBI taxonomy): Eukaryota > Metazoa > Arthropoda > Insecta > Hymenoptera > Ichneumonidae > Alloplasta > Alloplasta piceator. The sequence continues at coordinate 31,727,114 of OX333075.1, forward strand.
GGAGAATAAAACTTGAAGAATACGACTACACAGTCGAATATAAAGCTGGAAAAATGAATACAAACGCCGATGCCCTTAGCCGGTTGTATCTACTCGGATTGCAGCAGCAGGGTGGAGCGAGTGATACGGCAACAGTAGAGAAAAGGGGGAGGGGAAGGCCGCGCAAGGCCGCCCGCGCGATCGCGACACCCGCCGGACACCCGGGGCCAGAGGGGCCGCGGAAAAGAGGGCGACCGCGCAAGGTAACACCACAGAGCGCGAGCCCCCCACCCGCCACCGACTCGGAGACGGAGCACGAACAACGCGAGGAAAACGAGAACACAAAAGACGAAGGAGAGAAAGAGAAAGAAACAGAGAATGAAAACCAAGAAAAGCCACATGAAGACAGAACAGAAATAGAGGAAGAATTAATATACATAGAGGAAAAAAAAAACAAAACAAAATATATAGTATATATAGACATAAATTTTTGGTATTGTAAAAATAAGGATTACAAGTAACAAAAGAAAACTGGCTTTGGACGAGAAATGTTCCGTCACATCTAGAAATTTTAGATTAGAATCTTTATCAGATATAGAACAAAAAGTTCACAATTCTTATTTACCCGCAATTAACATGACATTTTTAGAAAGCGAAATAAGAAAACTAAACGTTTCAGATTTGATCACACATAATACATTAACACACGATATAGTGCACGACCCAGCGGAATTAAATCGCATTGGAGACAGAATAGAAAATTTGAAAGAAAAACTAAATTCAAATAAGAAACTGTCAACTATGTACTATCAATCGGTCGGCACATACTCTATAGGATCATTCATAATTATATCTATTGTAGCATTGTGCATTTATCTATACAAGAAAAAATCACCACCAATTGTTTACGCAATGCCAACCGTATCAGCGATAGAAGAACCAAGACCAGCAAAACGAAAGAATCGTACAGGTCTAACAGTAAGATTTAAGCGCAATACCCCTGCAACTGGTACGGTATAAAAAAACAAAACTGTATGGAAAAACGTATAATTTAACGAAATTGTAACGACGACCGTTTCGAGAGACAACAAAAATCACGGAGTGATTTCATTTAAAGGGGGAGGGATGTTGTACCCCGAGCAAGTAGCAACAATACGTTATTGCCACATAGCAAGAGTATTGACCGGACGTTCCAGAACGTTCGATTTGTCAACGCTAACAAATAACTGCAGGTCTTTGACCGCTGCTGACAATGCAGCGCGTGTACAAATGACGAAACGCGATTATCCAAAATCGTGAGCCTCCAGCTCACGACAAAATTCGACAGTCTTCGAGGAACTCTCGAAGCGGTTGGTCGATCACTAAACTACACTTCTAATTACATATTAATCATTAGATTAACCATCCCGGTTATTTCTCAATAAAGTCAACGTGCTTTTAAATTACGTCGAACCGAGCAAATTCATTGCCTTGGCAAATAACCCACAAATCCGGACCTCATTTCCTCCTCTCGAGTTGAGTCGAAATTCGAGGTCACAACACCACTCCTTCTCTGCTCTACTGCACTGTATTTTCCCTGCTCTTCCAAATTTCTCCCATAGCCTACTCGCAAGAAAGAGTCTTTGAATTGATAATTCATTAATTGCAAATTATTTAATTGAATTTCTGGTTTGGCTATATCGATGATTTTACTAGATTTCTTAAATAATTTATTCAGATCAATTTTTAAGAATTTGACAGCTTTAATGATTTTATAATCGGAATTTGCGCATTGACTAAATTGATTTTAAATAATTTCTGTTGATTAAAATGTCTTTATAAAATTAATCTTGTAAATATTTTAACTTTTTATAATTTGCGATGTTAATTTGTTTAATTAATATGAATGAAAATCTCTGAGATGATTTGGTAAATTAATTATTTCAATATTGTATGATTGTTCACTTGAGAATAATTCAATTACCAAGCTTTCCAATTTAAACATCCTTTTCAGAATGTACTTGATAATTGATTTATTTTAGTTTTCAAAATGGTTTTCCTGAGACCGAATTTATTTAATATTTGAAAGAAAATTTGGAGTTTGAAATTTGAATTCTGAATTTTGAATTTGAATTTTTGGGTTTTTGAAAGAAGTGTATCTTGGTTTGAAGTATTAGAAACTGTTTTGAGTTCATAACAGATGGAATTATTCTTTTTTTGTTTTTATTCTTGAATATTATTTTTGCTAATTCAAATTTTCTTTCTTTGTGATTTTCTTGTTGTTGACCCTAAAATAAATCATTCATTCATACACACGCTACTTATAATTTAGCATTATTCGCACGCTCGCTTTAAGTTAAAATTTCTTTTGAGCTTAATAACCTTGAATCTTGAGCAATGCTTGGTGAATATCTTTTTTGAGCCCATATATGGTATGCGTCCCTGTGGCGACTCATTGTGCGAGAGAGAACGAAACAACTCAAGGGGGTAGCGGGCCTCGTGCCGTCCGCGGAGCGCGAGGAAATTTTCTCGAACCCTTGGACAAGGACTCTCTTTCCCAGCGTCATCTCAATTTTCTCTCGCATGGTCTTATTTTTGTTTGCTTGACAAATTTATTACCTCCGGATGTTTGCAATATGCCGATAGCGTTTCTTCGACTAAAAATCTCCCGACACAGCGTTGAAAAGATTTTTTATACATAAAATATCGGGTTGCACTGAAGTGTTAAATAATTTTTTTCTCTGTACGCAGGATGACTAATTTTGCTATGGGCCACGTGTGTGACCTTTTCAAGAGACAGTGGTGTTCTTTTCTTTCATCTTTTCTTCTATATGTCATTTTGTATTTTCGCTTTTTCCTACCCAAATAACGTCTGTCAACGTCTGTCTTTCGTTAAAATCCTTAGTCGTCGAAATTCTATTTTCTCAAGAAAAACTTTTCCCTTACGTTATTATCTGTTGAAATAATTTTACTTTATATTCCGCATGACCTGACCCAGCCGATATTTCCCATGCTCGATTCTAATATTGAATTTATATTATCGTCCTATTTTTGCGAACTTTCGGGATCTCGTAATTATTAAGCCAATGAAAATGAAAAAGAAGAACCACTGATCGTACGTACTAATATAGTTCCTCGCCGTCTCGTATATGATAGCGACGGTGTGGCTGCACTCTAGTGTGCGTGAGGATCTCAGAATTGCGCTAGGCTGGTGTGAGTGCCACGCGCTCCCCAAGAGTTCAACGTTCGAGTGTCGCTTGGCCCCACAAAGGCCCTATCAATATTTTTCGCGGAGTCCCATATCTCCGAAGGATGTTTTGTCGCACCGATGATGAAGATTGTTTTATTTAGCCTTCATAACGATAACGCTTGAAACTCTTCTCGAATGGTCCGAGTCGATGCGTGACTAACCAGGCGTTGACGATGTCCTCATGGCCCGTAATTTTAAAGGCAGAAAATTGGTGGAAATATGGCCACACCGTAAGAATAGACCCTTGTCTCAATCGTGTTCCTTTTCCTCACGTATTTTTCTCGAGAATTACCCGATATGGGAAAACTCAAGAACGAAGAGAAATCCCGAAAGTCGCGGGACGTAACAACATATTGAAATCCATCATCATTTTGTCCGGGAAGTAATCGAGATTTCGAAGTTGAATATGTTGCAACAAACGATATGGCTGCTAATGTGCTCACTAAAGGACTTTCGGGCCCGTTACATTGTAAGTGTCTCGATATCCCTGGAATAAATGACGTTTAGTTCTCAAAATTAATTTTCGTCATCATCTCGAAAGGTGGTATTGGATAGAACTCATTTGTTAATTGACTGAGATCCAGTTTTATTATTTTGGCTGCCTTATCTATAACTCCGAAGTAAAGCGTCGAACTGTCAACACGTCTTACGATATTTTATGAAATCAAATATCCAAACATTCATCATTAAATGCAGGGGTATTAAAACCAATATTTTGTCATCTCTTTGAGTTCTATAACAGATCTTTTCATTTTATTTGTGATAAATCGAATGGATAAGAATGTTACCTCCAAAAATACAATTCTGAAGTAATTATCTATGAAACAAAAGTATCCGAACTTTTGCAGTCTCTTTTATCGATTTATGATTGTATTTATAAGATCTTTTACGCATGCTTTATCAATATTTTCATACTTCTCGTTCGAATGCCCGCAAAGTCCGAAACATTTCAAAAATGCAACTATTTTTAATTCCCGTCTTTCAGAAATTATAAATGAACATCGAATAAGAGATGCATAGTTTATGCAAGATCTATATAAAATTTAAAATTTTACAAATTATATATGACTTCGATTCAACGGGATCGACGATTTGATAAATAATATGATTATTTTATTTTTTAGTTTTCAATGATGGATGAAAGAACTCGGTTAAAAACACGCTTCTTGCTCCTTATACGATGGTCTTTACACTCTTTTAATTTATCGGCGTTTCATGCACAAGAGTTTTTTTTTTAATTTTTCCAACGATTAATATAGCTCTGTGACCTGCAACAATTGTATTTTATAGTGTAAAAACTATGTTCTTTACGATGATATTTATTCCAACGCAATTGACCCTGTGGAGGGTCATCGTTTCAAGCATTCTTTGTGACGTCTCGATAAATCGTCTTTTTTCCGAATGCGTTTTACGTACAAAGTCGTTTTTTTCATTAAACAATTTGATTTTGCAATAAAAATATCTCATTTGTGTAATAATATCGTTACGGGGTATAATACAAGGGCATTCCTAAACTTGGGTTTGAATAAGCCATCATTGACGGTACATAATCTCTTCTCGTCTATCGCTGATTCATGCACATGAGTACTTTGACAATTTTTCTGGTGATTGATGAAAATCTGTGACCACCAACAATTGTGTTTGCTACTATGAAAAAATCTGCTCTCCACAATGAAATTCATTCCAATGCGAGTGACCCTGCGAAGGACTTTCATTCCAGGCATTCTTTGCGAGGACTCGACAAATCGTTTTTTTTTTAATGTGTTTCGTACATACAAAAGTGTTTTTGTTGAAAGAATGTGATCTTTCAATAAAAAACAAGTCCTTTGTATGATAATATAATTTCGGTTGACCCTGTGGAGGATGTTCTTTTCGGGCATTCTTTGCGAGGCCGCGCAACATGTCTCGTACATGCGAGATTTTTCAGCACCGTTTGTACCTGTCAATCAGAACCAGTGCCCCGTAACAGATGTGTTTGTTTTGGTGAAAAAGTGCTGTTTACAATGAAATTCATTTCATCGCTCAAATGTTGGGTTTCATTTCAAAACCCAGCATTGACGGTACGCTCTTTTCGTCAATGTTGGTCTTTTCAAACCAGAATTCAGTACCCTGGTCCGATTAAAACTTAAAACAATATTATCATGCAAAAGTTGTGATTTTTATTTAAATTCAAAAATTACATGTTTTCATGAGAAAAGAACCTTTGCACGATAAAATGCATTCGGAAAGAAGATGATTTGCCGAGACCGCGCGAAGAAAGCCGGAGACAAAGGCCCTTAGTAGGCTCAATTGCATTGGAAAAAATTCAATCGTGAAGAGCACATTTCTTCACGGAAGAAAAACAACTATGGCAGGTCACTGGTCCTTATCAATGGGTAGAAGAATTGCCAAAGACTAGTGTGCATGAAATATCTTGTACGGCCTCGCATAGAGTGTCTGAACCGAAGCCCCTCCGGAAGGTCAATTGCGTTGGGGAATCAGTTTTTTATCGTTATAAAGACGCTTTTTCACACAAAAAAGCACAGTTGTTGCAGTTCACACATTCTTATTGATAGGTAGAAAATATGCCAAAAACGTTTTGTACAGGGTGTATAAAAATGATGTGTCGCCACTTCGCCCAGTAAATCTCCAGCTTAAGATCGGTGGAGATCTATTAAAATTTGTAGCCGCAAAATTGACCTTGACCCTGAAATTCGAGGTTAAATTTTTTTATTGGCTTAAAAAATGCTACTTCTTAAGAGGAACAAAAGTCAGAAAGGAATCATAGGTCGGAGATGCGTCCTTTAACCCGAAACGACAATGTCAATTCGAAAAAAATCGAAAAAGTTCGTTCTTACAAAATATTGTTCACAGAAACACGGGATAAGAATTTTAATAATTATAAAAAAAGCTTTTCAACGCAGACACTTCAATATTTATTAATTGGAATCAAGAAATGCTGTAATTGCATGACGCTGACCACACTAAGGTGGATGAATCGGCATGAGATGGGTGACACAGATCCTTGCGATATCCCTTTGTCACGTTACCACTACGAGCATCTAATTCCCTAGCTCATTGTTGCCGAAAATCAATTAACACATAGTTCCGCTGGATTAACCTTGACCCTAAAACTCAAAGTCAGTTTCAAAGTCAATTCATCTCGTTAAGAGGCATCTAATTCTCGTAGAAACGACGAGTCAGGAATGAACCTTTCAATAGCAAGCCGTCAAAACATATAAAAAATGTGCGTTTTTCATTTAGTTCGGAGGGATAAAATTCGGAACTGAAAAATAATTATAACGGCAATCGATATAACTAGAAAGACTTTATGTCTGGCACACAGCACGCCTGCTATTCTATGAAAACAAAGCTTTAGATTGCCAGGTTTGCGATAAACGAATTTGATCTTAACAATAGTTGTTGTCACCTACACATTTCAGAGTCATATCGTGCTTGTGTGACCGTGCACGAGTTGCTTAAACATATTCATCAGCGGCAGACCATTAGCGTTACCCGGAATACACCACGTGGAGGTTATAAAAAAATCATCAAAAAACTGTGTTCTGTCGTCGCAGTCCCATTGATCTCCATCATCGTCGAGGTCTTTATCATCGCAGTCTCGGTCATCTCTAGGATCGTCGCAGTTTAGGTCAGTTCTATCATCGTCGAAGTGTTTGTTGTCGCAATCCCGGTCATCTCTATCATAGTCAAAGTCTTTGTCGTTGCATTTTGGGTCAACTTTATCGTCGAAGTCTTTCGTCGCAGTCTCGGTCAATCCTATCATCGTCGCAGTCTTTGTCATTGCAATTTCGATCAACTTTATCGTTGTCGAAGTCTATCGTCGCAGTCTTGGACAATTATATCATTGTCGAAGTCTGTCGCCGTAGTCTCGGTCAATTATATCATTGTCGAAGTCTGTCGCCGTAGTCTCGGTCAACTCTATCATAATCGAAGTCTTTAGCGTTGCAGTCCAGGTCATTTCTATCGCAGTCAGTCTTTGTCGTGGCAGTTTTGGTCATCTCTAGCATTATCGAAGTCGTTGTGGTCGCTTCATCGGTGATCGCCCTCACTACCTGAATCTTTGTTAGCCCTATCACTGTCGTCACTATCGTAATAACATGAATCGTGGTCGGCGACCACATCGTGGTCGTGGACGAGATGGAGGAGATCAACGTCTTATGTTGCGCGCTATTGATCAAGCTTTCGGAAACTTTGGAAGAGCTCGCAAAATTTATCGTCAGTTACTTCTTGATCGGGAAAACGGTCATCCTCTACGGCCGGGGGCAATTCCAGATCGTCGTGAGTTTCAACGACTCGAACAGCGGTTCAACGATCAGGAGAGGTTTGAGGTGCGGAACGCTGGATATCGAAGAGCCGGTCGTCCTCGTGTTTATTGAAACATTGGAGCGTGTCATTGCTCTTGCACGAGCTTTTCCCGTCATGGGTTTACGTCGAATAGCCGCTCGCGTTGGTATAGCGCACATGACGGTGCGTCGCATAATTCGTGAAGAGGGCCTACGACCTTACCGCGTCCAATCTGTTCAGGCACTATATCCTGGAGATTACCGCGCTCGTCGTAATTTTTGTCGATGGATGCTACAGAAACTGGAGGGAGATCCTCATTTTTTTGAACGCATTCTGTTTACCGATGAGGCGAGCTTCTCCAGCACTGCAATCGTGAACCGGCAGAACTTACGCATCTGGGCTGAGAGGAATCCTCGTGCGATGATGCAACGAGTTCACCAGGGACGTTTTTCAGTAAACGTTTGGGCAGGTATCATTGGGAACACCCTGATAGGTCCAGTCTACCTTCCACTGAGATTGAACAGTCGCAATTATTTGCACTTTCTGCAACGCGATTCAATGCCGCGTCTGAGGGACATGATTCCACGACATGCTCGCCATCGCATTTTTTTTATGCACGACGGAGCACCACCTCATTTCGGTCTTCAAGTCCGTGCATTCTCAAACAAAATGTTTGGATCGCGTTGGCTCGGTCGTCGGCCTGCTCCGCATCTCTGGCCACCATGTTCTCCAGACCTAAATCCCTTGGACTTTTTTTTCTGGGGAGCACTCCAGGCTATCGTCTACAGAGAAGGTCGAGCGATTAGCACGCCGGTAGATCTGAGACGCCGAATCGATGAGGGAGTTGCCAGGTTGATGCGAAACCGAGAACTTCTTTTCAGGGTTTCGAGAAACTTGGAGGCACCGTTGCGAGCGTGCTTGCGTAATGGTGGCCGGCATGTGGAAGCTGGAGAACAAGCTAGAATGCTTCAAGCAATTGGACATGATGGTTCGATTCTCTGGGTTCCTCGACGTCGCCGCCATCAACGACCGCGTCATAATGAAGCAGGAGACGACTAATCCAACATTGCATACGCACCCGACACACAGTCGTCATTGAAATGATTTGAAACGAATCTTTCGAAACGGACAACAAAACACAACGGCCCTTTTCAGGGCCAAGGGATACCAGGCAGACAACCTCCACGTGGTGTAGTCCGGGTAACGCTAATAGTCTGCCGCTAATGAAGATGTTTAAGCAACTCATGACAACAACTATTGTTAAGATCAAAATCGCTTATCGTAAACCTGGCCATCTAAAGCCTTGTTTTCATAGAACAGCAGGCGTGTTGTGTGCCAGACATAAAGTCTGTCTAGTTATATCGATTGCCTTTTTAATTATGTTTCAGTTCCGAATTTTATCCCTCCGAACTAAATGAAATACGCATATTTTTTATGTTTTGACGGCTTGATATTGAAAGGTTTATTCCTAACCCGTCGTTTCTACGAGAATTAGATGCCTCTTAACGAGATGAATTGACTTTGAAACTGACTTTGAGTTTTAGGGTCAAGGTTAATTCAGCGGGACCATGTGTTAATTGATTTTCGGCAACAATGAGCTAGGGAATTAGATGCTCGTAGTGGTAACGCGACAAAGGGATATTGCAAAGATCTGTGTCACCCATCTCATGCCGATTCATCCACTTTAGTGTGGTCAGCGTCATGCAATTGCAACATTTCTTGATTCCAATTAATAAATATTGAAGTGTCTGCGTTGAAAAGCTTTTTTTATAATTATTAAAATTCTTATCCCGTGTTTCTGTGAACAATATTTTGTAAGAACGCACTTTTTCGATTTTTTTCGAATTGACATTGTCGTTTCGGATTGAAGGACGCATCTCCGACCTATGGTTCCTTTCTGACTTTTGTTCCTCTTAAGAAGTAGAATTTTCCAAGCCAATAAAAAAATTTGACCTTGAATTTCAGGGTCAAGGTCAATTTTGCGGCTACAAATTTTGATAGATCTCCACTGATCTCAAGCTGGAGATTTACTGGGCGAAGTGGCGACACATCATTTCTATACACCCTGTACGTGAAACATCTTAGGCCGTTTTGCAAAGAATGCCCAAAATGAAGGTCCTCTGCAGAGTAAATTGCGTTGAAATAAATTTCATTGTAAAGAGTCCTTTTTTCACCAAAGGAAAAACATCTGTTACAGGTCACTGGTTCTTATTGACAGGTATAAACTGTGCTAAGAAATCTCGCATGCACGAGACATGTTGCGCGGCCTCGCAAAGAACGCCCGAAAAGAAGATCCTCCACAGGGTTAACCGAAACTATATTATCATACAAAAGACATGTTTTTTTTTAAAGATCACATTCTTTCAACGAAAACACTTTTGTACGTACGAAACATATTATTAAAAAAAAAAGACTCGTCGAGACCTCGCAAAGACATTTATTCCACCTACATCTGGAATCCTTCATCACTGGCCGAATCGAAGCCGATTCTATTACAAACAAATTATAATCTACACGGTCGCTTACACAATCGATTGCTCGCGAAGAATGCCTGGAATGAAAGTCCTCCGCATGGTCACTCGCATTGGAATAAATTTCATTGTGGAGAGCACATTTTTTCATAGTAGGAAACACAATTGTTGGTGGTCACCGGTTTTCATCAATTACCAGAAAAATTGTAAAAGTACTCATGTGCATGAATCAGCGATAGACGAGAAGAGATTACGTACCGTCAATGTTGGTTTATTCAAACCCAAGTTTAGTAATGCCCTTCTATTATACCCCGTAAAGATATTATTACACAAATGAGATATTTTTATTGTAAAATCTAATTGTTTAATGAAAAAAACGACTTTGTACGTAAAATGCATTCGGAAAAAAGACGATTTATCGAGACCTCACAAGGAATGCCTGAAACGATGACCCTCCGCAGGGTCAATTGCGTTGAAATAAATTTCATTATGAAAAACATATTTCTTACACTATAAAATACAATTGTTGCAGGTCACAGATCCATATTAATCGTTGGAAAAATTAGAAAAAATTCTTGTGCATGAAACGCTGATAAATGAAAAGACTGTAAAGACCAACGTATGAGGAGCAAGAAGCGAGTCGCTGGCCAAATGTCGAAAAATGAAGGTTGAAAAATCGATATTTTTAAAATGGATTCTTGTAGAGGGGGGTTTAGGGCATTCAGATCGCATAAGCAGGGGTCACAATATTGTATACCTGCTTTCCTGCGACAGTCGTAAGTTGCCTCTCGAAGGAACACGCGCGCAACGCTTCAGTGACCAGTTTTACAGTGCTCCAGAAAATCATACATAACTTTGCAACAACGTGTCCGATTCCATTTTTCCAAAATGGAAAATGATTATGAAGGTATGTAGAAAAATTTCATGTACTTCAATGTTCGAAAATGTTTGTTGTTATTAATGAAATGTTATGCTGAAGGTAGTCGTGATTTTCATATTTTTTTGCTTTTTTAAAAATACATTTGTATCGATACAAAAAAATTAATGAAATTTTCAAGAATTAGCTGCCCTAACGTTGCCGTTTTTGAATAATATCGATTTTAGTGTTACCGTGCACGCTGTCGTGCGCGTTACGCACTGTGACTAATAGCGATATTCTCCGCTCAACTTTCTATACCTGAGGCTTGAAAGGTCCCAGGTATAGAGGGTTTTTCGTAGATGTTTTCTATCTCTTTCTAAGGTATTGTAGAGATAAGTACAGTTATTGCAATGGTGTAGCATTATTGTTGCAATGGCGTAGCATTGTGAATAAAGATTTGAAATGAAATTCCAACCGTAACGTCCATTTTTACAAATATATCGAAATATATTTACAAATATTATTTCAAACCTTGTTCATGAACAATAAACATAATTTGTAAGACATAATAATATTGTTTTTGCTAATAATATTTTTACGTTACGTACAATATATATACCATATATATACAATATATATACCATATATATACAATATATATATACAATATATATATACAAAATATATATATACAATATGTATACGCCAAAAAAAATCAATTTTCGTTTATTCCTCAATTTCTCGTATGTTTATGGAGATCCCATCTTGAAAAATACATATTTCATGCAAAATTGCATCAGCTTTTCGAAAAAAATATTGAAGAAATATTTAAAATTTGGGCAACAACTGAAAAACTTCCTGATTTTTTGACCGATCGACATTTTTCACCATCGATTTCAATTCCGCTATCATAGCTCAAAACCATTCGTCTGAATCGGCACTAGTGACAACTTTGCAAATTGGAGTTTCTGCAATACGAAAACACACATTCAGTACCTGTCTTAACGTTTGGGTTTTCTTTTATTACATTAACCATTTGTTACTCCTTTCGCGGCCTCCCTCTTCATCCGGTCATTATTTTGTTTGGTCTTCCTGGACCTCGTCTCGGTGCTTCTCTCGTTTCATTTTCCTCGCAGTCTTCTTTTCTGCTTTTTTCTTTTTTTTCAAAATCTTCGTCATTATTTTCGATATTTTCATTGTTGTATTCTCCGATTTGATTCAGCGGCGCTTCAAACAAATTATTCTGAATTCCTTTAAATGAGAATTCGATTTCTCTAACTTTCGAGATTCTTTGTGTTTTCCAAGAATAATGGACTCGTCCTTATTTCTTTCAAACGAATTGTTCGAATTTTCTTTGAATTGTACATCTCGCGTAATAACGATTTTTTATTCTTCCGTTATCCGTACTCTGAATGCTTTTGATGTCTCCGAATAACCAACGAAAATTCATTCTTTTGATCGAGCGTCGAATTTTTCATTTTCCAAATCCCGAATTGAAGTGGTTACTTCACATCCGAAATTCTTGAAGTAATTTACGTTTTGTGTTTTCCTGATCCACTTTTTTACCGCATCCTTCCGAAAACGATAAGGATAAAGGAGGTTGGAGTAGCAAACGTCGTGCCATCCCTATCAAGGTACGATTTTTACGTTCAGCCACTCTGTTTTGCTTCAGGGTGTGAATTATAGTTGAGGGCCTTCGAATTCCATTTTCTCTTAAGAGATCTTCCAAATTTTTGCTCATGTATTCCTCACCGTCGTCGTTTTCCAAGAGTTTGATTTTTTTTCCGATTGCATTGCCGCGATCGCATTATATTCTTTAAGAAGATTGAAAATTCCATCTGTCGTCTCAATCATTCACTCTTCGCATCATTTCGAGTAGTCATTTTCGAAAGTGATGAAGTATCGCGCATTTCCATTCGACGTGACTGTCATTTGTCCGCAAATGTTCGAATGTACGAATTTAAAAAAGTTTGGAACTCCCTTCCGTTTTCTTCAGAAATGTTCCTCGTGACGCATAACAATCTCATCATCTTCCCACGAAAATAAATATCGCAATTTAAATTTTCTTTTGCTTCGCCCAGCTTCATTCCTAGAACGGTCGAGTTTTATGTCCACTCACGAGATCATGCATGTTCAGATGTCCTATCCGCCAATGCAAATTATCGGTTGCTCCGAACGATGATTCTGTCACCAAATTATCAACGGCATCTTTTTCTTTCACGAAGTATAGTCCACCAGTTCTGCCCGCTTGCAAAATCGCATTTCCGGCTTTGTCGACAATAAAGGCTTGGTTTTTTTTTAAATCACGTCGTATCCATGATCAGTATCTTTTTTTACTAATAATAAATTCGTTTGTAAATCTGGTAAATAGAGAGCATCGTGCAACTTCAGATTCGTAGATTTTCTTCTAAATTTGCTGACAATCGTAACAGTTTCTCGACATTTTATATCTGTCGGAGAATTACTAGCGAGATTCAATTTTTGATTTTTCGTTTCAGTAATCGTAATTAAATTATCTTTATCTTCACATAAATGCAAAGTTCATCAGCTATCGAGAGACCAGTCGTCGTCAAGACTTTTCGATTTCACTCTGAAAGCTTGCTGAGAAGTTTTTTATTTTGCGTAAAACTTAAGCTTTCCGCTGTATTCGCGTTGTTGCAATTTACTTATGTGACCTTTCTTTCCACATAGATGGCACTTGAATTTAAACGGCTCTTTTTGTTTCATGTCCGTTTTAACGTTCGTCGAATTTTTATTTCATTTTTCGTTCGCAATCACTTCTTCCGATGAAATGATGTATGTACCGTTTTTCCAGCATCGGCCTTCTCAACGATTTTTCGTCTCTTCTGAAGTCAGAAATTCACCACGTGACTTGATTGCGCGACGAAAATGCTTACAACTCAAAGGAATACTTCAAAATAATATAGATCTTAATAAATCTGGATTGATGCCCACAGACATTGAGTTGAGTTTATGTAATGTGTCGAATAATTTTCGAAGATAATTTCTAACGTCATCGTTATCGTCCATCCAATGTAATGTTAATCTTTTCGGTAGTATTTAACCCATACCTCATTTGATGTAACGCAAATTTTTGTCTGCATCAATTTGCTTAGATTTATTGATAAAATCACGTCTGATTTTGCCTTTCGATCTTCGTTTTCCCACGTTGCTATTGCTATTGCTATTGCGACTTCGTTTCCAGCACCAGGAGCGGGTTTCCTTTTTCCCCCGTAACGTACGACTATGCATCGTTTTTTATCACAGAGCTTCTATGTTCTAAATTGTTTGTCCATGTATCGTCGTACGAGAAACATAAAAATATCGATAAAGTGTGCGTCAAAGAGCTATGAAAACTAATTAGACATCGATAAAAGCGACTGTGAGAGTTCGGAGGGATTCTTTGTTCGCAGAAAATTACTTCGGAATTAGATTTTTGGAGGTTACTATATTATGCGGTCCATTTATAAAAAGCGAGTTCAAAAGGTTTGGTATAAAACTTGAAGAGATGACAAGTTAAAATATAAAACAATGTCGCTTTGTATAAATTACACATACTCACCATGTACTCTGTTTCAACATGTTTACGGGTAATTATGAATAAATGAAGATTAACGTTTAAACGGAATTAATCTGTATCGTCTATTACACATAAGCTTTCTCCCATCAAATATGGTTTAGAAGATAACTCACCAACACACGGTATTTCCCGATCGACGATAAAAAGAAAAACTGTTTTACCGACCATAAGATATCCGGGGAACCTCTAGTCATGTGGCTGCTAAGGCACGTGCTCGCACGCTGCTTCTGGTGAGGGTGGTGGCCCAGTGTAGGGACCAATCAGCGCTCGGGAAATTTTCGGTGGTGTAAGGCCCATATAGAGCGCTACGCCAGAAAAGTGACCAGCACGGGGACCAATCACGACTCGGGAAATTCTGAGAGGGTAAAGTGACTAATACGGGGACCAATCACCGCTCGGAAAATCCTGAGGGTGTGGGGTGAGCAGTACGGGGACCAATCAACGCTCGGGAAATTTTAAGCGGGCAGGGTGACCAGTATAGGGATCAATCAGCGCTCGGGAACTTTTGGGGGATACCACCGCCAACCAGTCTGCGCCACTGTAGTGGGGTCGGGTGACCAGTATAGGGACCAATCAGCGCTCAGGAAATTTCCAGATGGTGGGGAAACGGGGCGTGGCTAAGGGAAGGGAGGCCAATCACAGACGACCATAAGGCCTAAAGTGGTGGGAGAAAGGGACAGACAGGGAGGGGGTGGAACCAAAGAGAGAGGGGTGCGGGAAGGACCTGGTCTCCCTATCCTGGTACTTTACTACTAATGAACGAGAGAATAAAAAAGAAAACGATTCATCAAGTGCACTAGTAAGCAACCATGAGAAAAAAACACGAGAGGGTTACCTCTTGTGTTAGTCTAGTGAGTAACGATGCGAAAAGTCCACTCAGCAAAATCTTGTACAAGGTTTATTTTCAACCGAACATACAATTATATGATCATTATTTCTGAAATAGTTGATAATCTTTTATTGACCTTTTGTTATGTCCGAATTTAATAAATCGTAGTAGAGTCACTGCACATAATGGTTGCAATAATCATAAATCTCGTTGCTACTTCTTTGTCATAAATTTTCTTGTTGTTATATATGTAACATTATCAAGAGTCACGACAGCGACTCAACGCCAAGTATTAAAAAACTGAGAGTCTCAGTCGAGATGCTGCGCACTGTTATATACGCGAATATGCCTCAATCCACGCCGTTTTTACACTTCAATTCAATATTACTAAAAAACGAGACTACTTTCAAACATTTTACGAATATAGTTTTCTTTAAAAAAATTAGTTTTGCATTGATACTATTTTTTTTTCTCCCGCCTACGCGATGCTAAGATATCATAATATTGGGCGAATTATTTCGAATATTCATCATCAGAAAAATTCTCCAACCGGTCACGTCTCTATAGGTATATGAGCGATGTAATACGATCGAATGTTTCTCTGTCAACAGTGGCAAGAAGAGTACAGATAATAAAGATTTGATCCTCGTCATATCGCTTTTGTATAATAATTTTAATTTCTTACCCACTTCACACTTCGAACATATATATTCACTACATAATCGCTGAATATAATGCTACGTACAGAAATTTTCAAACTTCATTCGATAGTTCGTGTATTGACCGTGACGGCAGCACAATACTTATCGGCAATTCATCACAAAAGTTTCAACTTTATTTTGCTATGGTTTATTTTTGAATATTCCCAAAATCAAAACATATCTTCCCCATGTAAAAAAGTCTCAGCTTTTCGAAAAAAATATTTTTAAAAATATAAAAAATGAGACATTGTTCGAAAAAGCGTATTTTACTTTTTGACCTCATTTTTCGGGATTTTCCCGATACTGGAGGAAATTGAAAATATTTTTTTCAAAAAGCTGAGCTTTTTTTACACAAAAAACAATATTTATTATATTTTTAGAAATTTTACAAGGGATTGATATTTTTAATATCTAAAGTCAATAATTGCAAATCTCGCAATTTTCGATCTACTGTATCTTTAAAAGGGTTGGACGAAAAAAATTGAAAACAATCATGGAATCTCTCTTTGTTATGTACTTTCCAATAAAAATTTTTGTTACCCAGAATTCAGACCCCCCGGCACAACTTTAGTCAAGAATTGGTGGAATGACCCATATAGATTATCTATATATTTATAAAGCATATTTATGAATATAATATCGCATTATATACAGCATTATCTATACATATCTATATTAGACTGATTCATTTTTGAGCCGTTTTTTTGCACCTGACCCATCAAAAGTTTGAGCATTCAAGGGTCATATTGAGCCTCGCGCAAGCGGCACGCTGACAAAAAATCCTCAGCGGTCTCTCATTCGATTGCAAAGTCACATTGATGAGTCACCTCTTAGAATTGACTGACTGAGTGCTTTTTTGCGACGTGACATATTATGTGAAATCAAAAAGTATGCCGGGGTGCAATATAGATGACAAGTTGAAAAAAATAAAAAAAAATAGGAAAAACTGAAAATGAAAAAAAAAAGTTTTACTTCTTCCCACGATATATTCACTCAATTCTAGCCCTTCGTCTGCCTACGGGGGTCGTTTGCGTCCGAACGAAAATCAAATGTCGGTGTAACTTCTAAATCCGCTCACGGGAGCCGCTGCTAGGCTTATGTAAAAAAAGTTAGGCCCCTCTAGGACCGACCTGAGAAGTGGCGCTGTTCTAGTCCTTCCCCAGCTGTTGTAAGGAGCAGTTGATTTTCGTTCCGGACGCAAACGACCCCCCTAGGCAGACGTCGATTGTCAAAACCGTAAGTAATTTTTTTTTCGTTTTTTCGCTTAAAAGTCTTTATTGAGGCTATAAAAGTGCCACAAAAAATTTGGGCGCGAAAAAAAAAAATTCGATTTTTTTTTCAATTTTTTTTTCAAATTTTTTTTTTAAGTTGATTGGTGAAAATGGCGCAACGATCCGCCGAGGACGTTGTTCGGGAACTTCGTCCCCGCAAGGACATAGTATATTTCGGCAGCGAAGAGAGCGAAAGCGAAGGGGATGCTATCGAAGATGAGGAGAGCGCGGACACCGAAATGAGTATCTCGGACATGGAATCTGACGACAACATCGAAGAGAGCGAGGAAGAACAAGAGAGAGAGAAACCGACAACATCGAATACAAGGCACCGAAAGTTTGTTTACGGAAAAGATAAACACAAATGGTGTCTCGAGGCTCCGGAAACTCGAGGTCGCCGTTCGAGCATAACGGCCATTCTACCTCACGTTATTGGAGCAGCTACGTCATCAGTAACGCCACTCGATTCTTGGAGCGCATTGTTTACCAGTGATATTATGGAAACAATATTGAAATATACAAACGCCGAAATTGATCGATACGCGGCCAGATTTGATGACATCGATCTGAGAGCGGCCCATCGACATGTCACAATGAACGAATTAAAAGCATTTATCGGAATTCTATATTATTTGGGCGTGAATAAAAGTGGTCGCGTTATAGTATCGGAATTGTGGGACCCAAAATACGGGGTCACATTGTGTAGAGTGACGATGTGACAAAAACGGTTTGAATTTATCAGCTGTCGAATTAGATACGATGATAAAAATACACGAGCTGAAAGATCCACCGCAGACGTACTGGCGCCAATTCGCGAAATTTGGGACTCGTTCATAATGAATTGCCAAACGAATTACTCGCCGAGTGAATTTGTGACGATTGATGAGCAGCTGTTAGGGTTTCGTGGTCGATTTTCTGCGCGCGTTTATATCAAATCAAAACCGGCACGTTACGGACTGAAGATTGTATCCTTGAATGACGCCAAAACGTTCTACATGTACAATGCTATACCGTATTGTGGACAAGTACAAGCAGAACGCGGCGAAAGCGTACCGTCGTATTATGTGCGTAAATTGTGTGAGCCAATTTATAATACGGCACGAAATATAACTTGCGATAATTGGCTTACTTCACTCGAAATTTGCGACAAGATGAAGAAAGACTATAACTTGACCATGGTAGGTACACTCCGGAAAAACAAGCGCCAGATTCCGGAATGTTTCAAAACAAACGCTTCGGTCGGTACAGTAGAATATGGTTACGACGGGAATAACATTCTGCTATCATTTTGTCCGAAGAAAAATAAGGTAGTTTTGATACTCTCCTCTAAGCATAAAACCGGAAAACAGAACAAAGATATCGGCAAGCCAGAAATGATCGATTTCTACAATAAGACAAAATGTGGAACAGATGTTTTCGACCAGTTGTGCGGAAATTATACTTGCGTGCGAACGACCAATCGATGGCCAATGCGTTTGTTTTTGGGGATGCTCGACCAAGCCGGGGTCAACTCCTCCATACTGTTCAATTTTCTGCCTCAGAATACCGTTCTAAACAGACGAGAGTTTTTGAAAGAACTCGCATTTTCACTCATGAAACCCCATCTCGAAGAGCGCGCACAATGGCCCGGAATGCACAAAAATTTATTATCGCACATTCACGAAGTGCTGGCTCGAAACGAAATTTTAGATCACAATCTCTGTACGACGAAAATGAGCAAAAGAAAGCGATGCGCATTTTGCACAAAAGAAAAAGATCGGAAAACGGCCTATTGTTGCGTTAAGTGCAAAAAACCGATTTGCGAGGATCATAGAATTACACTCTGCCCGGGATGTTTCGTGTAACTCGATTAACGGAATTTTTTTTTTCATTTGTGTGTATAAAACTTTTTTTCTATTTTCTACAATAAAAACATATTGTGACACTGATCGATTGAGTTATTATTGATTTTATTACTTACTTTGTATTTAATACACATTTATTGCCTTTTTACTCCGAAATTTTCGATTAAATTATTGCCAATTTTCAAGTCCCAAACTTAAGGTTTATTTAACAAAAATTGGACGCGGCTCATTTTTTTCTCGAAAGCGACAATCTTCCCCTTTAATATTCTTTTTTGCCAGTTTCGATATCTTTATTTGTCTTAAAGTTATGATTTTTTGAGTAAACAAATGCATTGACCCCGTTTTTCATCATTTTTTTGATAAAAAATATATTAAAAAATGAAATTGTTTATAATTTTATGATCGATACTTCAACTTAAAGGTTTAAAGAAACTCCATGAATTTTTTCAGATTTTTAGCCCCACTTAAACAGGTTGACAAAACGTCAGGACGTCAACGACCCCCCTAGGCAGGCGGAAGGTGTCAAAAAAACGTAGGCAGACGAAGGGCTAGGTAACAACGTATCACGCGAAAGGTGGACGCGAACAACCAAGTCTAAGAGGTGACTCAATCGACCTCAAGATTATTTTTTGCATGAAGAAATATGCAAAATGCTTGTTGATTGATTTTGCATTTATTTCACAGCAAAAAAGTAAAGCAATCATTTACAGAGTGGATCGAAATAGACCAATCTTCTCCATTGTAGCATCTACGCACTGTATTTACCTTATATTATTATCAGTATGATTTATAAAAATATGATATGCCAATTTTGCCGACTTATCATCGGTATTCTCCTTTTCCAGTGGACTCTGGAATGAATTGTTTTGGGCGAGCCCAAACTGATACCCAAATTGTAATAAAAATTCATTCCAGAGTCGACTGGAATAGGAGAATACCGATAATTAGTCGGCAAAATTGGCATATCATATTTTTATATAACATACTGGTAATAATATAAGGTAAATACAGTACGTAGATGCTACAACAGAGACGACTGGTCCATTTCGATCCACTCTGTAAATGATCGCTTTACTTTTTTACTGTGAAATGAATGCAAAATCATTTAACAAGCATTTTTGTATTTCTTCAAGCAAACAATAATCTTGAGGTCGATTGAATCACCTCTTAGACTTGGCTGTTCGCGTCCACCTTTCGCGTGATACATTGTTACTTAAAATTGAGTGAATATATCATGGGAAAAAGTGAATTTTTTTTATTTATTTATAGTTTTTCCTATTTTTTTTTCTTTAATTTGTCACCTATATTGCACCCCGCCATACTTTTTAATTTCACATAATATGTCACGTCGCGAAAGAAGCACTCGGTCAGTCAATTCTAAGGGATGACTCATCAATGTGACCTTGAAATCGAATCAGAGACCTCTAAGGATTTTTTGTCAGCGTGCCCCTGGCACGAGGCTGAATATTACCCTTGAAGGCTCAAACTTTTAAAGGGTCAGGTGCAAAAAAAACAGCCCAAAAATGAATCAATCTAATATATATATAGCATATCTATATATTTATATAGCACATATATGAATATAATGCTTCATATATTATGATATAGACTAGGGTGGTGATTATTCGAGATTCGAGATTCAAATCTAATACATATAAGTGTTGTAACACGAAATCGTGCACATATGGACAATTCGGAAATAATGTCGGTAGCGGGTTGGATAGCTCAGTTGGAAGAGCACTCGACCGGCAATCGAGAGGTCTCGGGTTCGAATCCCGGTCCCGTCCCTCCGCATTTTTTTCTGAATTGTCCATAACGCAAAAAGCGTTATAAGTGGCGCCCGACAATGGGTCACGGCCTCTGAATAACCACGCAAAATTAATTTCGTGGTTGCCGTGTAAAAAGAATCCAAATCCCAGAGATCCATCTCCCACCTTTCTGCTAGCCAAGCTCCCCCACTCCTCCCTCAGGCCGACGCCTGTAGTACCCCTTCCCATATCCCCCCTCAGACACTCCCAGTCTGTTGTACCCATTGCGTTTGAGTTGAGTTTGCGTTTGGGTTCGAGTGCGAGCCGCTAGATAGCGGCTCGACTCTGGCAGGGGAGATTGAAACACGAAATCGTGCACATATGGACAACTCGAAAATAATGTCGGTAGCGGGTTGGATAGCTCAGTTGGAAGAGCACTCGACCGGCAATCGAGAGGTCCCGGGTTGGAATCCCGGTCCCGTCTCTCCGCTTTTTTTTTCTGAATTGTCCATAACGCAGGAAGCGTTATAATATGTATAATCCTATATATTCAGAGATATGTTATACATATAGATAAGGATATATATATGTACATAGATGATCTAAATATATATAGAAAGTCTTATATATAATGCTATATATACATAGATATGCTGCATATGTGTAGATAATGCTATATATAAAGAAATTAAATCTCGAATGACCAGCAAAATGTAAGTTGATACCTGAAATAACGACCACCCTAATAAACATCGTGAATATAAAAAAATACTCGACACACTCGCACATACACACATATACTCGTTTTTATATATAGAGATAGAATATACATGCGAGCCTGTGTATGAGCCCGACTACGGTTGGCGGGGTGGGGAAATGCCGTGTTCTCGCAAACACTCATATTTTCCCACACTAATGCAGGGCCTCTCTGTAAAAGTCGTATTATACCGCTTATACATGGGCTAGTATATCTATAGCGACGTGACCGGCGAAAGGTTGACCAACTTTTCCAATGCTGAATTTTCGGATTTATTCGCTCAATATCATGATATCTTAGTATCGGTGGGCGGAAAAAAATGATAATGGTATCGAATGAAAAATAGAAATATTTCTCGATCACTAGAGCTCATAGATCTCAAAAAGATGGTTGTGTTGTTTATTAATATCGGATTGAAATTCAAATCGGGTTCGGCGGGAGGCATATTTGCGTATATAAGAGTGCGCGGCCATTTCGACTGAGACTTTTCGTTTCTTTAATACTCGGCGTCGAGTCGCTGCCGCGACTCTTGATGTACGTACATAAACTTCATAATGACCACCCCTATGTATATCATAAAACTCAGACCCGAAATAACGACCACCCTAATGTATATCGTAGATAAATACATTTATAAATATAACCATTATTTGAATCTCGAATAACGACCACCCTAATATATACCATAATATACGTACACTACTATGCATTAATGCCTGGTCAAACCGAAATCTAGCGATTTTACCGACCGTGTATCGTCATTTGTTGAAGTGTTTTGAAGTTCGGAGGAGTTTCAGACTCATGTGTCGAGCGTAATTCTTAACCACCAAATTGTTAACCTAGCGTATACATGACAGCTCTAAAATGAGGTGACCACGGCAGGCTCACGCAGCGTACGGGAGATCAAAATTGGAACAAGGGGTTAAGTGGGATGAATGAAGAAGAGTTACAGAAATGTGATGCTCTATCGTTAACGGAATTATTTATTGATTTTGATGTATGAATAAAAGACAAATATAAGAAATAAAAATGAAATGAGAGTTCTCGAATTTCTAAATTGGTTTAATTGTATAAAAGACCACTTCGATACCGAATTGAATGACAATCATCTCCGAGCTATTGCAGTTCTCGATCGACGAATAAGTAATTATCGAATTCTTAATTGCCCGGATGAATCCAGTGACAATTATAAGGTGGAAGGTAATTATTTGGCGGGTTTGCGTTGCGATATCGCGATGTTTCAAGAGTGAAATTTGAATGTTTTTTTCCATTCTCTTCGAAAAAAAATACGGCAACAGTGTGGAAAGTTTTTGCGGTATAAAACTATTGAATTCGAAAAACTATTGAATTCTGCTGAGCACATAGTGATAAAATCGGGATTGGAAATTCGGAAATATTGTCTCACACGATGTGCCCAACGATATAAAATTCGTAGAAATTTCGATTTCATCCCCACAAGGGGACGGTGAACGAAACGGAAGTAGTCTTGGTCGATCCTGTATCGAATGATACTGCTGAGCACACAGTGATGAAATCGGGACCGGAAATTCGGAAATATTGTCTCACACGGTGTGCCCAACGATATAAAATTCGTAGAAATTTCGATTCCATCCCCACAAGGGAACGGTGAACGAACCGGAAGTAGTCTTGGTCGAGCCTGTATCGAAGAATTCTGCTGAGCACACAGTGATGAAATCGGGACGGAAAATTCGAAAATATCGTCTCACATGGTGTGCTGAACGATATAAAATTCGTAGAAATTTCGATCTCATCCCCACAAGAAGACAGTGGACGAACCGGAAGTAGTCTTGGTCAAGCCTGTATCGAAGAATTCTGCTGAGCACACAGTGATGGAATCGGGATAGGGAATTCGAAAATATTGTCCCACATGGTGTGCTCAATGATATGAAATTCGTACAAATTTCGATTTCATCCCCACAAGGGAACGGTGAACAAACCGGAAGTAGTCTTGGTCGAGCGTGCATCGAACAATTCTGCAGAGCACATAGTGATAAAATCAGGATTGGAAATTCGGAAATATTTTCTCACACGGTGTGCCCAACGATATAAAATTTGTAGAAATTTCGATTTCATCCCCACAAGGGGACGGTGCTCGAACCGGAAGTAGTCTTGTTCGAGCCTGTATCGAATAATTCCGCTGAGCACACAGTGATGTAACCGGGACTGGAAATTCGGCAATATTGTCTCACACGGTGTGCTCAACGATATAAAATTCGAAGGAATTTCGATTTCATCCACACAAGGGAACGGTGAACGGACCGGAAGTAGTCTTGGTCGAGCGTGCATCGAACAATTCTGCAGAGCACATAGTGATAAAATCGGTATTGGAAATTCGGAAACATTGTCTCACATGGTGTGCCAAACGATGTAAAATTCGTAGCAAATTTCGATTTCATCCCCACAAGGGGACAATGAACGAACCGGAAGTAGGCTTGGTCGAGCCTGTATCGAAGAATTCTGCAGAGCACTCAGTGATAAAATCGTCATTGGAAATTCGGAAATATTGTCTCACACGGTGTGCTCAACGATATAAAATACGTAGAAATTTCGATTTCATCTTCACAAGGAAACGGTGAACGAACCGGAAGTAGTCTTGGTCGAGCGTGCATCGAACAATTCTGCAGAGCACACAGTGATGAAATCAGGACCGGGAATTCGAAAATATTGTCTCACACGGTGTGCTCAACGATATAAAATTCGTAGAAATTTCGATTCCATCCCCACAAGGGAACGGTGAACGAACCGGAAGTAGTCTTGGTCGAGCCTGTATCGAATAATTCTGCTGAGCACACAGTGATGAAATCGGGACGGAAAATTCGAAAATATCGTCTCACATGGTTTGCTGAACGATATAAAATTCGAAGAAATTTCGATCTCATCCCCACAAGAAGACGGTGGACGAACCGGAAGTAGTCTTGGTCAAGCCTGTATCGAATAATTCTGCTCAGCACATAGTGATAAAATCGGGATTGGAAATTCGGAAATATTGTCTCACACGGTGTGCCCAACGATATAAAATTTGTAGAAATTTCGATTCCATCCCCACAAGGGAACGGTGAACGAACCGGAAGTAGTCTTGGTCGAGCCTGTATCGAAGAATTCTGCTGAGCACACAGTGATGAAATCGGGACGGGAAATTCGAAAATATCGTCTCACATGGTGTGCTGAACGATATAAAATTCGTAGAAATTTCGATCTCATCCCCACAAGAAGACGGTGGACGAACCGGAAGTAGTCTTGGTCAAGCCTGTATCGAAGAATTCTGCTGAGCACACAGTGATGAAATCGGGATAGGAAATTCGAAAATATTGTCCCGCACGGTGTGCTCAATGATATAAAATTCGTAGAAATTTCGATTTCATCCCCACAGGGGGACGGTGCTCCAACCGGAAGTAGTCTTGTTCGAGCCTGTATCGAATAATTCCGCTGAGCACACAGTGATGTAACCGGGACTGGAAATTCGGCAATATTGTCTTACACGGTGTGCTCAACGATATAAAATTCGGAGGAATTTGATTTCATCCACACAAGGGAACGGTGAACGGACCGGAAGTAGTCTTGGTCGAGCGTGCATCGAACAATTCTGCAGAGCACACAGTGATAAAATCGGTATTGGAAATTCGGAAACATTGTCTCACATGGTGTGCCAAACGATATAAAATTCGTAGCAAATTTCGATTTTATCCCCACAAGGGGACAATGAACGAACCGGAAGTAGGCTTGGTCGAGCCTGTATCGAAGAATTCTGCAGAGCACACAGTGATAAAATCGGTATTGGAAATTCGGAAATATTGTCTCACACGGTGTGCTCAACGATATAAAATACGTAGAAATTTCGATTTCATCTTCACAAGGAAACGGTGAACGAACCGGAAGTAGTCTTGGTCGAGCGTGCATCGAACAATTCTGCAGAGCACACAGTGATGAAATCAGGACCGGGAATTCGAAAATATTGTCTCACACGGTGTGCTCAACGATATAAAATTCGTAGAAATTTCGATTTCATCCCCACAAGAAGACGGTGAACGAACCGGAAGTAGTCTTGGTTGATCCTGCATCGAACAATTCTGCAGAGCACACAGTGATGAAATCAGGACCGGAAATTCGAAAATATTGTCCCACACGGTGTGCTCAATGATATAAAATACGTAGAAATTTCGATTTTATCTTCACAAGGAAACGGTGAACGAACCGGAAGTAGTCTTGGTCGAGCGTGCATCGAACAATTCTGCAGAGCACACAGTGATGAAATCAGGACCGGGAATTCGAAAATATTGTCTAACACGGTGTGCTCAACGATATAAAATTCGTAGAAATTTCGATTTCCTTCCCACGAGGGAACGGTGAACGAACCGGAAGAAGTCTTGATCGAGCGTGCATCGAACAATTCTGCAGAGCACACAGTGATGAAATCGGGACGGGAAATTCGAAAATATCGTCCTACACGGTGTTCTCAATGATAGAAAATTCGTAGAAATTTCGATTTCATCCCCACAAGGGGACGGTGAACGAACCGGAAGTAGTCTTGTTCGAGCCTGTATCGAATAATTCCGCTGAGCACACAGTGATGAAACCGGGACTGGAAATTCGGCAATATTGTCTCACAAGGTGTGCCCAACGATATAAAATTCGTAGAAATTTCGATTTCATCCCCACAAGGGGACGGTGAACGAACCGGAAGTAGTCTTGGTCGAGCCTGTATCGAATAATTCTGCTGAGCACACAGTGATGAAATCGGGACGGAAAATTCGAAAATATCGTCTCACATGGTTTGCTGAACGATATAAAATTCGTAGAAATTTCGATCTCATCCCCACAAGAAGACGGTGGACGAACCGGAAGTAGTCTTGGTCAAGCCTGTATCGAATAATTCTGCTGAGCACATAGTGATAAAATCGGGATTGGAAATTCGGAAATATTGTCTCACACGGTGTGCCCGACGATATAAAATTTGTAGAAATTTCGATTCCATCCCCACAAGGGAACGGTGAACGAACCGGAAGTAGTCTTGGTCGAGCCTGTATCGAAGAATTCTGCTGAGCACACAGTGATGAAATCGGGACGGGAAATTCGAAAATATCGTCTCACATGGTGTGCTGAACGATATAAAATTCGTAGAAATTTCGATCTCATCCCCACAAGAAGACGGTGGACGAACCGGAAGTAGTCTTGGTCAAGCCTGTATCGAAGAATTCTGCTGAGCACA
This sequence comes from Alloplasta piceator, assembly GCA_946863875.1. NCBI lineage: Eukaryota > Metazoa > Arthropoda > Insecta > Hymenoptera > Ichneumonidae > Alloplasta > Alloplasta piceator. Next base: position 31,753,896 of record OX333075.1, read on the forward strand.
CAGTGATGAAATCGGGATAGGAAATTCAAAAATATTGTCCCACACGGTGTGCTCAATGATATAAAATTCGTAGAAATTTCGATTTCATCCCCACAGGGGGACGGTGCTCTAACCGGAAGTAGTCTTGTTCGAGCCTGTATCGAATAATTCCGCTGAGCACACAGTGATGTAACCGGGACTGGAAATTCGGCAATATTGTCTTACACGGTGTGCTCAACGATATAAAATTCGGAGGAATTTGGATTCATCCACACAAGGGAACGGTGAACGGACCGGAAGTAGTCTTGGTCGAGCGTGCATCGAACAATTCTGCAGAGCACACAGTGATAAAATCGGTATTGGAAATTCGGAAACATTGTCTCACATGGTGTGCCAAACGATATAAAATTCGTAGCAAATTTCGATTTTATCCCCACAAGGGGACAATGAACGAACCGGAAGTAGGCTTGGTCGAGCCTGTATCGAAGAATTCTGCAGAGCACACAGTGATAAAATCGGTATTGGAAATTCGGAAATATTGTCTCACACGGTGTGCTCAACGATATAAAATACGTAGAAATTTCGATTTCATCTTCACAAGGAAACGGTGAACGAACCGGAAGTAGTCTTGGTCGAGCGTGCATCAAACAATTCTGCAGAGCACACAGTGATGAAATCAGGACCGGGAATTCGAAAATATTGTCTCACACGGTGTGCTCAACGATATAAAATTCGTAGAAATTTCGATTGCATCCCCACAAGAAGACGGTGAACGAACCAGAAGTAGTCTTGGTTGATCCTGCATCGAACAATTCTGCAGAGCACACAGTGATGAAATCAGGACCGGAAATTCGAAAATATTGTCCCACACGGTGTGCTCAATGATATAAAATACGTAGAAATTTCGATTTTATCTTCACAAGGAAACGGTGAACGAACCGGAAGTAGTCTTGGTCGAGCGTGCATCGAACAATTCTGCAGAGCACACAGTGATGAAATCAGGACCGGGAATTCGAAAATATTGTCTAACACGGTGTGCTCAACGATATAAAATTCGTAGAAATTTCGATTTCCTTCCCACGAGGGAACGGTGAACGAACCGGAAGAAGTCTTGATCGAGCGTGCATCGAACAATTCTGCAGAGCACACAGTGATGAAATCGGGACGGGAAATTCGAAAATATCGTCCTACACGGTGTTCTCAATGATAGAAAATTCGTAGAAATTTCGATTTCATCCTCACAAGGGGACGGTGAACGAACCGGAAGTAGTCTTGTTCGAGCCTGTATCGAATAATTCCGCTGAGCACACAGTGATGAAACCGGGACTGGAAATTCGGCAATATTGTCTCACAAGGTGTGCCCAACGATATAAAATTCGTAGAAATTTCGATTTCATCCCCACAAGGGGACGGTGAACGAACCGGAAGTAGTCTTGGTCGAGCCTGTATCGAATAATTCTGCTGAGCACACAGTGATGAAATCGGGACCGGAAATTCGAAAACATTGTCTCACACGGTGTGCTAAACGATATGAAATTCGTAAAAAATTTCGATTTCATTCCCACAAGGGAACGGTGAACGAACCGGAAGTAGTCTTGGTCGAGCGTGCATCGAACAATTCTGCAGAGCACATAGTGATAAAATCGGTATTGGAAATTCGGAAACATTGTCTCACATGGTGTGCCAAACGATATAAAATTCGTAGCAAATTCCGATTTCATCCCCACAAAGGGACAATGAACGAACCGGAAGTAGGCTTGGTCGAGCCTGTATCGAAGAATTCTACAGAGCACACAGTGATAAAATCGGTATTGGAAATTCGGAAATATTGTCTCACACGGTGTGCTCAACGATATAAAATACGTAGAAATTTCGATTTTATCTTCACAAGGAAACGGTGAACGAACCGGAAGTAGTCTTGGTCGAGCGTGCATCGAACAATTCTGCAGAGCACACAGTGATGAAATCAGGACCGGGAATTCGAAAATATTGTCTCACACGGTGTGCTCAACGATATAAAATTCGTAGAAATTTCGATTTCATCCCCACAAAAAGACGGTGAACGAACCGGAAGTAGTCTTGGTTGATCCTGCATCGAACAATTCTGCAGAGCACACAATGATGAAATCAGGACCGGAAAATCGAAAATATTGTCCCACACGGTGTGCTCAACGATATAAAATTCGTAGAAATTTCGATTCCATCCCCACAAGGGAACGGTGAACGAACCGGAAGTAGTCTTGGTCGAGCCTGTATCGAATAATTCTGCTGAGCACACAGTGATGAAATCGGGACGGGAAATTCGAAAATATCGTCTCACATGGTTTGCTGAACGATATAAAATTCGTAGAAATTTCGATCTCATCCCCACAAGAAGACGGTGGACGAACCGGAAGTAGTCTTGGTCAAGCCTGTATCGAATAATTCTGCTGAGCACATAGTGATAAAATCGGGATTGGAAATTCGTAAATATTGTCTCACACGGTGTGCCCAACGATATAAAATTTGTAGAACTTTCGATTCCATCCCCACAAGGGAACGGTGAACGAACCGGAAGTAGTCTTGGTCGAGCCTGTATCGAAGAATTCTGCTGAGCACACAGTGATGAAATCGGGACGGGAAATTCGAAAATATCGTCTCACATGGTGTGCTGAACGATATAAAATTCGTAGAAATTTCGATCTCATCCCCACAAGAAGACGGTGGACGAACCGGAAGTAGTCTTGGTCAAGCCTGTATCGAAGAATTCTGCTGAGCACACAGTGATGAAATCGGGATAGGAAATTCGAAAATATTGTCCCGCACGGTGTGCTCAATGATATAAAATTCGTAGAAATTTCGATTTCATCCCTACAGGGGGACGGTGCTCCAACCGGAAGTAGTCTTGTTCGAGCCTGTATCGAATAATTCCGCTGAGCACACAGTGATGTAACCGGGACTGGAAATTCGGCAATATTGTCTTACACGGTGTGCTCAACGATATAAAATTCGGAGGAATTTGATTTCATCCACACAAGGGAACGGTGAACGGACCGGAAGTAGTCTTGGTCGAGCGTGCATCGAACAATTCTGCAGAGCACACAGTGATAAAATCGGTATTGGAAATTCGGAAACATTGTCTCACATGGTGTGCCAAACGATATAAAATTCGTAGCAAATTTCGATTTTATCCCCACAAGGGGACAATGAACGAACCGGAAGTAGGCTTGGTCGAGCCTGTATCGAAGAATTCTGCAGAGCACACAGTGATAAAATCGGTATTGGAAATTCGGAAATATTGTCTCACACGGTGTGCTCAACGATATAAAATACGTAGAAATTTCGATTTCATCTTCACAAGGAAACGGTGAACGAACCGGAAGTAGTCTTGGTCGAGCGTGCATCGAACAATTCTGCAGAGCACACAGTGATGAAATCAGGACCGGGAATTCGAAAATATTGTCTCACACGGTGTGCTCAACGATATAAAATTCGTAGAAATTTCGATTTCATCCCCACAAGAAGACGGTGAACGAACCGGAAGTAGTCTTGGTTGATCCTGCATCGAACAATTCTGCAGAGCACACAGTGATGAAATCAGGACCGGAAATTCGAAAATATTGTCCCACACGGTGTGCTCAATGATATAAAATACGTAGAAATTTTGATTTTATCTTCACAAGGAAACGGTGAACGAACCGGAAGTAGTCTTGGTCGAGCGTGCATCGAACAATTCTGCAGAGCACACAGTGATGAAATCAGGACCGGGAATTCGAAAATATTGTCTAACACGGTGTGCTCAACGATATAAAATTCGTAGAAATTTCGATTTTCTTCCCACGAGGGAACGGTGAACGAACCGGAAGAAGTCTTGATCGAGCGTGCATCGAACAATTCTGCAGAGCACACAGTGATGAAATCGGGACGGGAAATTCGAAAATATCGTCCTACACGGTGTTCTTAATGATATAAAATTCGTAGAAATTTCGATTTCATCCCCACAAGGGGACGGTGAACGAACCGGAAGTAGTCTTGTTCGAGCCTGTATCGAATAATTCCGCTGAGCACACAGTGATGAAACCGGGACTGGAAATTCGGCAATATTGTCTCACAAGGTGTGCCCAACGATATAAAATTCGTAGAAATTTCGATTTCATCCCCACAAGGGGACGGTGAACGAACCGGAAGTAGTCTTGGTCGAGCCTGTATCGAATAATTCTGCTGAGCACACAGTGATGAAATCGGGACCGGAAATTCAAAAATATTGTCTCACACGGTGTGCTAAACGATATGAAATTCGTAAAAAATTTCGATTTTATTCCCACAAGGGAACGGTGAACGAACCGGAAGTAGTCTTGGTCGAGCGTGCATCGAACAATTCTGCAGAGCACATAGTGATAAAATCGGTATTGGAAATTCGGAAACATTGTCTCACATGGTGTGCCAAACGATATAAAATTCGTAGCAAATTCCAATTTCATCCCCACAAGGGGACAATGAACGAACCGGAAGTAGGCTTGGTCGAGCCTGTATCGAAGAATTCTGCAGAGCACACAGTGATAAAATCGGTATTGGAAATTCGGAAATATTGTCTCACACGGTGTGCTCAACGATATAAAATACGTAGAAATTTCGATTTCATCTTCACAAGGAAACGGTGAACGAACCGGAAGTAGTCTTGGTCGAGCGTGCATCGAACAATTCTGCAGAGCACACAGTGATGAAATCAGGACCGGGAATTCGAAAATATTGTCTCACACGGTGTGCTCAACGATATAAAATTCGTAGAAATTTCGATACCATCCCCACGAGAAGACGGTGAATGAACCGGAAGTAGTCTTGGTTGATCCTGCATCGAACAATTCTGCAGAGCACACAGTGATGAAATCAGGACCGGAAATTCGAAAATATTGTCCCACACGGTGTGCTCAATGATATAAAATACGTAGAAATTTCGATTTCATCCCCACAAGGGGACGGTGAACGAACCGGAAGTAGTCTTGGTCGAGCCTGTATCGAATAATTCTGCTGAGCATACAGTGATAAAATCAGGACCAGGGATTCGAAAATATTGTCTCACACGGTGTGCTCAACGATATAAAATTCGTAGAAATTTTGATTTCCTTTCCACAAGGGAACGGTGAACGAACCGGAAGTAGTCTTGATCGAGCGTGCATCGAAGAATTCTGCAGAGCACACAGTGATAAAATCGGTATCGGAAATTCGGAAATATTGTCTCACACGGTGTGCTCAACGATATAAAATACGTAGAAATTTCGATTTCATCTTCACAAGGAAACGGTGAACGAATCGGAAGTAGTCTTGGTCGAGCGTGCATCGAACAATTCTGCAGAGCACACAGTGATGAAATCAGGACCGGGAATTCGAAAATATTGTCTCACACGGTGTGCTCAACGATATAAAATTCGTAGAAATTTCGATTTCATCCCCACAAGAAGACGGTGAACGAACCGGAAGTAGTCTTGGTTGATCCTGCATCGAACAATTCTGCAGAGCACATAGTGATAAAATCGGTATTGGAAATTCGGAAACATTGTCTCACATGGTGTGCCAAACGATATAAAATTCGTAGCAAATTTCGATTTCATCCCCACAAGGGGACAATGAACGAACCGGAAGTAGGCTTGGTCGAGCCTGTATCGAATAATTCTGCTGAGCATACAGTGATGAAATCAGGACCAGGAATTCGAAAATATTGTCTCACACGGTGTGCTCAACGATATAAAATTCGTAGAAATTTCGATTTCCTTCCCACAAGGGAACGGTGAACGAACCGGAAGTAGTCTTGATCGAGCGTGCATCGAACAATTCTGCAGAGCACACAGTGATGAAATCGGGACGGGAAATTCGAAAATATCGTCCTACACGGTGTGCTTAATGATATGAAATTCGTAGAAATTTTGATTTAATCCCCACAAGGGGACGGTGAACGAACCGGAAGTAGTCTTGTTCGAGCCTGTATCGAATAATTTCGCTGAGCACACAGTGATGAAACCGGGACTGAAAATTCGACAATATTGTCTCACATGGTGTGCCCAACGATATAAAATTCGTAGAAGTTTCGATTTCATCCTTACAAGGGTAGGGTGAACGAACCGGAAGTAGTTGTGGTCGAGCCTGTTTCGAATAATTCTGCTGAGCACTTAGTGATGAAATCGGGACCGGAAATTCGAAAATATTGTCTCACACGGTGTGCTCAACGATATAAAATTAGTAGAAATTTTGATTTCATCCCCACAAAAAGCAGTGAACGAACCGGAAGTAGTATTGGTCGAGCCTGTTTAAAAAAATTTAGCAGAGCATACCGCTACGAAATCGGGATTGGAAATTCGAAAATGTATTGATGTCTCACACGGTGTGGCCCAACGATATAAAATTTGTATAAATTTTGATCTCATCTCTATAAGGGGGATAGACGATCTGGAAGAATTGGTTGTTGGAGTGCGCATCAAAAATAGAAGTTGGCGATTTCATAACGAGTTAAGTTCAAGGATCCCGGTATAACAAGTTAACTCCGCATGGAGTATGATAATTAGTGATACATTTGACTAATGGCTATAGTTTTACTTTTTATTGTACAGTTTTATTAATTCGTTTTTAATAAAAACTTCAAATAGATTATAAGATAGTAATCAGCGAGTTTACTGTTTTAAACACAATTATTAATTTCAAATTTACTTGAAGGGATCGAAAAACGTATGAAACGTACACTCAATGAAAAATATCAAACGGGGACTGCAAGAAACAATTTTTACAAAGAAAAATGCTAAATTTAGTTGATGAAAAAGTTTAGGAACATGGAAAATTTAAAGAAAAACGAAAGAAAAACCGAAAAGTTGAAATTATAATTTTGACGTTTTTTTTTCTCACGTTCCTAAACTTTTGCATCGAGTAATCTGAACATTTTTTTCTTTAAATTTGTTTATTTGTTTAATTAATTTCTTGTCCATTCGTGTTGCAAATCGATCATAAAATAGTAATAAGCAAATTTGCTATTTTCAACACAAGTATTTATTTCAAATTGACTTAAGGTAGTTGCGTCGCTATGAAACTTGTTAATGTTAATTGTTTAATAAATAGCCTCCTAATCGTCGTGAAATTTCTACATGACCTCCTGAATACTTCATGCAATAACATACCAAATTTTCAGAATTTAATCATCATTAGTTCAACCATCTTAAGGATTAAAATAAATAATGATAAGGAAAATCTGACAATTTGTTATGTTTTTGTATGAATTATTTAAGAGGTCGTCTAAAAATTCCACGGCAATTAGAAAGCTCGTTATTAATAAATTAACTTGTGTTAAAAACAATTTTTAATTAAATTAAAAAAAGTTCAATAAAATTTATTTCGTATCCGTTGCTTTCAGTATATTCTAGATATTAAAAAATTGAGAGGTAAAAAAAAACTTATCGCAAAGTTATACCAGTTTAGGACTACAATTAATTTACTTTAATTCGTTAATGTTAATTTTTCGATAATCAGCTTCCTAATCGTCTTGAAATTATTCTTAACTCCTTTAACAATGAATATCTCTCGTTACTAATAATTTTATATTTTCGTAATCATTTTGCACTAACGACTCAACTACCCTAAAGGGATTGAAAAACGTAGTAAAACGATCCGAAATGAAAAATATTAAACAAGGACATCAATAAATAATTTTTAATTAAGAAAATCTTAAAATTAGTTAATGAAAAATTTTAGGAACGGAGAAAATAAACCATTTCCTTACAAACAATATTTATTAACAATTATGTTCATAAATAATTTTCAAAGAGAAAAATACTAAAATTATGTATAAATATAATTGTTTTTAAATAAAAAATTATTTATTTTTCAGGTCTCTGAAATTTTTCATCAACTAATTTCAATATTTTGTTTTTAAGCAATTTTTTATTAATTTCCTCGTTTCATATTATTTATTGGAGGATTCGATTCTACACAGGTTTATTATACACATGACATATTCTACACAAAAGATTATACAGAAATTATTCTACACAAGCCAAATGAAACGGAATATTATTCTACACAAAATTATTCTACACCGGTTCCTCCGCACATTATTTTACAGAAAAGAAGTCGCAAGGAATATTCTTCTGCACGAAATTATTCTACAAATAATTTCCGTGAGGAATTTTTAGTTTCTTAAGGGAAAAAAAACCTAAAAAACCGGCAGAAACTCGGTTTCTACGGGGAATTCTAGTTTCTTCCGGTTGTTTAATAATGTGCGGAGGAACCGGTGTAGAATAATTTTTAGTAGAATAATATTCCTTGCCACTTCTCTTGTGTAGAATAATGCGCGTAGGAACCGGTGTAGAACAATTTTGTGTAGAATAATATTTCTTGCCATTTCATCCCAACATTATTAAAAAACCGGCAGAAGATAGAATTCCCCGTAGAAGTCGAGTTTCTGCCGATTTTTTAGGTTTGTTTCTTTTCATTTTCATTAAGGAAATTATTTGTAGAATAATTTTGTGTAGAATAATATTCCTTGCTGTTTCCCTTGTGTAGAATTATTTGTGTAGAAACTTTTGTGTGGAAAGTGTCATGTGTAGAATAATAATGTGTAGAATAAATTCTTTCGGCTTAGAATAATTTTGTATAGAATAATAACGTCACAACATTTGTCTAGCCCACGACCAGATTGCGTCCATCGGTTAATGGAGTGCAGAAACGGAGATGCAATCAGGTTTGAACGTGGGTTAGGGAAATTCTGCACTAAGAGTGCGAAGATGCTTTTCCCACATGTGAAAAGTAAACTTGTTGTAGGCTATCCGGACTTCTTTGGACTTTGGAGGGAAAGAAATCTGAACTTGTATGAATCCTCTTAGCCTCATAAGCTAATTGTAAGGCCCTTGAAAAACGTTGAAACACTTGCTTTGTTCGTTTCGCCTCGATATTCAAAAAAAGAGTAATGTTCAAACGCCTGATTTCCACAGCTACGGGATTGCGACTACTAGTTAACATATACAGAATTGAATTCAGAAAGAACGAACACCGATGATTTCTCTGATTGCTGAACATTCTAATTGAGTTCATTTTCGTTTTCCAAAGAAATTTCCACGCCCAATGCCCTAAACTTGCAAAACCTAAGCGGCTACAAGAAATTCAAAAATACATCAAATGAAAATTAACATATGGGAAACGAATCTGGAACCTCTTCCCATAATTTACATTCGTGGACTCATGTTTCCGTAGACTGAAGGTGTTTCAGAGTATTGTCGTGTTTTGTTCGCGGCCACATTCTGAGACCATCAACCTTCAACCTATATCAATCAAAATGGCCGAAGCTGAAGGAGAACCTCAAGAAGAGCGAAACATTTTCGCCAATTATGATTCATCCGTTCGCGGGATAATTGTTGGAATGCACCAGGCAGGTTGCAATAACCAAGAGATCCAAGCTGCAATAGGATGCAATATAAAAACAGTGCGCCTGTGGATCCGTAAATATAACGTTGGTGGTGACCGATCTCTTCGTGATCATCGGAAAAATAACAGGCGGCCACTAAAGACTACACCGGAAGAAGATGTCCGGCTATCCCAAGCTGTCGAAGAACGCCCGTTCACGACCATTTCCGCAACGTTGCACGAGACAGGCATCGGCGTAAGCGTGAGTACGGCTCGGAGGCGATTGAGAGATGTCGGCCTTATAGCACATCGTCCAAAAAAAAGGACTCCATTGACGGAGGATCATCGCCAGCAGCGAGTTCTTTTCGCTCAGGAGCATTTGGAGTGGGAGCGAGAACGCTGGGCTCCAGTCATTTGGTCCGATGAAAAGGTGTGGTTTTTAGATATGTTTTGTTTTATTTTGTTTCGTTCAACGAATCGGAGAAAGATTAGAGCTACTGAAAATATTAATTCACCAAAGAACGCAGATTTAACAATAAATTAATAAAGCTACACACTTATCTTCCTTCCTAAACGATGACTGCTGAGAAACTCTCGAACACAAACTTTTTACTCTAGTCAGCGGTGCTGTGCGGATACACGCTTGTGCATTTGCGCTACACACTACTGTTTTTGAGTTCCGACAAAGATTGTCAATTGGTAATTCAAAATCAACCCGATACCTTGATAAAGCAATATTCGTACATTTTCCGTGCGTGCGTACGTTCAAGTGGCATAAAATTTTATGCGTTATTAACAACCGGCTAATAGTATCCAACCGTTAATGTGTAAGTGCGACGTGGACGCGTCTCCCTTTTTGCTTTGAACATGGATGCTCTCGAAACATGGAGTGGACCGAAAAAATTCAAGGGCCAATATTGTTATTTTAAGTGCACTCTTCCTGTTGTTAAAGCAAAACCCTTATAATATATCATCAAAATTCATTCCTTCAATTCTGAAGACCAAGGTTTCTTGCTTTCCATAGGTCTTCAAGAGCTCAGATGACGGTCGGCACGTGTACCGTCCAAGAGCGAAAGAATTCCAACTGGACCGACGTTACGTCGTCGAGAAACAGTGGAGCGGTCGAATATCTGCAGGGTTTTGGGGCTGCATGTCGTCGGGATTCTAGAAAATGTAATGCTTCCCACCGCTAGAGCTCGCTTCCCTGTCGATCGGTACCCCGAAATACTGTTTATGCAAGATCGAAGTGCGGTCCATACATCTCGGGAAACAATGGCGTGGTTTGATCAACATCCGGAGGTCCGGTTAATGAATTGGCCAAGTAAATCCCCAGATCTGAACCCAATCGAAAATTTATGGAGTACGTTTTCCTAACATTTTATTTAATAGATGAAGTTACTCTAAATGAAACAAAAACTTCACGAATCTCGTTGACTGCCGATTTAGTTAAATGCATAAATCTCAATAGGTATCATGGTCCGAGAATGGGAATCCGGTCGGGATAGAAACCGTGATGCCCTCGTGGAACACGTGCATCGAAGCGAGGCCGGACCTTTGTCCGAACCTAGTAAACTCGATGCCGGACAGAATGCAGTGTGTGATTGAAAGCAATGGATCATGGATCCCATACTAATTCGAGTTTGAATGGATTAATTGATTTGAATTTATCTTTTTTTGACGTCCAGGTCATCCGTCAATTTTGTCAATTTAAATTGGAATGACTTAACTAATACAAACGATTTTCCTCCTGTCCTGAATTATTCTTTACGCGCCTATTGACTATCTAACTATATCTCAGTAGAGTGGTGTTGCCGTAACATTGGACATTTCGATGAGTGGAAAGGTCTTTTTAAATGTCCTCGGGGAAAAGTCGATAGTCCAGTAAAGACGCAAGTCATTTCGTCTTGCCCGTTTGAACCATCTGTTTAATACTTGGCATCGTTACGTGGCCACGGCTGAAGATCAATCGATTGGCTGCTTCTGACGCGAAACGAAAATTTGCGTTTTTAGAACGTATCGACGATGGGAAACCAACGCTCGTCCACATTTGTTTTTCTGATCAGGAATACTATATGCTTTAAGCTCCGGCAAAAAATAACAGCACCAAATTTTTTTAATGTTGGAATAAGGCAAAAGAATCTAAAGCAGGGTGCATTTTTTGATTAATTGATTGATTGATTGCAAGAGCGATTTCTGATATGGGTAACAATATGCTCCGTTCAGGAATTGGAGCTACGAGCTAAGTTAATAGCTGGAAATATCGTCTCGTCTTCGAACGATCGTGTTCGAATTGAGTGTCAACTCGAGTTTTCATCAAGTTGTGAACGAGTCCAACGACAAGAACGGATAATCCAGTTCATTAAGAAGCATTGTTCGCAGAGACCATTTATCCCAACGTTGGATTTTTTTGTTGTTACAAGATTCTGGGTATCATTTGCTCGAATGCGATAGGAACTGTGGAGGGGTGAGATTTTTCTGAAAACTCGACAACCGACATTTTTTAAAGCATTCCAATCCAAATAATTACGTTTAATCAAATTTTCCGTTGGAGTCGTCTGGGAAATTTGGAATTCGATGACTCCAGTGTTGCTCGAGAATGCAACAATAAATCCAGCTGTTATCGACTAAATTCTATAGACAAACCGATCCCAATGATCGCACGTAATCATATTTTTCGTTGGATTCATTTGCAAAATGCAAAATAACTCTATTAATCCGAAGTGTCTCTGGACAATGCAAGAAGCGTCGAACTGTGGAACGGTAACATTTTCTAAACACGCGACAACAGATGATTCCAGCTATAATAGACGCTGTCGTTGATGATAATCATTCAAAGGAATTGCATCTTATCATCCGTGGCTTTGCATTCATCTGGATAAGCAGTAAATTAGATTTTTCGTGGGTGTCTATTGGAAATTCGAATATTTAAATAAGGAATAAGTGGTAATCTGTTATCAAGTTCGATTTCATCAATCTCCGAGTGAATCCAACTGTAGAAGCAGGTAGACCGGGTCCAGAACCCGGTGACTTCAAAGAAACCAGCGACCCCAAGGTTGGACTGATTAATTTTTTGGTCAAAGTTTTCTCGTGTCATTAACTGAACCGGTCTATGAGCTTTTCAGAAATGAGATTTTTTTGCGATGCTCTAAGCCAGATGATTCCACCAATGATCCTCGACATTTTAAAAAGAAATTAGTTTAAGTAGCTGCAAGATCTCATCATAAATTTTGGATTCATCCGGGCAATTCTTCTTCATTCATCCCACTTAACCCCTTGTTCCAATTTTGATCTCCCGTACGCTGCGTGAGCCTGCCGTGGTCACCTCATTTTAGAGCTGTCATGTATACGCTAGGTTAACAATTTGGTGGTTAAGAATTACGCTTGACACATGAGTCTGAAACTCCTCCGAACTTCAAGACACTTCAACAAATGACGATACACGGTCGGTAAAATCGCTAGATTTCGGTTTGACCAGGCATTAATGCATAGTAGTGTACATAAACTTTATATATATATATATATATGACATCGTATATTACGCTATATATACATAAATATTCTTTATATATACAGATAATGCCATATACACTGTAAGAGATTTCTCAAAATAAATAAATATTAGACCCAAAAATTAAATTAAATGAATAAAAACAAATTAAATGAATTTTATTCAGTCAAATTAGTAATCACAAAAAAAAGCAAATTATTTGATCGGGCGCCAGCTGGTTCTCTTCGGTCCAGCAACCGGTACTTGAGAAAGAGAACGCAAAAAAAAACTATGAATGATAATAATAATAACAATTCCCGAAGGAGCGCAAAACAAATTATACAATAATAATAATCCTTAATACTATAATAGTGAAGGAAGAATCGGCTGCGATTCGGCTAGTGGGTCCAAATGACAGTGGACAATTTTTTTGGTATAACGTTTCGATCCTAATTCGGATCCTCTTCAGATTTTTTATTTCTAAAATTACATTCTTTTTTGTCTTATTTTGTATGATATGTTTTACATTATAAGCTTAAATGTTATGTGTCATGACTGACCTGAATTTGTACGGGTAATTTTTTTGGTCATTTAATGAATCTTGGATAATATTCATTATGAATTTATTGTATAAAGACGGGTCATTTTTTTGTGATCCTTGGTGTCTGTGAGAGGAAGGATTTTGATATTTTATTGCTTAGTTTATGTTTTTTGTGAGACTTTTGTGTATGTGTTATTCACCTATGAATTTCATGTTTGATAATTTCCAAGATTCATTTTTGATAAAAATTAACAGTTTTCATTACATGGCGATTCGAGAGCTAAGTAGCGACTGAGTATTGAGGCGAGTGAGGAGGTATTTATATTAATGGGGTAGTGTGATTGAGTATTGAAGAGTGGGGGTGGTTTTTCATGGTTGGGGAAGTTTGCCGTTAGTGATTTTTCTTGCCGGACTGGTTATGTTAACCGGTTTTGGATCGGGTTTAAATTGATAACTGTTAGATTTGGTAATGAATTTTCAATTGATGGATGGTAATTTGAGGTTTTCCCGTTATTATTTTGAGTATTATTAAATTATTGAATTATATATGCTGCTTAGTTTGTCGATGTCGGTTCTAAAATTGATTGCTTTGGGGTGTGCTTTATATTGTATCATTTCCAGAATTAATCGCTTTTTGAGCCATTTTTCATTATTTAAAATTTTAACGTCGTCAAATTTAAAATTATGTTTCAGTTCTATTCCGTGTTTTGCTAACGCTGTATTTATTGTGTTAGTGTGTTTTAGACTATTTTTGTGTTCGTTGATTCTCGTTTTTAGGTATCTTTTTGTTTGTCCTATGTACAATGCATCACAATCATTACAATCGATTTGGTAAACTACGTTGGATTTATCCATGTTATCTATTTTATCTTTTGTGGAACCGGTGATGGAGTGAATGTTGTGTTGGTTGTTAGTGACTAGTGTTATAATGAATTGTCGAAAAAGGCGGACTAGTTGGTGGTGAATATTTTCAGTATAGGGTAAATTTATTAATCTGGAGGAGTCGAATGCGTTGTTGTTATTTGATTGTGAATGAATTAATCTTAGCCTTTGGTTTATTATTTTTTCTGTGAAGGAGATTGGGTAACAGTTTTGTGTCATTGTGTTTTTGATGAGTTTAATGTTTTTTTGGTGGAAGGATGCGTGTAATAGTTTTATCGCTCTGTCTACCAACATCATGATAATTCCTTTTTTTGCGTAAGAGGGTGGTGAGAGAAGAAGTTTATGAATCGACCTGACCGAGTCGGTTTTCTGTACCAGTCTGTGATTATTGAGTTATTTTTGTGGATTAGTAAGATGTCTAGAAATGGTAATTTGTTGTTTGTTTCTACTTCAACTGTAAACTGTAGTTTAGTGTGGTATGAGTTAAAGATGTTAAGTGTTGAATCTATTTTGTCCGTAGGCAGAGCCATAATAATATCGTCTACGTATCTTTTGTAGATTGGTATCGTGAACTTCAGTTTTTCTAAGCAGTTGGTTTCTAAGTCGATCATTACAATGTTTGATAATATCGGGGCTAACGGTGAACCCATTGGCAAGCCGAATATTTGTTGATATATTTTGTCGTTAAAGGTAAAGTAGGTTGAGAGCATTATGAATTCTATTGTTTTTATTACTCCATTTAGTGGAAATTTTTCAGAGAAGAGATCTGATCTTTTTTGGAGGCTTTGTATGACTAATTCCAAAGGTACATTGGTGTAAAGTGAGATGACATCGAAGGAAATGAGTTGGTAGTTTTCGGGTATAAAGATGTTCGATACCAATCTTTTAAATTAGAAACTGTCTTTAACGTGTGAGTTTGTTGTGTCTATTAATTTTGAGAGTTTAGTTTGAATGAATTCGGCCAATTTATGTGTAGGACTATTAATAGAAGATACGATTGGACGTAGCGGATAGTTATGTTTGTGAATTTTTGGAAGGCAGTATAATTATGCTAAATTACAGTTTTCTGCTTTTAAATGTTTCTGTGTGGTTTCATCTATTATTTTAAGATTTTTCCATCTCGTAAGAATTTGGTTTACGCCTTTTTGTAGTCTGTGAAGTGGATTTTTATTTGTGATTTTATATGTGGTTTCGTCTGCAAGTAGATTATCAGTTTTGGTGATGTAGTCTAGTTTGTCCAATATAACAGTTGAGTTTCCTTTATCTGCTCTTGTAATGATTAATTGAGGATTGTTTTTAAGAAAGATGAATGTATCTTTGATCATTTTGTTCGTGTTGAAGAATGAGTTTGGAGTTTTTACTTTATCAATGAATTTGGTGAATTTCTTTCTAATTTCTTCTTGTATTGGTTTTTCCAGTAAGTAATCTATTTTGGATTCAAACTCTGAGATGGTTTTGTAGATGTATGTTTTGATATCTGTCGGTTTTAGATATGGAATATCTAATAGATATGGAATATGGAATGAAAAAGGGGAAGGGGGGACTCTACGCGCGAACGCCACGACACCGCAAAATCTCAATACATTTTATCGGGGAAATAATCACTCTACTCACTCTTTTACTGCTTTCTCACACTCCAAATCTCTTCTTCGTCTTTCTCTCGCAATTTCCTTTCTAATTTTTGCCTTATTACTCTTCTTTCTTACTCGATAATCGCAATTAATATTTCTCGCCGCAAAGCACGTGGGCTCTCGCTAACGCGTGGTCTCGGAATGAGGCCAAGATGGCCGAAATCTTGCTCGATAGGTGAGCAATGGCGATGGGATCTATCGGAAGGGGAACGTCGTCTTCTTCATCTTAAACGGAGGGTAAGGGAGGTGAGGAGGAGGGAGAAATTCCGTAGTTCTTCTTTAAGCCGCATGGACCTCAGCGCGACGTACGGTGCGGTGCTGCCTTTATGCCGAAGCTCCAAGTTCG
This sequence comes from Alloplasta piceator, assembly GCA_946863875.1. NCBI lineage: Eukaryota > Metazoa > Arthropoda > Insecta > Hymenoptera > Ichneumonidae > Alloplasta > Alloplasta piceator. The sequence goes on from OX333075.1 coordinate 31,770,119, forward strand.
CCGGCAATCGTCTCTCTCTCTCTCTCTCGTTCGCGATGCTCGTGTCGTTGAAATCTCAGCTGTCACCGGTGCACAGCTCGACGAGATAATTTTCGTTATATTTCCGAGGATCGGTCGCCGTTTTGATCGGGACTTCACCTCGAAAGGATTGTGTTGTGTCCCGGCGTATTCTCGAATAAAACCTCGTGCTCAACAGCGCGGGTCTCCTCAATTTTGGTCTTGTCGAAGGTTGACGGGCTCGGGCGATGGAAAAATCGTCTCCGAGGCTGCGATGTCGTCTGGAAGCTCCCGATGATCAAATTGCTGCAAATTGCTCGCTAAATGGAAGATTGTTGCTTGTTGGTCGATTCTTCAATCCGGTGTAGTTGATGTGGCGATAATCGGAATACTTCAGGGATTTTTCGGGGGAGGTTAGGATAAGTATTTCGAGCTGGGAAGGAGAAATGATTTGGGAAATTTTTCAATGGTAAAAGGGGGTAATTTTTAGAACTATTTTCTCATCTTAAACTATTAATTATTAATTAAATCAAACAATCATTCGTTTTATTTCAGGTGTCGTGGCGGAATCCCAAGACCGCCTCGATTTTATATTAAATTTTGGGACGTTTCGTCACAATATCTAATAAGTTAAAATGAAACTTAAATTTTAGGCTAAATTAAAATCTATCTTGAATTTTAAGCTAAACCAAAATCTAACTTAAATTTTAAGATAAACCGAAATCTAACTTCAATTCTAAGCTAAACCAAAATCTAACTTTAATTTTAGGTTAAACCGGAATCCAACTTTAATTTGACGCTATACCAAAATGTGACTTAAATTTTAGGCTAAACCAAAAACTCACTTAAATTTTGAGCTTAACTAAAATCTAACTTAAATTTTAGGCTAAATCAAAATCGAATTTGAATTTTTCAGCTAAACCAAAATCTAACATCAATTCTGGGTTTAACCGAAATCTAGCTTCGATTTGACGCTAAATCAAAATCTGACTTAAATTTTAGGCCAAGCCAAAATCTAACTCAAAACGTATGCTTCATATTCATAGATAAGTATTAGACTGGTCGTTGAAAATTTAATTTTGCGACGCCTCCTAAAAAGCTTCCGCTTTATAAAAAAACGCAAGGTACTTTTTTTTTAATTAAAAATAACTCGTGATTTTTTTGACTCGTAAATTTTTTTAGCAATCATTTTTTGTCTTCAGGATAACTTTCTGGCACAATTATGAAAATAATTTTTTTTCTGTGTTTTACTGTTCCATATAATGTCCCCGAATTTGGAATTCATCGAAGAGGTACCTCATATTAAAAGAAAATAAAAACCTATTTTTAATGTATTTTTTTTTTCATTTTTTCAAATGTGAAGTAAGGTAAACGGCCCAGTTACTGACCCTTCTAGCGCGGCAGCGTCAGATTTCGACTATTTATTCATGTGTGATGTAGCCAAGCCGGAAACTAATGGTTTCAACGTGTGCATTAAAGCCCCCCAAAGGAGATTCACCGGTTATGAAAGTGAAATAATCAAGATTTATTAATAGAATCATTGTTTTAACCCTTCGTCTGCCTACGGGGGTCGTTTGCGTCCGAACGAAAATCAAATGTCGGTGTAACTTCTAAATCCGCTCACGGGAGCCGCTGCTAGGCTTATGTAAAAAAAGTTAATAATGCTTCTCTGCTGTCCGGGTTACTGACCCTGTACATAAGCCCCATCTTCGTTTGTGAACCCTACGTGTACCGATTTCAATTCACTGGTCTATTTCTAATTTTAATATCTCCTTTAGAAAGATCCCTCTCTCCAATAATGAAAAGTGAAAAATTCTCTTCAATTAGCCGGTAATTGGATCATTATTCGACAAAAACTGTATTTATGGCAATCAAAATGGTGCCGTTAGGGTCACTATCTGGAACAGGGTCAGTAACTGGGCCGTTTACCTTACCTCTCCGATCAATTGAAAATTTGGAGACATTATGAGGGATAGTAAAACACAATAAAAAAATTGTTTTCATAATTGTGCCAAAAGACACGACAAAAAATCTATATTATCCATATCTATCTATATCTTCTGTCTATCTTCTATCTATATCTTCTCTATCTATCTATATCTACTTATCTATATCTATATAAAATCTTTTTTTACGACAAAAAATCTATATTTCTGTGGAGTTTGATCTAGTTTCTGACCGAAAGATTTTATGAACCGGTATCATACACATGGGTGTATAATGGGTTTATACACAACAAGCCATGCATTTTTATTTTTTGTTCTTCTGTACATTGGACGATTTCTACACCAATTTATATAAAATTCATGTAAATAAATTGAATCAGGAAAGATACTTCGAAAGAACTCTCAAAAAGAAGTGAAATCAATCACAAAATACATCTGAGAAGTAAAAAAAGGATGCCAAGTATTAAATCCCAAAAATTCGAATTTAAAAAAAAATCTCAAAAATTCAAAATTTAGAGGAAATCCTAAAAATTTGAGATCTGAAATTTAAAAAAAAAACACAAATCACACAAGCACAGCCAAAAATTTGGTGTACGTAAATTATTAAAGGCCAAGCCAAACTAGAAAATTCGGCGTGCAGGGTTAAGAACCAATACGCTTGGCGAGAGAAAACGGAGTCCAGTCGCCTTTACCGTTTAACGAAGGAGTGAATGAACGAGAAAAAAAAACAATTCAACAAGTGCACTAGTAGGCAACCATGAGAAAAAACACAAGACGTAACGGCCGAGTAAGCTAGTGAGTAACTATGAGAAGAGTTCACTGAGAAAAATCTTGCACAAGGTTTATATTTAACCGAACGGACAATTATATGATCATTATTTCCGGAATAGTTGATAATCTTTTATTGGTGGGTGGTGGGTGGCAGGTGGTAGTGGGTGGCAGGTGGGTGGTGGGTGGCAGGGGGGATTTGGGATTATTTTTCGTTAGCATGTGTTGCGTGTATGTGCGTGCATGTGCGTGCAGGTGCGGGGGAGGGGGGGGTCTCGGGATTTTCGATTAGATGCCCATGAGATTTTGGAGAAAGCGTTAGATGACGGCGTCGTCGATGGCGCTGACCCGCACACGCTCTTTCTCTCTCTCTCTCTCGCTCGCTCGTGCTCTCTCTTTCTCTCTCTCTCTCTCGCTCTCTCGTGCTCTCTCTTTCTCTCTCTCTCTCTCTCTCTCCCTCTCGCTGGCGCTCTCTCTCTCACTCTCGATCGCTCGTGCTCTCACGCGCAGAGTGTCAAGTGTCAAATTTATGATGTATACAAATGTATACAAACAGGGTTCAACTTTTTTCGTCGCAACGCATATTATCGACACATAGCTGCAAATACGATCATCGCAATTCACAATTTTCGAGTTTTTCAAGCAATTCTCCGGCAACGTTATTTCTCTCTCTCTTTCTCTTTATCTCTCTGTCCTCTCTTTAACTTGTTCTCCGTATCTCGTACGTCAGTGTATTCTAAGCTGTGAGATTGCTAATGATTTAGACTTTTTGTAGTTCAAGCATGATTTTTGGGGAAAATGCAAAGTCAAATATTTTTGGTGAAAGGCCCATTGATATTCACTATTTTATTTGTTATCAATATCCTTAGACGGCATTCAAATGGAAAAAAGTTTCATCATGATAGATTGATTTCTAGATATTTCAAAGCTATGATGATTTAATTATTTCAGCAAAAATTTCTATCATGTTTCGCCCGCGGGTCCACTGAAATTAGTGGTATATATAAATTATATGGTTGATATAAAAATTGGGAAAACTTTTTTTTTCATAAAGCAATTGAATTTTTAGAAAATTTATTTTTTTTTCTCACCAAAGGTCTAAGCATATTGATGTAATTTTTTTCTTATCTTCTGCGAATAATATAGAAGTTTACTTTGAAATTTAAATCATGAAGAATACAATCTTTTTTTATACTAGCTTTCCCAGTTTTTTAAAATGATTTTTATAACTTCACGTAAGACTCCTATGCGAGCCGCAGAGGATGAGAAAGCATAAGTAATCATCACTTTCAAGGGCCCTTGTTCAGAAAAAAAAATACATATATATTGTATTATTCAGAAAAATCTTGGATGTCTTAGCTTATTTCCACAAAATTTTAATGTCGTCGGCACATTACGAGAAAAATCAATTATATTTATATCTTTAGGTCTATGGTCAGAAACAAATATCAAAATTTCTCGGAAATGTGTATTGTCATAATTTTGAGGAGGGTTACTTTTCTCAAATATGAATACATTTTTATGTAATTATAATAACAATAACAATTTCCAAGAACCATGGGCTTACAGATAGGAAAATCAAAATTCTCGTAACGTTGAAACATCCGAATGAATAACAACATTTTAGCTAACAATTTTTGTTCCGCACAATCCGTAGATTACATGGAAATCCGTGAAAAATATATATCATGAAGGAGTCAGCCCACTTATTCGATTTTTTTAAAAGTTTTTAAAATAACTGCTTATAGCTTTGCATAAAATTTATGTTACATCCACGGAATATGAGCAAAGTAAGTAATCCTCACATCAACAAGTCCAGATAAATATGAAATTAAAACAAAAATCACGGTTATTGTGAGTATGGAAGATCTGATTTTTTCATGATATTGGGAACCTAAGGAGAGGTATGACTTAATTCTGACGTCAGCAATATGGCGACGTAAGTAAATAGCTCGCTCGCGACTCGCATGTGACGTGGTGTAGAGAGAGAGAGAGAGAGAGAGAGAGAGATTTGTCGTCGATTATTCCCAGCTCATTACAGATTATGCTACTCGATCCCGGACGCAAATGCAGTAAACGAGTAAAAGCAACTTTCGACCCTAACCTAAAAAATAACCACATTCTGCATCCAAACTCCGAACTCTATATCTATATTATTGTTACGTGGACAATCTCAGCAATTTTCAGAATTTATCCTAACAAACCTCGACGTTTCGCATGGTCGACGGGGCTTTGCGCTCCCTACTTAGTCAGTTCTTAGGTTTCGCTACCGGATGAATCTGACTTTGGATCCCGATACATTATCCGGCATCTCCGTGTCAATCCTTCTCGTAGCATTTGCATGTCATCGACAGATTGCGAGAATCATTAATATTAATGAAGAATTTTCATATATAATTGGCAGATTATAAAAAATAAGACATCAACATCTGAGGGTTCTCGTTCGGAAAAATATCTCTATTAGTCCCGAAAAAAATTGGCCTTGAGTCTCATCATCGCCAGTATCATGAAACTGAACTATTATTTACAGATGGTTTTTCCTGGTGATATAACATCAAGAGAGGATATTCACTCTCCCGCTTGATATACAAATGATTTTAGAGGGGGTCTGACGTCACGTGATTTCGTGTATAAAATTCGAACAAAAAGCACGGCTGAAAAAGTATAGAGATATTGACACTGATTCACGTAAAAAATCAAACAATGAATTTGAGAAAAACTTTTTTAAACTAATGAATAATTTCAGTTTTCGGGAAGATAATGAAAAACGTTAGGTGACATCGAGATGTTAAGCTTGTGAGGGAATGGGGTAGAGCTTTTTGGTGCAAGGGCTTTAATCGCAAAGGTGACATTTCACAGCTACACGAGCTGAAGTGAAATTTATGGAAACCGACATATGTGAAGTTTGCGATTCTCGACATTTTAAAAATCACTCCTTTTCATGACTTTCATTATAATTACCCTAAGAAGAAAAAATTTCGATATAGTAAAATAACTTAACACCGATACCGGCAGTCTGAGTATCACATTGGGACCCCTCCCCGATATACACAGCTAAGATAGGGACCATTTGCCTCGATTTGATACGTCGGATTATGCACCCGACAATCGCTATGGCATACAATAAGCTAATAAATAAAAATAAATGAAAAAAAATTATATAAATATAAGGGTTTCCGAAGGATAAGAATAACGGAAAGATAATGGAGGAATTTACGGGTTTGAGAGCCAAACTATACACCCCGCCAAGTATATATATCATCAATTTTTAAAATAATATTTATATGTTCTGATAATAATTTTTTAACATTGCATTTTCATACATTGCATTTGAAAATAATAAAAAATATAGAAATCTGAGAATTTTGGAAATTAAGAAAAAAATGAGTGTGTGTGTGTGTGTGTGTGTGTATGTGTGTGTGTGTGTGTGTGTGTGTGTGTGTGTGTGTGTGTGTGTGTAAATAGATCAGTGTCAAATTTTCAGCATCCTCGTAACTATCAAGTGGTTCGAGTGGTGGTGCTGGTCGTTTGGGTGGTAAAATATATTGCATTTGAAGATGTATATATTTTTCGAAAATTTCCATCCTTGTTTCTCGGGCTTGGTGCGACATCGAGATTGAATCTTAACTTCACTTCTATTTAAAAACTTAGAGTGAACGGCCGTACAAAATGAAAAAATTAAAATGAGTACAGTACGAAACAACAGCGATATAAAGGGCATTTTTAAATTACTGATCGAACGTTTTTCCCCACTGAGAGTGGCGTTTTATCCTCAAGAGTGCATACGCGATGTACGTTTGATTAATCAGGCAGCAGCATTGCGTAAACTGCGGAAGATTCTGTATGCTGCGCGAAAAATGGATTTTATAGCAGCGTTTAATCTCGGGTTGCTACATACATTCGATGTACTGGACTCAGCCGTTTGGGTGATCCGATTATTGAAATGGCAAAATGTAAATCGTCTCCGACCAATTATTGATGCACATGGTAAGTGAATTTCAAATTCCCATCTCCCATACATTTATATATTACTTAATTCTGTTAAAGATGTTCAATATTTTAACAGAGAAAAAAAATTCTGTCACAGCGGAGATGTCTCGTCGCAGATGATCCAATTTGGGGGGAGAAGAAGAAGAAGAAGAAGAGGAAGAAGATGAAGAAAGAGAAGGAGATGAAGAACTAGATGCTGATGATGAAGGGGGAGAAGATGATGATGAAGAAGAAGAAGAAGAAGAGGAAGAAGATGATGATGATGGAGAAGGAGGAGAAGAAGAAGTGCATGATGCACTCAGACCACCAACACCACCACCACAGTCACCACCACCACCACCACAGTCACCACCACCACCACCACCACCACCACCACCACCACCACCACCACCACCACCACCATCACCACCACCACCACCACCACCACCACCACCACCACCACCACTACTATACGCCGATGGCATCGATTATAAGAGGGCCTGAATAGAATGGGAGCATCGGCAAATCGAGAGAGCTGCCGGAACCGCATGAAATGTGGATAAAGGTAAAAAGAATATGGGTGTGGTATTAAATCAATGATGCTCATGAGAGATATTAATTTGTATCCATCTTTTCAGGATATGAATCCGGTCAGTCCTATGAGTTGACATATAGAGCACTATTCGGGGACGATCTCGAAATGTTCCCTGGTATGTTTAGCGAAGAAGAGCTAAATGCTCAAGATGTTAACCTTAGTTTTTACAAACATTAATTGAGAGAATACTTTATAAATATTAATGGCATAATTTTTTTCAATAAAAAAACAAAATGTAAATAAAAAATCTTTGATAATGATCATATCGAAATCCTTCCTATCGCGAAAAAGCGTTCCTTGGGGTGAAAAAAAAACCATCAAAACTGTAAATTTCACAAATCAGCTTCATTGGTCCATGTGTTGTGGGTATCATCAAATCTCAACCATTTTACAAAAATGTTATTACCGTGCTTCTGTAGAACTTTTACGAGATCAGATAAATTAAGAGAATACTTTATAAATATTTATAGCATAATTTTTTTCAATAAAAAAACAAAATATAAATAAAAAATCTTCGATAATGATCATTTCGAAATCCTCCCTATCGCGAAAAAGCGTTCCTTGGGGTAAAAAAAAATCATAAAAACTGTAAATTTCACAAATCAGCTTCATTGGTCCATGTGTTGTGGGTATCATCAAATCTCAACCATTTTACAAAAACGTTATTACCTTGCTTTTGTAGAACTTTTTCGAGATCAGATAAATATCTGGATATTCAGCTTTCAATTATTCTTGTTCGTAAAATCCACCGACGATGGGCTCGTTCTGATAATCTTCAATATTATACGTCACATGATTGTTATTGTTCACTCAGCTAATGGTCAATATTTCTGTCGTTCAATTTGGGATATAACCCTTCGCGAAAACATTCTTAAACTTGCGTATTCGCACTTTGTCACCAAATTTTTCAATGTGCGATTGAATCAGTGGCCAATTGCTGTATGTCGAGTACATATGAATATTATATTTTTGGATGAGCGATTCAAAATCTGGATTATTTATTCCATAACTGTATAGAAACTCTGCATCGCCAAAACCAAAGTAACTCTGCAACGGGGATATCCATTCTAGTAGGAAATTTCGACTTCCCCCATCTGAACGTAAATAGCGTTATTTACCAGTATCATTGTGTATATAAATATGTATGAGAAATGACATTATGCTGATGTTCTTTTTTTTATCGAACCGCAAAAAAGTAAAATCAAATAAAATAAAATAAAAACAACAGAAACTCTGCAACGGAGATGTCCATTCTAGTAGCAAATTCTGGCGCATCCCATCTAAACGCAAGTGTCGTCATTTACCAGTATTATAGTATTTACAAATTCGTATGAGAAATAAAATTATTTCTACTTTTTTTACATAAAAAATAAATAAAAAAATAAAAATAAAATTAAAAAAAAACAAAAAACAAAAACAAAAGCAAAAAAAACAATAAAACAACAAAACAAAAGAAACTTTGCAACGGAGATATCTATTCGAGTAGCAAATTTTGACTCCATCCTATCTGAACGCAACTGTCGTCACTTACCAGTATTATTGTGGATGCAATTATATATGAGAAATAGAATGGCACAGACCCAACTCTACACACGCGACTCTACACGAGAAAGGCGATATATTTACGTGATTTGACACAGGAAAACTGACCAATGCATAACAAGACATGGGGAAATTCTCATATATATTTGCATCCACAATAATACTGGTAAGTGACGACAGTTGCGTTCAGATAGGGGGGAGTCAAAATTTGCTACTCGAATAGATATCTCCGTTGCAAAGTTTCTTTTCTTTGTTGTTTTTTGTTTTTTTTTTATTTTCTATTTTGTGTTTTTTTTCTTTTTTTATTTATTTTTCATATAAAAAAAAGTAGAAATAATTTTATTTCTCATACGAATTTGTATATACTATAATACTGGTATATACTATAATTCAATTTGGGATATAACCCTTCGCGAAAACATTCTTAAACTTGCGTATTTGCACTTTGTCACCAAATTTTTCAATGTGCGATTGAATCAGTGGCCAATTGCTGTATGTCGAGTACATATGAATATTATATTTTTGGATGAGCGATTCAAAATCTGGATTATTTATTCCATAACTGTATAGAAACTCTGCATCGCCAAAACCAAAGTAACTCTGCAACGGGGATATCCATTCTAGTAGGAAATTTCGACTTCCCCCATCTGAACGTAAATAGCGTTATTTACCAGTATCATTGTGTATATAAATATGTATGAGAAATGACATTATGCTGATGTTCTTTTTTTTATCGAACCGCAAAAAAGTAAAATCAAATAAAATAAAATAAAAACAACAGAAACTCTGCAACGGAGATGTCCATTCTAGTAGCAAATTCTGGCGCATCCCATCTAAACGCAAGTGTCGTCATTTACCAGTATTATAGTATTTACAAATTCGTATGAGAAATAAAATTATTTCTACTTTTTTTACATAAAAAATAAATAAAAAAATAAAAATAAAATTAAAAAAAAACAAAAAACAAAAACAAAAGCAAAAAAAACAATAAAACAACAAAACAAAAGAAACTTTGCAACGGAGATATCTATTCGAGTAGCAAATTTTGACTCCATCCTATCTGAACGCAACTGTCGTCACTTACCAGTATTATTGTGGATGCAATTATATATGAGAAATAGAATGGCACAGACCCAACTCTACACACGCGACTCTACACGAGAAAGGCGATATATTTACGTGATTTGACACAGGAAAACTGACCAATGCATAACAAGACATGGGGAAATTCTCATATATATTTGCATCCACAATAATACTGGTAAGTGACGACAGTTGCGTTCAGATAGGGGGGAGTCAAAATTTGCTACTCGAATAGATATCTCCGTTGCAAAGTTTCTTTTCTTTGTTGTTTTTTGTTTTTTTTTTATTTTCTATTTTGTGTTTTTTTTCTTTTTTTATTTATTTTTCATATAAAAAAAAGTAGAAATAATTTTATTTCTCATACGAATTTGTATATACTATAATACTGGTAAATGACGACACTTGCGTTTTGATGGGGCGCGCCAGAATTTGCTACTAGAATGGACATCTCCGTTGCAGAGTTTCTATTGTTTTTATTTTATTTTATTTTATTTTACTTTTTTGCGGTCCGATAAAAAAAGAACGTGAGCATAATGTCATTTCTCATACATATTTATATACACAATAATACTGTCAAAATTTGCTAGTCGAATGGACATCTCCGTTGCAGAGTTTCTGTTGTTTTTATTTTATTTTATTTTATTTTACTTTTTTGCGGTTCGATAAAAAAAGAACGTAAGCATAATGTCATTTCTCATACATATTTATATACACAATGATACTGTCAAAATTTGCTACTCGAATAGATATCTCCGTTGCAAAGTTTCTTTTGTTTTGTTGTTTTTTGTTTTTGATTTTTGTTTTTTTTGTTGTTTTTTTTATTTCATTTTTATTTTTATTTTCTATTTTTTTTTAAATTTTTTTATTTATTTTTTATATTAAAAAAGTAGAAATAATTTCACTTCTCATACGAATTTGTATATACTATAATACGGGTAAATGACGACACTTGCGTTTAGATGGGACGCGCCAGAATTTGCTACTAGAATGAACATCTCCGTTGCAGAGTTTCTGTTGTTTTTATTTGATTTGATTTGATTTTACTTTTTTGCGGTTCGATAAAAAAAGAACATAAGCATAATGTCATTTCTCGTACATATTTATATACACAATGATACTGGTAAATAACGCCATTTACGTTCAGATAAGGGAAGTCAAAATTTGCTACTAGAATGAATTTCCCCGTTGCAGAGTTACTTTGGTTTTGGCGATGCAGAGTTTCTATACAGTTATGGAATGAATAATCCAGATTTTGAATCGCTTATCCAAAAATATAATATTCATATGTACTCGACATACAGCAATTTGTCACTGATTCAATCGCACATTGAAAAATTTGGCAACAAAGTGCGAATACGCAAGTTTAAGAATGTTTTCGCGAAGGGTTATATCCCAAATTAAACGACAGAAATATTTACCATTAGCTGAGTGAACAATACCAATCATGTGACGTATAATATTGAAGATTATCAGAACGAGCCCTTAGTCGGTGGATTTTACGAACAAGAATTATTGAAAGTTGAATATCCAAATATTTATCTGATCTCGAAAAAGTTCTACAAAAGCATGGTAATAACGTTTTTGTAAAATGGTTGAGATTTGATGATACCCACAACACATGGACCAATGAAGCTGATTTGTGAAATTTACAGTTTTTATGATTTTTTTTTACCCCAAGGAACGCTTTTTCGCGATAGGAAGGATTTCGAAATGATCATTATCAAAGATTTTTTATTTATATTTTGTTTTTTTTTATTGAAAAAAATTATGCCATAAATATTTATAAAGTATTCTCTTAATCAATGTTTGTAAAAACTAAGGTTAACATCTTGAGCATTTAGCTTTTCTTCGCTAAACATACCGGGGAACATTTCGAGATCGTCCCCGAATAGTGCTCTATATGTCAGCTCATCGGACTGACCGGATTCATATCCTGAAAAGATGGATAAAAATTAATATGTCTCATGAGCATTGTTACGTCCTGGGGTTTTAGGAAATCCTTCGATTACGCGAGGGATGTCAAACCAAAAGGGACGAACCTGTCAAAATATTTATTCGCTCCTTTTAGACGGGAGTGTGCCCGTCAGGGATTGGAGCGCGAGCGTGACCATTAAATTTCATTGAGAAACTCGAAACTTACCTTGGCGATGCGAGGAGGGAAGAGTTAATCAATGACAATAATTCCTTCGCCCTCGTTCAACAATGTTGGCACCTCAGATGGTGCTTCAGACGCCCTGTCCTCGTTGTCGCTTCCTTCGGGGGTGGAATCTTCCTGAAGGGCGTAAGGACGGTGGGTCGGTCCTGGTTGGATCGGCCAATTTGGGTTGGGCGGGTCTGGCGAAATATACAGCGTGTAATGTAACTAGTAGTTTTCCTTCGGGGATAGTATAGTGCGTGCCACCCCGAACAAAACGCTTTTTTAAAAATTTCCGTAAAAAATTAATTGGCCGAGATATTTACGTTCAAAGTTTGCCATGAGTGAACAATGGGTCCATTTGCTCACAAACCAACATGTAAATCGGTGGGTGCGCGGGTTCGAGCCCACTTCGATTTTTTTTTTTTTTTTCAAGCTAATTCAATTAATTAGAGACAAAATAAAACCAAATCCTTCCATTGTTCCACAGTTCCATTAATAAATGAAATAATAAATGTAATTTTAACTGATGTGAAACGACATTTTGAGCTGTCAGTTTGAACGAACGGAGCGAAAACAAAGGATGGTGAGAAAGTCTACGGCTTGCGAAAATTTTACGATGCTGGAATCTATCGAGGAAAATACTTTTATCTTTGTGTACGGAAAAAAAAAATTTGATATAAACTATTAAGGGGGTAAAAATTTAAAAAATGTTATCTTGGAGCGATGAGGGATTCTAAATTTCCTTGGTAACGTTGTACGCGCCACAACCTCGCGGAAAATAGTAAAGCAAATTAACAAAATTTTACAACGTCCGGAACACATCCCTTCAAGGGGGTGAAATTGTTAACGAAATTAATCTTCGACCGATAAGAGAGTTGCAATTTTTTCATCAGCGTAAAAATAGTTAAACAATGTTGAATTTTTTTTGACTCCAAGCTGATATTAAGTTTATGTTTAATATTTTTTTTAAGGAAAGGAACGTCATTAAAATTCCCATACTTTCTACACGTATGGGAATTCCTAAACATTTTTACGTACAGTAAATTTTTTAATTCCCATAGATTCTCGAGTATGGATTTATTTTCTGTGATAAAAATTCACGTATGTGTGAAAGTATGGGAAATTTCAGTTGATTCAAGTCAACGTTGGAAATTTATTTCAAAAGAGGTACCATCCGCTGTACATGTATGGGAATTTTTTAACCTTTCCACACAAAGGAACGTTCCTAATATTCCCATACTGTTTAAACGTATGGGAATTATTATACATTTCTACGGACAGACATTTTTGTATTCCCATACATTATCGAGAATAGCAATATTTTTTTTGTTAGAAATTCCCATACGTGCAGAAAGTACGGAAAAATTCAGTCGATTTCATTCGACGTTCTTACACTTGAAAATTTCCGATAAAAAAATTATCATTTGTCTTACATGTATTGGAATTTTTTAATTTTTTCACGGAAAGGAATGTTATCTAAATTGCCATACTTTCTATACCTATGGAATTTCCTAAACCTTTCTGCGGGCACTAATTTTTACAGTTTCCAACACTTTCTCTAGTATGGCAATTTTGTTTGCGGGAATTCCCATACATGTATGAAGTATGAGAATTTGGAGTCGATCGAAGTCAGCGTCCTGACGATTAAAATTGCATGTTAAAAAAATGACCGTACGCTGTATATGTATAGAATTTTTTTTTACTCATCAACGTACGGAATGTTACTATCATTCCTATACTTTCTAAGCTTATGGGAATTAATGAACATTTCTACGCACAGTAATTTTTTAAATTTCCATACATTCTCAAGTATGGCATAGTTTGTTGATAGAAATTCGGGTACGTGCAGAACGTATGGGATATTTAAGTAGATTTAAGTCAACGTTCACACCGTTGAAATTTTTGTTCTTAATTTTGCCATATGCTGTAGACGTATAACTGAAAATCGACCTAGAATTGACCACAAGTTGACCAGAAGGTCGACTTTCGTTGAATTGTAGGTCAGCTTCTAGTCGACTTTTGGTTGCATTTGGTTATTTTCATCTTTGATGGTCAACTTCAAGTCGACTTTTGGTCAACTTTGCTGGTCAACTACAAGTCGACTTTTGGTCAACTTTTCTGGTCAACTTCAAGTTGACTTTTAGTCAACTTTTTATTTTTCTAAAGTTGACTTAAAGTCCTTGACAAGACCTTGACAAATTGAACTGAAATTAAACTGAAAGTTGACCTCAAGTTGACCAAAAGTCGACCAGTAGATCGACTTTCGGTGAACTCTAGGTCAACTTCTGGTCGACTTTTGGTTCAACTAGTCGAGGGAATGAGGAATTTTTATTTCAATCTTTGGACTGATCAATTTCAAGGCGACTTTTGGTAAACTTAAAAATTTTATATCTTTGAAGTCGAACAAAAGTCCTTGACAAGTCCTTGATAAGTTGAACTGAAAGTCGACCAAAAGTTGACCTAGAATTCACCAAAAGTTTACCAGAAGGTCGACTTTCGGTGAACTCACGGTCAACTTTCAGTCGACTTTTGGTTCAATTTGTCAAGGTCCAATAGTAAATTTTTTATTTTATTTTTTTCTTCAGACAGAATTGCATGCTCTTCGACATTCCTGACTCCTCGGGGAAACGAGGAATTTTTTTTTTGAACTCTGCTAGTCAACTTCAAGTTGACTTTTGGTTCACATTGCTGGTCAACTTTTTATTTTCATTCTTCCGAAGTTTATCAAAAAACCATGACAAGACCTTGACAAGTTTAAAGTCGACCGACAGTTGACCTAGAATTGACGAAAAGTGGACTTGATGTTGACCCGTGCATAGAACGAAAAAAATCCCTCGTTTTTCTGATGTGTCAGGAATTGCGAGAGGCATTCCTGACTAAAAAAAATATAAAATCAAACATTAACTCTTAGACCATGACAAATTAAACTAAAAATCGACTTAGAATTGACCACCAATTAACCAGAAGGTCGACTTTCCGTCAACTGTAGGTCAACTTTCAGTCGACTTTTGGTTCAACTTGACAAGGTCCAATAGTTAATTTTTATTTCATTTTGATCTTCAGACAGGATTGTACGCTCTTCGACATGCCTGACTTTTCGGGGAAACGAGAAATTTTTATTTTAATCTTTGCTGGTCAACTTCAAGTCGACTTTCGGTCTACTTTTTATTTTAATTTTCCCGAAGTTTATCATAATTTATTGACAAGACCTTCAAAAGTTGAAAGTCGACCGAAAGTTGATGTAGAATTGACCAAAAGTCAACCTGATATTGACCAATGCAGAGAACAAAAAAATCCCTTTTTTTCCTGATGTGTCAGGAATTTCCAAAGGCATTCCTGACTGAAGAAATATGAAATGAAACATTGTCTCCTGGACCTTGACAAGTTGAACTAAAAGTCGACCGAATGTTGACCATAAGGTAGACTTTTGGTGAACTTTCAGTCGACTTTTGATTCAATTTGTCGAGGTCCAATAGATCATTTTTTATTTTATTTTCTTCTCCAGACAGGATTGCATGCTCTTCGACATTCCTGACTCCTCGGGGAAACGAGGAATTTTTATTTTAATCTTTGATGGTCGAATTCAAATCTACTTTTGGTCAACTTTTTATTTTTCTGAAGTTGACTAAGAGTCCTTGACAAGACCTTGACAAACTGAACTGAAAGTCAACTGAAAGTTGACCTCAAGTTGACCAAAAGTAGACCAGTAGATCGACTTTCGGTGAACTTTGGGTCAACTTCTGGTCGACTTTTGGTTCAACTAGTCAAGGTAATGGGAATTTTTTTTCAATCTTTGGACTGATCAATTTCGAGTCGACTTTTGGTCAACTTTTCATTTTCATTTTTCTGATGTTTACCGAGAGTCATTCACAAGACCTTGACAAGTTGAAAGTCGACCGAAAGTTGACCGAGAATTGACCAAAAGTTGACCAGAAGGTCAACTTTCGGTGAACTCAAGGTCAACTTTCGGTCGACTTTTGGTTCAACTTGTCAAGGTCTAATAGTAAATTTTTTATTTTATTTTCTGCTTCAGACAGGTTTGCATGCTCTTCGACATTCCAGACTCCTCGGGGAAACGAGAAATTTTTATTTTCATCTTTGATGGTCAACTCCAAGTTGACTTTTGGTCAACTTTTTATATTTCTAAAGTTGACTAAAAGTCTTTGACAAGACCTTGACAAATTGAACAGAAAGTCAACTGAAAGTTGACCTCAAGTTGACCAAAAGTCGACCAGTAGATCGACTTTCGGTGAACTCTAGGTCAACTTCAGGTCTACTTTTGGTTCAACAAGTCAAGGTTATGAAGAAGTTTCATTTCAATCTTTGGACTGATCCATTTCAGGTCGACTTTTGGTCACCTTTTAATGTTTATATATGTGGAGTTGACCAAAAGTCCTTGACAAGTCTTTGATAAGTTGAACTGAACCAGAAGGTCGACTTTCGATGAACATAAGATAAACTTTTGGTTGACTTTTAATTCAACTTGTCAAGGTTCAATAGTAAATTTTTTATTTTATTTTCTTCTTCAGACAGAATATCATGCTCTTCAACATTCCTGACTCCTCGGGGAAGCGAGGAATTTTTTTTTGAACTCTGCTAGTAAACTTCAAGTTGATTTTTGGTCAACTTTGCTGGTCAACTTTTTATTCTCATTCCTCCGAAGTTCACCAAAAGTCCTTGGCAAGACCTTGCGACAAGTTGGAAGTCGACCAATAGTTGACCTAGAATTGACCAAAAGTCGACTCGATGTTGACCAGTGCATAGAACAAAAAAAATCTCTCGTTTTCCTGATGTGTCAGCAATTTCGAAAGGCATTCCTGACTAAAGAAATATAAAATCAAACATCAACTCTTAGACTGTGACAAATTGAACTAAAAATCGACTTAGAATTGACCACAAATTAACCAGACGGTCGACTTTCCGTCAACTGAAGGTCAACATTCAGTCGACTTTTGGTTGAACTTGTCAAGGTCCAAGAGTTTATTTTTATTTTATTTCGTTCTTCAGACAGGATTGCAAGCTCTTTGTCATTCCTGACTCCTCGGGTAAACGAGGAATTTTTATTTTAATCTTTGCTGGTCAACTTCAAGTCGACCTTCGGTCAAATTTTTATTTTAATTTTTCTCAAGTTTACCATAATTTATTGACAAGACCTTCAAAAGTTGAAAGTCGACCGAAAGTTGATGTAGAATTGACCAAAAGTCAACCTGATATTGACCAATGCAGAGAACAAAAAAATCCCTTTTTTTCCTGATGTGTCAGGAATTTCCAAAGGCATTCCTGACTGAAGAAATATGAAATGAAACATTGTCTCCTGGACCTTGACAAGTTGAACTAAAAGTCGACCGAATGTTGACCATAAGGTAGACTTTTGGTGAACTTTCAGTCGACTTTTGATTCAATTTGTCGAGGTCCAATAGATCATTTTTTATTGTATTTTCTTCTCCAGACAGGATTGCATGCTCTTCGACATTCCTGACTCCTCGGGGAAACGAGGAATTTTTATTTTAATCTTTGATGGTCGAATTCAAATCTACTTTTGGTCAACTTTTTATTTTTCTAAAGTTGACTAAGAGTCCCTGACAAGACATTGAGAAATTGAACTGAAAGTCAACATAATGTTTAGCTCAAGTTGACCAAAAGTCAACCAGTAGATCGACTTTCTGTGAACTCTAGGTCAACTTCTGGTCGACTTTTGGTTCAACTAGTCAAGGTCGTGAGGAATTTTTATTTCAATCTTTGGACTGATCAATTTCAAGGCGACTTTTGGTCAATTTTAGGTCAACTTTCGGTCGACTTTCAAGTCGTCAAGGTCTTGTCAAGGACATTTGGTAAACTTCAGAAAAATGAAAATAAAAAGTTAACCAAAAGTCGACTTGAAGTTGACCAGCAAAGTTGACCAAAAGTCGACTTGTAGTTGACCAGCAAAGTTGACCAAAAGTCAACTTGAAGTTAACCAGCAGTGATTAAAATGAAAATTCCTCGTTTCCCCGAGGAGTCAGGAATGTCGAAAAGCATGCAATCCTGTCTGAAACAGAAAATAGAATAAAAAAATTACTATTGGACCTTGACAAGTGGAACCAAAAGTCGACCGAAAGTTGACCTTCAGTTCACCAAAAGTCGACCTTCTGGTCAACTTCTGGTCAATTCTAGGTCAACTTTCGGTCGACTTTCAACTTGTCAAGGTCTTGTCAATAAATTTTGGTAAACTTCAGAAAAATGAAAATAAAAAGTTGACCAAAAGTCGACTTGAAATTGATCAGTCCAAAGATTGAAATAAAAATTCCTCATGACCTTGACTAGTTGAACCAAAAATCGACCAGAAGTTGACCTACAGTTCACAGAAAGTCGATCTACTGGTCGACTTTTGGTCAACTTGAGCTAAACTTTATGTTGACTTTCAGTTCAATTTCTCAATGTCTTGTCAAGGACTCTTAGTCAACTTTAGAAAAATAAAAAGTTGACCAAAAGTAGATTTGAATTCGACCATCAAAGATTAAAACAAAAATTCTTCGTTTCCCTGAGGAGTCAGGAATGTCGAAGAGCATGCAATCCTGTCTGAAGAAGAAAATACAATAAAAAATGATCTATTGGACCTCGACAAATTGAATCAAAAGTCGACTGAAAGTTCACAAAAAGTCTACCTTATGGTCAACATTCGGTCGACTTTTAGTTCAACTTGTCAAGGTCCAGGAGACAATGTTTCATTTCATATTTCTTCAGTCAGGAATGCTTTTGGAAATTCCTAACACATCAGGAAAAAAAGGGATTTTTTTCGTTCTCTGCATTGGTCAATATCAGGTTGACTTTTGGTCAATTCTACATCAACTTTTGGTCGACTTTCAACTTTTCAAGGTCTTGTCAATAACTTATGATAAACTTCGGGAAAATTAAAATAAAAAGTAGACCGAAAGTCGACTTGAAGTTGACCAGCAAAGATTAAAATAAAAATTTCTCGTTTCCCCGAAAAGTCAGGCATGTCGAAGACCGTACAATCCTGTCTGAAGATCAAAATGAAATAAAAATTAACTATTGGACCTTGTCAAGTTGAACCAAAAGTCGACTGAAAGTTGACCTACAGTTGACGGGAAGTCGACCTTCTGGTTAATTGGTGGTCAATTCTAAGTCGATTTTTAGTTTAATTTGTCATGGTCTAAGAGTTAATGTTTGATTTTATATTTTTTTAGTCAGGAACGCCTCCCGAAATTCCTGACACATCAGAAAAACGAAGGATTTTTTTCGTTCTATGCACGGGTCAACATCAAGTCCACTTTTCGTCAATCCTAGGTCAACTGTCGGTCGACTTTAAACTTGTCAAGGTCTTGTCATGGACTTTTGATAAACTTCGGAAGAATGGAAATAAAAAATTGACCAGCAATGTGAACCAAAAGTCAACTTGAAGTTGACTAGCAGAGTTCAAAAAAAAAATTCTGTCTGAAGAAAAAAATAAAATAAAAAATTTACTTTTGGTCCTTGACAAATTGAACCAAAAGTCGACTGAAAGTTGACCTTGAGTTCACCGAAAGTCGACCTTCTGGTGAACGTTTGGTCAATTCTAGGTCAACTTTTGGTAGACTTTCAGTTCAACTTATCAAGGACTTGTCAAGGACTTTTGTTCGACTTCAAAGATATAAAATTTTAAAGTTTACCAAAAGTCGCCTTGAAATTGATCAGTCCAAAGATTGAAATAAAAATTCCTCATTCCCTCGACTAGTTGAACCAAGAGTCGACCAGAAGTTGACCTAGAGTTCACCGAAAGTCGATCTACTGGTCGACTTTTGGTCAACTTGAGGTCAACTTTCAGTTTAATTTCAGTTCAATTTGTCAAGGTCTTGTCAAGGACTTTAAGTCAACTTTAGAAAAATAAAAAGTTTACTATAAAACAACTTGAAGTTGACCAGAAAAGTTGACCAAAAGTCGACTTGTAGTTGACCAGCAAAGTTGACCAAAAGTCGACTTGAAGTTGACCATCAAAGATGAAAATAACCAAATGCAACCAAAAGTCGACTAGAAGCTGACCTACAATTTAACGAAAGTCGACCTTCTGGTCAACTTGTGGTCAATTCTAGGTCGATTTTCAGTTATACGTTTACAGCATATGGCAAAATTAAGAACAAAAATTTCAACGGTGTGAACGTTGACTTAAATCTACTTAAATATCCCATACGTTCTGCACGTACCTGAATTTCTATCAACAAACTATGCTATACTTGAGAAATTTAAAAAATTACTGTGCGTAGAAATGTTCATTAATTCCCATAAGTTTAGAAAGTATAGGAATGATAGTAACATTCCGTACGTTGATAAGTAAAAAAAAATTCTATACATGTACAGCGTACGGTCATTTTTTTAACATGCAATTTTAATCGTCAGGACGCTGACTTCGATCGACTCCAAATTCCCATACTTCATACATCTATGGGAATTCCCGCAAACAAAATTGCCATACTAGAGAAAGTGTTGGAAACTGTAAAAATTAGTGCCCGCAGAAAGGTTTAGGAAATTCCATAGGTATAGAAAGTATGGCAATTTAGATAACATTCCTTTCCGTGAAAAAATTAAAAAAATCCAATACATGTAAGACAAATGGTAATTTTTTCATCGGAAATTTTCAAGTGTGAGAACGTCGAATGAAATCGACTTAATATTCCCGTACTTTCTGGACGTATGGGAATTTCTAACAAAAAAAATATTGCTATTCTCGATAATGTATGGGAATACAAAAATGTTCGTCCGTAGAAATGTATAATAATTCCCATACGTTTAAACAGTATAGGAATATTAAGAACGTTCCTTTGTGTGGAAAGGTCAAAAAATTCCCATACATGTACAGCGGATGGTACCTCTTTTGAAATAAATTTTCAACGTTGACTTGAATCGACTGAAATTTCCCATACTTTCACACATACGTGAATTTTTATCACAGAAAATAAATCCATACTCGAGAATCTATGGGAATTAAAAAATTTACTGTGCGTAAAAATGTTTAGGAATTCCCATACGTGTAGAAAGTATGGGAATTTTAATGACGTTCCTTTCCGTAAAAAAGTTATTAAACATAAACTTAATATCAGCCTGAAGTCAAAAAAAATTCAACATTGGTTAACTATTTTTACGCTGATGAAAAAATTGCAACTCTCTTATCGGTCGAAGATAAATTTTGTTAACAATTT
The DNA here is from genome assembly GCA_946863875.1 of Alloplasta piceator. NCBI lineage: Eukaryota > Metazoa > Arthropoda > Insecta > Hymenoptera > Ichneumonidae > Alloplasta > Alloplasta piceator. The sequence goes on from OX333075.1 coordinate 31,791,329, forward strand.
CACCCCCTTAAAGGGATGTGTTCCGGACGTTGTAAAATTTCGTTAATTTGCTTCACTATTTTCCGTGAGGTTGTGGAGCGTACAACGCTTTCAAGGAAATTTAGAATCCCTCATCGCTCCAAGATAACATTTTTTAAATTTTTACCCCCTTAATAGTTGATATCAAATTGTTTTTTTTTCCGTACACAAAGATAAAAGTATTTTCCTCGATAGATTCCAGCATCGTAAAATTTTCGCAAGCCGTAGACTTTCTCACCATCCTTTGTTTTCGCTCCGTTCGTTCAAACTGCCAGCTCAAAATGTCGTTTTACATCAGTTAAAATTACATTTATTATTTCATTTATTAATGGAACTGTGGAACAATGAAAGGATTTGGTTTTATTTTGTCTCTTATTAATTGAATTAGCTTGAAAAAAAAAAATCGAAGTGGGCTCGAACCCGCGCACCCACCGACTTACATGTTGGTTTGTGAGCAAATGGACCCATTGTTCACTCATGGCAAACTTTGAAAGTAAATATCTCGGCCAATTGATTTTTTACGGAAATTTAAAAAAAGGGTTTTGTTCGGGGTGGCACGCACTATACTATCCCCGAAGGAAAACTACTAGTTACATTACACGCTGTATAAGCGTGCGGGGTTTCGGAAAACCGTCGCCTTTCCTACTGGTCGAACCGGGTTCACCAACGGCGCACTTATTCCGTCGGCTGTAGGCTGTACCGGCGTTGGTACGTAAGGTGGGGAAGAGGGGTGGCGGTGGTGGTGACTGTGGTGGTGGTGGTGGTGGTGACTGTGGTGGTGGTGTTGGTGGTCTTAGTGCATCATGCACTTCTTATTCTCCTCCTTCTCCATCATCATCATCATCTTCTTCTTCTTCTTCTTCATCATCTTCTTCCCTTCATCATCAGCATCTAGTTCTTCATCTCCTTCTTCTCTTTCTTCATCTTCTTCCTCTTCTTCTTCTTCTTCTCCTTCTTCCTCCTCCTCCTCTTCTTCTTCTTCTTCTTCTTCTTCTGCCCCCAAATTGGATCGTCTGTGACGAGACATCTCCGCTGTAACAGAAATTTTTTTCTCTGTTAAAATATTGAACATCTCCAACAGAATTAAGTAATATATAAATGTATGGGAGATGGGAATTTGAAATTCACTTACCATGTGCATCAATAATTGGTCGGAGACGATTTACATTTTGCCAATTGAATAATCGGATCACCCGAACGGCTGAGTCCAGTACATCGAATGTATGTAGCAACCCGAGATTAAACGCTGCTATAAAATCCATTTTTCGCGCAGCATACAGAATCTTCCGCAGCTTACGCAATGCTGCTGCCTGATTAATCAAACGTACATCGCGTATGCACTCTTAAGGATAAAACGCCACTCTCAGTGGGGAAAAACGTTCGATCAGAAATTTAATAATGCCCGTTATATCGCTGTTGTTTCGTACTGTACTCATTTTAATTTTTTGATTTTGTACGGCCGTTCATTCTAAGTTTTCAAATAGAAGTGAAGTTAAGATTCAATCTCGATGTCGCACCAAGCCCGAGAAACAAGGATGGAAATTTTCGAAAAATATACCGGGTGTCCCATTTTAATCTTACAGTTGATTTATTTCGAAAAATATTGTTCCCATCAAAAATTGAGTGGGATGAAACTTTTAGGGTTCAGAGGGGGACGTTTAAAAAAGTTTTTTGTTTCGGTCCAAAATTCAAAATGGCGGCGTTGAGATGACTGAAATATTTTTTTAGAATGGAAACTTGATTTTTTTTTATCAAAATTTTTTTCGGATTAAATCTAACATCTTTTGTAGGAACATTTTTTTGATACAGCCCATAATAGAGGGTGTCCTATTTTAATCTTACAGCTGAATTATCTTGAAAAATACTGCTCTGATAAAAAATTGAGTAGAATGAAACTTTTAGGCTTCAGAAGGGGACGTTCAAAAAAATTTTTTGTTTTGGTCCAAAATTTAAAAGGGCGGTGTTAAGATGACCAAAAGGTTTTTCTAACAATGAAAACATGATTTTTTTTCACCAAAAAATGTGTCAAGTCAAAACTAACAACTTTTGTTGGAACACTTTTTTTATTCAGTCTATAAGAGATCACCATTTTTTACTATTTTAGTATTATCCGGGATAACCATGATGGTGGAATGGTGGAATGGTGGAATCTTTGAACACCTTCAAGAAGATTTCAGAAAACACTCACGAGGAGGATTCAGAAGACCTCCTCGGCTTCGTCACTATGCTGCAAACGCTAAAATAGTCGAAAATGGTGATCTTGTCTGAAATATCCGGGCTATAAAAAAGTCTTATGACAAAAGATGTTAGATTTGATCTGAAAAATTTTTTAGTAAAAAAAAATCATGTTTCCATTAAAAAAAAAATATTCCAGCCATCTTAACGGCGCTATTTTGAATTTTGGACCAAAACAACAAAATTTTTTGAACGTCCTCCTCTGAACCCTAAAAGTTTCATGTTAGTCAATTTTTTATCGGAGCAGTATTTTTCAAGATAATTCAGCTGTAAGATTGAAATGGGACACCCTCTATTGTGGGCTGTATCAAAAAAATATTCCTACAAAAGATGTTAGATTTAATCTGAAAAAAATTTTAGTGAAAAAAAATCATGTTTCTATTTTAAAAAAACATGTCAACCATCTTAACGCCGCCATTTTGAATTTTGGACCAAAACAAAAAAAAATTTTAAACGTCCCTCTCTGAACCCTAAAAGTTTCATCCCACTCAATTTTTGATTAGAGCAATATTTTTCAAAATAAATCAACTGTAAGATTAAAATGGGACACCCGGTATACATCTTCAAATGCAATATATTTTACCACCCAAGCGACCAGCACCACCACTCGAACCACTTGATAGTTACGAGGATGCTTAAAATTTGACACTGATCCATTTACACACACACACACACACACACACACCCACACGTACACACACACACACATTTTTTTTTCTCAATTTCCAAAATTCTCAGATTTCTATGTTTTTTTTTTATTTTCAAATGCAATGTATGAAAATGCAATGTTTAAAAATTATTATCAGAACATATAAGTATTATTTAAAAAATTTATGATATATATACTTGGCGGGGTGTATAGTTTGGCTCTCAAACCCGTAAATTCCTCCATTATCTTTCCATTATTCTTATCCTTCGTAAACCCTTATATTTATATAATTTTTTTTCATTTATTTTTATTTATTAGCTTATTGTATGCCATAGCGATTGTCGGGTGCATAATCCGACGTATCAAATCGAGGCAAATCGTCCCTATATTAGCTGTATATATCGGGGAGGGGTCCTAATGTGATACTCAGACTGCCGGTATCGGTGTAAAGTTATTTTACTATATCGACATTTTTTCTTTTCAGGGTAATTATAACGAAAGTCATGAAAAAGAGTGATTTTTAAAATGTCGAGAATTGCAAACTTCACATATGTCGGTTTCCATAAATTTCACTTCAGCTCGTGTAGCTGTGAAATGTCACCTTTGCGATTAAAGCCCTTGCACCAAAAAGGTCTACCCCATTTCCTCACAAGCTTAACATCTCGATGTCACCTAACGTTTTTCATTATCTTCCCGAAAACTGAAATTATTCATTAGTTTAAAAAAGTTTTTCTCTAATTCATTGTTTGATTTTTTACGTGAATCCGTGTCAATATCTCTATACTTTTTCAGCCGTGTTTTTTGTTTGGATTTTATACACGAAATCACGTGAAGTCAGACCCTCTCTAAAATCATTTGTATATCAAGCGGGAGAGTGAATATCCCCTCTTGATGTTATATCACCGGAAAAAACCATCTGTAAATAATAGTTCAGTTTTATGATACTGGCGATGATGAGACTCAAGGCCAATTTTTTTTGGGACTAATAGAAATATTTTTCCGAACGAGAACCCTCCGATGTTGATGTCTTATTTTTTATAATCTGCCAATTATATATGAGAATTCTTAAAAAGTTTTATCATGATACAAATGAAAGTTAACATTAACTACAATAAAAATTGAAATTATTTTGGATGTTTTTATTCCGATTTTGATGAAAAGTAGAAAGCAAATATTTTTCGATCGAGAGCCCTATTTTAATATTAATGATTCTCGCAATCTGTAGATGACATGCAAATGCTACGAGAAGGATTGACACGGAGATGCCGGATAATGTATCGGGATCCAAAGTTAGATTCATCCGGTAGCGAAACCTAAGAACTGACTAAGTAGGGAGCGCAAAGCCCCGTCGACCATGCGAGACGTCGAGGTTTGTTAGGATAAATTCTGAAAATTGTTGAGATTGTCCACGTAACAATAATATAGATATAGAGCTCGGAGTTTGGATGCAGAATGTGGTTATTTTTTAGGTTGGGGTCGAAAGTTGCTTTTACTCGTTTACTGCATTTGCGTCCAGGAGTGAGTAGCATAATCTGTAATGAGCTGAGAATAATTGACGACAAATCTCTCTTTCTCTCTCTCTCTCTACACCACGCCGTCAAATGCGAGTCGCGAGCGAGCTATTTACTTACGTCGCCATATTGCTGACGTCAGAATTAAGTCATACCTCTCCTTAGGTTCCCAATATCATGAAAAAATCAGATCTTTCATACTCACAATAACCGTGATTTTTGTTATAATTTCATATTTATCTGGAGTTGTTGATGTGAGGATTACTTACTTTGCTCATATTCTGTGGATGTAACATAAATTTTATGCAAAGCTATAAGCAGTTATTTTAAAAACTTTAAACAGAAATCGAATAAGTGGGCTGGCTCCTTCATGATATATATTTTTCACGAATTTCCATGTAATCTACGGATTGTGCGGAACAAAAATTGTTAGTTAAAATGTTGTTATTCATTCGGATGTTTCAACGTTACGAGAATTTTGATTTTCCTATCTGAAAGCCCATGGTTCTTGGAAATTGTTATTGTTATTATAATTACATAAAAATGTATTCATATTTGAGAAAAGTAACCCTCCTCAAAATTATGACAATGCACATTTTCGAGAAATTTTGATATTTGTTTCTGACCATAGACCTAAAGATATAAATATAATTGATTTTTCTCGTAATGTGCCGACGAAATTCAAATTTTGTGAAAATACGCTAAGACATCCAAGATTTTTCTGAATAATACAATATATATGTATTTTTTTTCCGAACGAGGCCCTTGAAAGTGATGATTACTTATGCCTTCTCATCCTCTGCGGCTCGCATAGGAGTCTTACGTGAAGTTATAAAAATCATTTTAAAAAACTTAGAAAGACAGGATAAAAAAAGATTGTATTGTTCATGATTCAAATTTCAAAGTAAACTTCTATATTATTCGCAGAAGATAAGAAAAAAATTACATTGATATGCTCAGACCTTTGGTGAGAAAAAATAATAAATTTTCTAAAAATCCAATTGCTTCATGAAAAAAAAGTTTTCCGAATTTTTATATCAACCATAGAATTTATATATACCACTAATTTTAGTGGACCCGCGGGCAGAACACGATAGAAATTTTTGCTGAAATAATTAAATCATCATAGCTTTGAAATATCTAGATATCAATCTATCATGATGAAACTTTTTTCCATTTGAATGCTATCTAGGGATATTGATAAAAAATAAAATAGTGAATATCAATGGGCCTTTCACCAAAAATATTTGATTTCGCATTTTCCCCAAAAATCATGCATGAACTACAAAAAGTCTAAATCATTAGCAATCTCATAGCTTAGAATACACTGACGTACGAGATGCGGAGAACAAGTTAAAGAGATGACAGAGAGATAAAGAGAAAGAGAGAGAGAAATAACGTTGCCGGAGAATTGCTTGAATAACTCGAAAATTGTGAATTGCGATGATCGTATATGCAGCTATGTGTCGATAATATGCGTTGCGACGAAAAAAGTTGAACCTTGTTTGTATACATTTGTATACATCATAAATTTGACACTCGACACTCTGCGCGTGAGAGCGCGAGCGGGCGAGAGCGAGAGAGAGAGAGAGAGCACGAGCGAGCGAGAGAGAGAGAGAAAGAGCGCGTGCGGGTCAACGCCATCGACGACGCCGTCATCTAACGCTTTCTTCAAAAAATCATGGGCATCTCATCGAAAATCCCCAGCCCGCCCCTCCCCCGCACACACGCACATGCACGCACATACACGCAACACATGCTAACGAAAAAAAATCTCAAATCCCCCCACCCTGCCGCCCACCACATACCTGCCACCCACCACCCACCTGCCACCCACCACCCACCTGCCACCCACCACCCACCGTCCGCCACCCATTGTCCGCCACCGACCATCCGCAAGCCACCCATGACTCACGACGCGGTTTGTGTCTCGGCTAAGTGGCTCGAGTCTCGGCTAAAAAAGGTCGGTAAATGTCGGGATAGGGATCTTGATCCAGGGCCCCCTTACATCACCCTCGGCTCCCCCCCACCCTTAGGCTTCCCCCTCCCCGGTATACCCTGCCCGCTACAGATCCCGCGCTCCAGACCCCGCGCTCCCCCGTTCCCTCACCCCCCCTGAGATCCCGGAGTTGAAACATACATAGCTCTATTACTATTAATTTTTTATTTCCCTCTCTTAGCGGCCAATCGTTTAAATATCGCATACTCATCTCAACTATTGAACGTCGATGACATCCGCGACGTACGCAGAAATGCGACCAGGCCTGGATTTGCGATGTTTTTCGTGGATGCACGTGACGATTGAGCGAGTTCATTAGAATATTCAAGATTCTAATTGACCATAAAGAGAGCGATGCTCTAATTAAGGTTCAATTCAAAAATCGCATAACGATCATTGTACATAATGCGTCAGTAATCGTAAGCAAACTACAGTAGACGATCAGATAACTCAACTCGGAGCGACTGGAAACGTTCGCATAACTTAACTTTCCCCTCATTATTTCACTCACTTGTCCAAGCGCATAAGCACTGCGCATGTTGGCAATACGCATGCTCATAGATGTTTCGCAGTCGGTCAAAAGTTTGAATTTGGGAGAAACGGTCATAAAGGGAGTTAAGAGATGCAAATGTGTTCCCATGGTAATGAATTAAGTTATTCAAGCGGTCAAGTTATCTGATCGTCTACCGTACTTGACAGTAAAATATACAAGTGATAATAATCTGTGCTAACACTATATGAGTAGGTATACTAATTTTCTACCTTATCTCGTGGAAATCCTATGGCCCCTCCCGGGTGCCCTAACCCTGCACGTCGGGTTTTCTAGTTTGGCTTGGTCTTTTATAATTTACGTACGCTAAATTTTTGGCTTGGCTTGTGTGATTCGTGTTTTTTTTTTAAATTTCAGATTTCAAATTTTTAGGATTTCCTCTAAATCTTGAATTTTTGGGATTTTTTTTTTTATTTCAAATTTTGGGGATTTTTTTTTATTCGAATTTTTGGGATTTACATGTATACATACGAATATTCGACTACAGTGTATGCTCCCACAACTTGACGCTTCGGGACTGGAAGCGCTCCCATAATTTAACGTTTTCCCAATTCTCCCACTCTCGTGTTTCAACGCATGCGTACTGCCTTTTTTTAAATTGATGTATGCATAGAACAAGCGCGCGAAATTTAACCTAAGATTCGTACCTCCGTGTTAGAGCCATATATACATTTCAAAATCAGACAGCGATATATTTTGCAAATTTGTTGAAGTTTAATAAGAGTTTTATGTTAATAACTCTGGATAAAAAGAATTGAACAGAAAATACATTTATCCGTAAGTTGGAACGCGCGAGATACATTTTTCTAGAAAATGTTTTACAAAGTTGCACATATATCAAGAGTCGCGGCAGCGATTCGACGCCAAGTATTGAAGAAACTGAGAGTCTCAGTCGAGATTGTCGTGCACTCTTATATATGCGAATATGCCTCCTGCCGAACCCGATTTAAATTTCAATCAAATATTACTAAAAAACACGACCATTATTTTAAGATCTATGAGCTTTAGTGATCTAGAAATAATTATATCTTTTATTTGATACCATTGTCATTTTTTTCCGCCCACACGACACTGAGAAATCATGTTATTGGGCGAATTAATCCGAATATTTAGCTTTGGAAAATTGGTCAACCTTTCGCCGGTCACGTCGCTATATATAGATATACTAGCCCATGTATAAGCGGTGTAATACTTTTACAGAGAGGCCTGGCATTAGTTTGGGAAAATTCGAGTGTGCGCGAGAACACGGCGTTCCCCCACCCCGCCAACCGTAGCCTCGGGCTTATACACACGCTTCCATGTGTATTCTATCTCTATATATGGAAAAGAGTATATGTGTGTATTTGCGAGTGTGTCGAGTATTTTGTTTATATATACGATGTATATTGAGTTGGTCGTTATTTCAGGTACCAACTTATATTCAGGTGGTCATTCGAGATTTTATGCTTTAAATCAAGAGCTGCGGCAGCGACTCGACGCAAAGTATTAAAAAAACTGAGAGTCTCAGTCGAGATGCCGCGCACTCTTATATACGTGAATATGCCTCAATCCACGCTGCTTTTACACTTCAATTCGATATTATTCGAAAACGAGACAACTTTTTTAACCTTTTACGAATCAAGAGTCGAGGCACCGACTTGATGCTAAGTATTAAAAAAACTAAGAGTCTCAGTCGAGATGTCGCGCACTCTTATACACGCGAATGTGCCTCAATCCTCGCCGTTCTACACTTCAATTCGATATTACTAAAAAACGAGACAACTTTTTTAACATCCTACGAATACACTTTTCTTAAAAAAAAATTAGCTTCCCATTGATACCAATATTTTTTTTCCCTCTACGCGATACTGAGATATCATAATATTAAGCGAATTATTCCGAATATTTATCATCAGAAAAATTTTCCAACCGGTCACGTCTCTATAGGTATACAAGCCCGTGTATAAGCGGTGTAATACGATTTTATATAGAGCGGGGCTTGTATGTGGTAGAATTTTTATTTTAAAATTAATATTAACATAATTTTTATTGTAAAATAGCATTATCTATGAATATACAGCATTGTACAGGGTGACCATTCGGGGGTGGCTATGCTTTTTTAAACCGAATTCGAGGGCGATTTTGACTGATGTTAAGTACGTATCGCGAAGGATTTTTTCCGCTCTTTTTGAAAAAAAATATGGTATAATTACCCGATTTGTAGTTTTTGCTGTGGACAAATTTTTTTTCCGAAAAAAATGGAAAATGCATTTAAAAAATGTATTATTGAAGTTCATATTTTTCCGAATCCAGAACACTCGTACTAGAGTGCTTAACATTTTTTTTTCGCATTAAAGAAAAATATCAAAGTTTATTAAAAATGATGATTTTCGTCGAACGAAGGTGCCGCGTGAAGTGCGCCGTGCTATCGTCCCGTCAGTCGGTCTGAGCTCACGGCTGTCGAGGGTCCCGCCATCGAAGTGACCAAATGTCATTCTCAATGACATTTGGAAATCACTTTGGACGAAAAATTCTAATGACAGGGGGATAGTAATACCGGCAGACAATATGACGAGACTTGTAAGGTCCCGTTAAGACGAAATATTAAAATTAAAAAAAAAAGATTCGATATTTTTTAGATTGAAATTAAATATGCAAAAAATCGCTTCATCAGAGCGGCAGTTGGTATTAGAGGGTTTTCGAGGTCGCTCATTACGAAATTGCAATGCAAATTTTTCAATTCAAGATGGCGGACCAAAAATGAAAAAAAAAACTACTTGATGAGAGCCGAAGTTTGTATTCAATGGTTTTCGGAGTCGCTGATTACGAATTTGTAATGGAAACTTTGAAATTAAAGTTGACGAATCCTGTATGGCAAACTAAAAATGCAAATAATGACTGGACCTGGGCAAAAGTTAGTATTTCAGGGTCTTAGGGGTCGCCGATCACGAATTCGCACTGAAAATTTAAAATTTCGAGGTAGCGGATCCAATATGGCTGTCCGAAAATGCAAAAAAAATCGCTTAATCTCCGCGAAAATTGGTATTCCAGAGTTTTTACGATTGCTTGTTAGAAATTTGCACTGAAAATTCAGAAATTCAAAATGGTGGCCCGAAAATGCAAAAAATCACTTGATCTGGGCAAACGTTGGTACTTCAGGGTTTTCGGTGTCGCCGATTTCGAATTTGCAATAAAAATGTAGCGATTCAAGATGGCAAAATGTGGCAATTCAAGTCCCGAACGAATTTTATCCTACTCCAACGAAGAGCTGTGTCGTTATCATTCGAATTGTTTGAGCAGTATCAAGCCCACGTTGGGCACGCACCCCGTGATATTTTTGGTGTAAGAGATTTGAAAAAAAATCGTTTTAATCGTGGGTTAAAAGAAGTTAATACTCTGATGCGGTTTTCAAGAGGTACATTTCAAATGTAATGTTGCTCTGAAGAGCACCTCTGTTATTTCCATTTCAACTGTATGTGCAGTCTCTAATCCACGTTGGACAATCATCGACTGAAATTGTTGATGCAATAACCATGGAAAAAAACCATTGCGGCGATGGGTCAAGTACAGTCTATACTCTGATGCAACGAGCGCAAGACAAATTGAGTATTGCCATGACGAGGACCTGCGTCATTTGTATTGAAACTTTCCCATCGGTATTCAACCCATTTTAAACAAGCTCCAACTGCTGGGTAAAAACGCTAATATTTGAAAAAACTGAATTACACGATGGGTTAGAATTAATTAATACGAGGATGAAAGGCGTGGGACATCCCGATCAAATTTTATCCAGCTCCAACTAAGAGCTGTGTCGAAATCATTCGAATTCTTTGAGCAGTATCTAGCCCACGTTGAGCACGCAGCCAGTGATATTTTTGGTGTAAGAGATTTGAAAAAAAAGTCGTTTTGATATCTGGAGTCAATCTTTGAATGAGTACATTTTGGACGAGTAAAATACGTTCAACTGTATGATCTAATAGTGCCTGTAGTTGGACTTCTGCACTACTCTCTGTAATCCTGATTGCATCACGTGGTGGATAACAACGCTTTTTTGCTTTCATCACTTTTTCGTAAGACGGATATAGCTTACAGTTATTTTCCTTCCCTAATCTTCTCATTCCCTGGTAAGTACTCTTGGAGAATTTATATTCAATCATAGCGGAAAGTGCAGCCTCTTCGGATAAAGTAATTTCATCCGTTGCTGAGTAAGCTTTACGATACTTGGAAGCTCTTAAAGGACTCGTCATTGTTACGTCCTTAATAACTTTTGCAGCGTCGGATTGTCCTGAAGAACGAAGGCTCATCTGAGTAGCGTATGCTAACTCGACCGAGTTGAACGATGTACGAATATCTTGGGTCTTCCTTCGTTTAGATCTTTCACTGGACATTGTAAACTCAAGGGACGGGCGGCCGCCCGTATTACCCGGGCTTGTTACTACAGTGTCTGTAAGTGCGGCGAAACATACCTGCTTGCTAAGCCATTCACCGTTATTCTTGAAAAATACACAGGATTTTCTGTGAGCTTGTTGCCACCTCGTTCTCATTTGATTGAAGAGTACCGAAAAAGTCTGTTTCGAGTCCTTAGGCACTACAACTGTACGTCCGGTGTCCTTGGAAATTTTTTCTACCATAAATTCGATCAAGGAAGCGAATTTATCGGATAAATGCTCGGTGATTATCAGAAATACTTCTTTCCTTGTCAGCACCAATTCTTTGTAACCGGATCCTGTAATAAAGACATAAAATTGTAGAAAATTGGTGTTTAAGGAAAAGATAAAATTTTCAATTAATACAATAACTTGAACAATGTACATTATTTTACCAAATCAATAACCGCAATAATTGAAATAATTTAAAAAAAATTAGACAGAAAATAATGACATGGATTTGGTTAAAAGAAAGCTTTGCTTACTATATAATATATATATATTCAAATATTATATTTGAATGTTATAACATTTCATTCATATTTAAGAAATTTTTATGTGGTCGATTTTAATATGTATAGATATATATATATATATATATATATATATATATATATATATATATATATATATGCATACGTATATGTCATAATTAAATCACAGAAAATGTATATATATATATATATATACACATACATATAGATTAAAATAATTCATTTCAAGCGTATAACAGCCGTCTTGTCCGTTATGATGCTACTTCACCCATTCTCAGGTAGAGGCGCAGAGGCTGCTCAATAGTGCCGCGTGCACGCTCGGCTACCGCACGATGCGAAAAAAATCATAACGGACAAGACGCACGTTTTCCGCAGGTAACTCTTGTAAATTTCGAAAGCTTATACATTAAACTAAAGGCCGAGACTAAGAACTTTGCAAAATGTGACAAAATATATAACTTTTCGGACCGTTGAAAATATAAGTTTTTAAAATTATTTAATTTTATTTATGCCGAAGGCTATACTACATTTCAATCATTTATACATAAAGTTTAGATTCAACCGATGTAAAAATATGTTCTACATACCTCCAGAAGTCGTATCCATGTTGCAGAATTGAAATTAAACCCGTCACTTTAAAGTTATGGGTTTTCGAAGTCAGCGTTATTTTCGTCTGTTCAGCGCGTGACACGTACACTCTTCTCGAACACTAACTGCCAACTGACGCTGCGGCGCAGGTATACACTTAAAGGGCTTTCCCTTCCACAATAGAATGCAGTTACTAGTCCTCTACCTGAATGACTACTCATCTGACCCTATTTCGAAAATTTATTTTTCGGGGTTTTGGCCAGGTTTTTGGGCTTTTCTCCTACTGTGCGACGGGTTAAATATAGTATATACTCTGATGCAACGAGCAACAGAAGCGAGTCCGGAATTTCATCTTGCTTATGCCGAACGGCTCTGTCATTTTCAGTGGAATTTTCTCAGCAGTATCTAGCAGGTAATTGCTGGTACTTTTGACGCTGATGATTCCAAGAAAACCATTTCCATCGAGGTCCGCGTAAAGCTGAAATTTTCTGAAAAAAATGGCAAGCTGTGCAAGTTCTATTTCAGGCTTAGTACGACGAAAATCTTTATCATTTCTATTTGAATCTTCTCAATGGCATCTCGTCCTCATTGAGGAAGCACGTACTCGTGGAGGGTGAGATGCAGGAAATTTCAAAAAATCGTATTTCACTCTGGCCTCGAGCGATTGCCTACAGGGATGGTAAGTGCCGGACGCTCAAGTCGAACCTGACTTAGCTTTCTTGAACGGCTCCTTTGTTTGAATCGTATTTTCCTCAGCAGTATTTAGCCCACGTCGGGCGAGAACTCTCTGATAAGAAGGATGCCAAAAACGTTGGATTAATAATTTTCCAAGTTGGTAAAATAAGGTGAATGACCCGATGGAATTTTTGAGTAGCGCAAGTCAAATTTAGTATTGCCATGCCAAGCACCTGAGTCATTTGTATTGTAATATTCTCATCGGTATTTAACCTACTTTGGGCAAGCTCCAACTGCTAGGTAAAAACCCTAATACAAAAAAGAAGGGAATTTCACTATGGGTTAAAATCAATTAATACGAAGATGGAAGGCGCGGGACGTCCCGATCAAATTTTATCCTACTCCAACCAAGAGCTTTGTCATTATCATTCGAATTCTTTGAGCAGTATCTAGCCCACGTTGAGCACGCACTCAGTGATGATTTTGGTGCAAGAGATTCGAAAAAAAGTCGTTCAGATCGTGGGTTAAAAGAAGTTAATCCACCGATGCGGATTGCAAGAGGAACATTTCAAATGTAATGTTGCTCTGAAGAGCACCTCTGTCATTTCCGATTTAAATTTATGAGCATTCTCCAAGCCACGTTGGACAAGCATCGACTGAAAATGTTGATGCAATAATTATGGAAAAAAGCCATTTCGATGACGGGTTGAATACAGTCTATACTCTGATGCAACAAGCAACAGAAGCGAGTCCGGAATTTCATCTTGCTTATGCCGAACGGCTCTGTCATTTTCAGTGCAAATTTCTAACAAGCAATCGTAAAAACTCTGGAATATCAATTTTCGCGGAGATTAAGCGATTTTTTTTTTGCATTTTCGGACAGCCATATTGGATCCGCTACCTCGAAATTTTTAATTTTCAGTGCGAATTCGTAATCGGCGACCCCGAAAACCCTGAAATACTAACTGTTGCGCAGGTCCAATCATTATTTGTTTTTTTAGTTTGCCATACGGGATTCGTCAACTTTAATTTCAAAGTTAGCATTACAAATTCGTAATCAGCGACTCCGAAAACCATTGAATACAAACTTCGGCTCTCATCAAGTAGTTTTTTTTTCATTTTTGGTCCGCCATCTTGAATTGAAAAATTTGCATTGCAATTTCGTAATGAGCGACCTCGAAAACCCTTTAATACCAACTGCCGCTCTGATGCAGCGATTTTTTGCATATTTAATTTTAATCAAAAAAATATCGAATCTTTTTTTTTTTAATTTTAATATTTCGTCTTAACGGGACCTTACAAGTCTCGTCGTATTGTCTGCCGGTATTACTATCCCCCTGTCATTAGCATTTTTCGTCCAAAGTGATTTCCAAATGTCATTGAGAATGACATTTGGTCACTTCGATGGCGGGACACTCGACAGCCGTGAGCTCAGACCGACTGACGGGACGATAGCACGGCGCACTTCACGCGGCACCTTCGTTCGACGAAAATCATCATTTTTAATAAACTTTGATATTTTTTTTTAATGCGAAAAAAAATGTTAAGCACCCTAGTACGAGTGTTCTGGATTCGGAAAAATATGAACTTTAATAGTACATTTTTTAAATGCTTTTTCCATTTTTTTCGGAAAAAAAAATTTGTTCACAGCAAAAACTACAAATCGGGTAATTATACCATATTTTTTTTCAAAGAGAGCGGAAACAATCCTTCGCGATACGTACTTAACATTAGTCAAAATCGCCCTCAAAATCGGTTTAAAAAAAGCATGGCCACCCCCGAATGGTCACCCTGTAGATATAGATTATCTATATATTTATAAAGTATATTTATGAATATAATATCGCATTACATACAGCATTATCTATACATATATATTTATAGCATATCTATATATTTATATAGCACATGTATGAATATTCACCTTTATATATTATGATATAGACGAGGGTGGTGATTATTCGAGATTCGAGATTGAAATCTAATACTTGTGAGTGTATATGGCATTATCGATATATATAAAGTTTTTGTACGTATATTATGATATATATTAGAGTGGTCATTCGAGATTCAAATTTTCTATATTTTTAAATAGATATGTATTTAAAATTATGATATACATTAGGGTGGTCATTATAAAGTTTGTGTACGTATATCAAGAGTCGCGGCAGCGACTCGACGCGAAGTATTAAAGAAACTGAGAGTCATAGTTGAGATTGCCGCGCACGCTTATATACGCGAATATGCTTTCCGCCGAACCCAATTTGAATTTCAATCCGATATTACTAAAAAACACGACCATCTTTCTAATATCTATGAGCTCTAGTGATCTAGAAATGATTTCATCTTTCATTTGATACCATTGTCATTTTTTTCCGCCCACGCAATACTGAGATATCATGATATTGCGCGTGTTAATCCGAATATTCAGCATCGGAAAAGTCAGTCAACCTTTCGCCGCTCACGTCGCTATAGATATACAAGCCCATGTATAAGCGGTGTAATACGACTTTTACAGAGAGGCCTTACATTAGTGTGGGAAAATATGAGTGTGTGTGAGAACACGGCGTTCCCCCACCCCGCCAACCGTGTTCTCGGGCTCATACACAGGCTTGCATGTATATTCTATCTCCATATATGAAAACGAGTATATGTGTGTATGTGCGAGTGTGTCGAGTATTTTTTATATATCGTAACGGTAGCGAATATCGTTGAATGCGTACCTGCAGGATTCGGATCTCGAATCGGAAATAAAGCGCAGTAGATCAGGTTTAGGGTGAAATTCTCAAGTTTATTTATTAACGAGCTTCTATTGGTTCGTTTTCATTATTTATTTGTGTCTGTCAAGTTTTGAAGCCGTAAGTTTAATAGGTTGATTTGGAATAATAATATTGTGGCAGGTCCGTGGCTTGCCGTCCTGATTGTCTGGCCGTTGTCCGCTGGCGCCCGCTCTTGTTCGTGGCTCCTTCGCTGTGTTTTTTTATTGTGCGGGCTGCCTGGGAGGGGTTGCTGGCGCTCTCGCGACGTACGGGTTGGCCGCGCTCTCGCGCTGTGCGCGCGGACTCCGGTTCACGGGCGCTCTCTCTGTGCTCTCCGCTGGATTGGGCTGCTTGGTGGGGGGAGCGCGCCATGCTGTTCTCCCTCGTTCCACCGTTCCTTTCTGTCGCGCTGCTCTGATTGGCGGACGCTCTCTCCGGGCTTTCCGCTGGATGTGGCTGCTTGGTCGATGTTCGATCGATTGCCGAATACCTGGCACAAGATGGCGGCGGTTCGTGGTGCGGTGACGGCGTGTTCCTTCACGTCGTTGCCTTTTGGTGCGTGATTCGTTTTTATTCTCGTGTATTTTTGTGTTTTCTTGTGATGATATCGGCCGTGTGTTCGTCTCGTCTCTTATAGTTAGCTGTGCATGACTCCTGGGTTAAAATACCCCCGTTTTCTTTGTTTTTTGTGTGTGGCATCGTCGCGTGGTCCTTGGGTGGGTGTTGGTGCGTGTGTGTCCCTCGCTCCCGGTTCAACCGTGATTTCTTGTGTTACGGTCCGTTCCCCGGCCTGAGGGATTCTTAATTTGTTCCCGGCCGTCTCCGCTGTGTGTTCGTGTGATTTTGATATCTCCAAAGTGTTTCTTTGGGCTCAAAATTGTCCTAGTGACTTTTTCGTGGCAGTGTGTGTGTGCGTGTGTCGCACCGTGTCTTCCCTCTCTCTCGTTCGTTCCTCTTTATCGCGAATGGCTCAACTGTTTGGTTTTACCTTCTTACTTAATGCCAGAAGGTATCGCTCGCAGTCTTGCTCGTTCTCGAGTGTCTTTCCCTGGTTTTGGTCACCCTTTCATACCCGTTTTTCCCCGATGCTCGTTTTTCCTCATTGGTCGTTCCGTCCTCGTCATTGTGTTAGTGTTTGGCGTGTATTTCTCTCTTTTATGTCGACATCTGCTCTCCATTGGTGTGTTTTGACGTTATTTCGTAGCTCGTCGTTCATTGGATTGTGGATTGCGTGCTTTTCGCACGTCATCGAGGGCCGTAGTTGGTGCTTTGGGGGCCCTGGCCTGCCAGGGCGGTCGTTATTCCCGGTATCAACTTACATTTGGGTGGTCATTCGAAATTTCATGCTTTGAATATATATTTTATATTTCTGAGGCATTGCAGCTATCACCGAGCGGCCATTACCTCGACATTTTTTTTTCGTGTCACCGATTTTCTTTCTGTTACTTTTCGACAAAAAAAACATAAGAATTTCTCAAAAACAATTGTTTTTCATTTTCTCCCGTTTTAACCTCTTTCAAAGTACAATTTTGGTTTTTTCGACAAGAGTGTATCCTCCGATTTTTTTCAAATAAATTGACGGAAAAGTACATTTAAAACCTTATCTTTTGATAGCTGTCCTATCATAGAGAAATAATTTTTTAATTTTTTCTGTGTGTATGAAACTTTGAAAAATGTGTATTCAATGTATACAAGCATAGACATAAATATTGTAACTGTATTAATAAATAATATCATCTACAACGTTACCTGGGTACTCACTCCTTTTTTATGAATGAAAATACATTTTTCAAAGTTCCATACACATAGCAAAAATCGAAAAATGATTTCTCCATGATCGGATAGCGATCAAAAGATGCGGTTTTAAATGTACTTTTTTGTCAATTTATTTGAAAAAAATCGGAGGATACACTCTTGTCGAGAAAAAAATTGTACTGTGAAGGGTGTTAAAACAGAAGAGGAAAAAAATAATTGTTCATTTTTCATTTATGTGTACATAAATATTATAACTGTATTAATAAATGATAGCATCAACAACGTTATCTATGTACCTACTCCTTATCTTACGAATAAAATCACATTTTTTAGAGTTCCATACACATGGAAAAAATCAATAAAAGATTTCTCCACGATAAAATAGCGATAAAAAGACGCGGTTTGAAATGTCCTTTTTTTGTCAATTTATTTGAAAAAAATCGTAGCATACACTCTTGTCGAAAAAAAAATTGTACTTTCAAAGGTGTTAAAACGGAAGAGGATGAAAAATAATTTTTTTTGAAAAATACGTATGTTTTTTTTTGTCGAAAAGTAACTGAAAAAAAATCGGCGACACGAAAAAAAAATGTCGAGGTAATGGCCGCTCGGTTATAGCTGGAGTGCCTCATATATATATAAAAGAGTATGCGCGTGTGCGAGTGCTCACGAGTGTTTTTTACTAAATACGATGTATATTAGGGTGGTCGTTATTTCAGGTATCAACTTACATTTAGGTGAGTAGATGAATAAGGCCGGTCCTGTCCCAAGATCCCTACCCCGACATTTACCGACCTTTTTCAAGCGAGACTCGCGCCACTTAGCCGAGACTCGAACCACTTAGCCGAGACACAAACCGCGTCGTGAGTCATGGGCGGCTTGCGGATGGTGGGTGGCGGACGGTGGGTGGCGGGTGGCAGGTGGGTGGCGGGTGGCAGGTGGGTGGTGGGTGGCAGGTGAGTGGTGGGCGGCAAGGGGGAGGGGGGGATTTGGGATTTTTTTGTTAGCATGTGTTGCGTGTATCTGCGTGCACGGCTTACGGACGGTGGGTGGCGGGCAGTGGGTGGTGGGTAGCAGGTGGCAGGTGGGCGGTGGGTGGCCGGCGAGAAGGGGAAGGGGAATTTGGGATTTTGTTTTGTTAGCATGTGTTGCGTGTATGTGCGTGCACGGCTTGCGGACGGTGGGTGGCGGGCGGTGGGCGGTGGGTGGCGGGTGGCAGGTGGGCGGTGGGTGGCAGGTGAGGGGGGGGGGGTTAAGATTTTCTTTCGTTAGCATGTGTTGCGTGTATGTGCGTGCATGTGCGTGTGTGCGGAGGAGGGGGGTCTTGGGATTTTCTATGAGATGCTCATGATTTTTTGAAGAAAGCATTGGATGACGCCGTCGTCGATGGCGTTGACCCGCACTCTCTCGCACGCTCCCTCTTTCTCTCTCTCTCTCTCTCTTGCACGTGCTCTATCTCTCTCGCTCTCTCTCTCTCTTTGTCGCACGCGCGCGCTCTCGCACGCAGAGTGTCGAGTATCAAATTTATGATGTATACAACTGTACTCTACCATGATCCGACTTTTTTCGTCGCGATGCATATTATCGACACATAGCTGCATAGACGATTATTCGTTCACAATTTTCGATTCTTTCGAGCAGTCCTCTGCCAACGTTATTTCTGCATCTCTCTCTCTCTCTCGCTCTCTCTCTCTTTCATTTGTTCTCCGTATCTCGTACGTCCGTGTATTCTAAGCGACGAGATTGCTAATGATTCAGACTTTTTGTAGTTTGAGCATAATTTTTGGGATGAAAAAAATCAAATCAAATATTTTTGGGGAAAGGCCCATTGATATTCACTATTTTATTTGTTATCAATATCCCTAGATGGCATTCAAATTGAAAAAAGTTTTATCATGATATTTTGATATCCAGATATTTCGAAGCTATGATAATTCTTTCAGAAAATTTTTCTATCGTGTTCCGCTTGCGGGTGCACTGATATTAGTAATGTACATATGAATTCTATGGTCGACATAAAAATTAGGAAGACTTTTTTTCATGAAGAAATTGGTTTTTCAGAAAATTTATTATTTTTTCTCACCAAAGATCTAAGAATAGTAATGTAATTTTTTTCTCATCTGCTGCGAATAATATGGAAGTTTACTTTGAAATTTATATCATGAACAAACCAACCTTTTTTTGTACTGTCTTTCCAAGTTTTTTAGAATGATTTTTATAACTTCACGTAAAACTCCTATGCTATTTGCAGAGGATGAGAAAGCATGAGTAATCATCACTTCCAAGGGCCCTCGTCCAGAAAAAAATATTGAATTATTCAGAAAAATCTTAGATGTCTTAGCTTATTATCACGAAATTTCCATGCCGTCGGCACATTATGAGAAGAATCCAGTGTACTGATATCTTTAGGTCTATGGTCAGAAATAAATATTAAAATTTACCGAAAATGTAAATTGTCATAATTTTGAGGATGGTTATTTTTCTCAAATATGAATACATTTTGATGTAATTATAATAACAATAACAGTCTCCAAGAACCATGGGCTTACGGATAGGAAAATCTAAATTTCCGTAACGTTGTAGCATCTGAAGCAATACCAATATTTTAACTAACAATTTTTGTTCCGCACAATCCGTAGATTACATGGAAATCCGTGAAAAAAATATATCATGAAGAAGCCAACGCACTTATTCGATTTCTTTTTAAAGTTTTCTAAATAACTGCTTATAGCTTTTCATAAAATATATGTTACATCCGCAGAATATGAGCAAAGTAAGTAATCCTCATATCGACAACTCCAGATGAATATAAAATTTAAACGAAAATCAAAGTTATTGTGACTATGAAAGATCTGATTTTTTCATGATATTGAGAACCAAAGGAGAGGTATGACTTAATTCTGACGTCAGCAATATGGCGATGAAAGTAAATAGCTCGCTCATGACTCGCATGTGACAGCGTGGTGTAGAGAGAGATTTGTCGTCGATTATTCTCAGCTCATTACAGATTATGCTACTCACCCCCCCCCCCCGGACACAAATGCGGTAAACGTGTAAATGAAACTTTCAACCCTAACCTAAAAAATAACCACGTTCTGCATCTAAACTCCGAACTCCATATCTATATTATTGTTACGTGGACAATCTCAACAATTTTCAGAATAATCTCGAATTTATCCTAACAAACCTCGACGTTTCGCATGGTCGACGGGGCTTTGCGCTTCCTACTTAGTCAGTTCATAGATTTCGCTACCAGATGAATCCAACTTTAAATCCCGATACTTTATCCAGCATCTCCGTGTCAATCCGTCTCGCAGCATTTGCATATCATCTACAGATTGTAAGAATCATCAATATTAATAAAGGGCTTTCGATCGAAAAATATTTGCTTTCTACTTTTCTTCAAAATCGGAATGAAAAGACCAAAAATAATTTCAATTTTTATTGTAGTTCATGGTAACTCTAATTTGTATCATGATAAAACTTGTTATGAATTTTCACATATGATTGGCAGATTATAAAAAGGGGGTTCCTGATCGGAAAAATATCAGGGGGTTCCCGATCGGAAAAATAGTTGTATTATTCCCGAAAAAATTAGCCTTGAGTCTCATCATCGCCAGTATCATAAAACTGAACTATTATTTATATATGGTTTGTTCCGGTGAAATAACATCGAGAAGGGATATTCACTCTCCCGCTTGATATACAAATAATTTTAGAGAGGGTCTGACTTCACGTGATTTCGTGTATAAAATTCAATCAAAAAGCACGGCTGAAAAAGTATATAGATATTGACACTGATTCGCGTAAAAAATCGAACAATGAATTTGATAAAAAATTTTTTTAAACTCATGAATAATGCAGTTTTCGGGAACATAATGAAAAACGTTAGGCGACATCGGGATGTTAAGCTTGCGATAAAATGGGTTGGAGCTTTTTGGTGCAAGGGCTTTAATCGCAAAGGGTACATTTCACAGCTGCCCGAGCTGAAGTGAAATTTATAAAACCGACGCATGTAGAGTTTGCAATTCTCGACATGTCAAAAATCACCTTTTTTACGACTTTCATTATAATTACATGGAAAAGAAAAAACTTCGATAGAGAAAAATAACTTTACACCGATACCGGCAGTCTGAGTATCACATGATGACCTTTCGATATATACAGCTACAATAGAAACGATTTGCCTCGATTTGATACGTCTGATTATGCACCCAACAATCGCTGTGGCATACAATTAGCTAATAAATGAATAAAAATAAATAAATAGAAAATAAATAAATATAACGGTTCACGAAGGATAAGAATAAGGGAAATATAATGGAGGAATTTACGGGTTTGAGAGCCAAACTATACACCTTCAAAGTCCAAGGTGAAAAAAACGATAAGAAAAGAGCCAAAAGCATTCGAGCATGAATTTTAAGATCGATAACATTTAACGATTATAAAAAGAGTTTGTTCCACCACAAAAATGTAATTAAAACGCAGCAGTTAATCGACAGTCGGAAACAGTGTCGAAACTGACGCTCAGACCAAGTTGGCTCCCGGCTGGAATGGCAATAAAATAATTTTGCTTTAGAATCCTACTAAAACACTATTATGGAGTTATGCTATTAATAACAATATGAATGAATGAATGATGTGAACAAAAAAAAATTGGAAACGATGTTAAAAATGAATGCGGTGGTGGTGATGATAGGAAAATCAGAAATATATATCATATTTTTTTTTATAATATTTATATGCATTTGTCTTGAATGTAAAACGAAGAAAACAATAATGTGAACAGTGCAAAAAAAAATATATGTTCCGATAATTATTTTTGTACATTGAATTTAAAAAAAAAAAAAAAAATATATATAGCCACCTACGAATTTTGAAAAAAAAAACAATGTGTGTGTGTGTGTGTGTGTGTACTTCTTATTTAATTTCCTCGCCATACCATGCAGCGGGAGGGATACGCTTTGTAGAGAGTGCACCCTAGCTGTACTACAAATCTCAACGCACCATGGAGAGAGAGAGGCAAGGAATCATGATGTTGAATTTTCAGCGTGCTCGCAACGGTCAAGTGGTTCGAGTGGAAATCAATGGTGGCCCACCCTTATAATGATTGCCCATTCTTATAATCCACGTTTTCCTTCTGATTTTTTTTAACACTGTGATTATGATAGACTTCGATAAAATAAAGTCCTAACGTATTGCTAGAAATTTAAGATTACAGTGACAGTACTTTTTCTGTATTTCATGACTCGTACACCGAAACATATCGTCGAGAGATTTTATTTCATGGTCTTAAGGAAATTGGTTTATCTAATTTGTAACCAAAATTTTTTCAATAACATAACACTCTCAGAAATAAAGCAGAAGCTAATGCACATGATCATTAGTAAAACTTCCGACAAGGGCTTGTTCTTTTTTGAGTTGCTCATAAAAGAATGAAAGAAATCGTGAGGTAGGTTTTATATTCAAATTTGAGCTCTGAGCGTAATAATACATGGATTATTTTGATATATCTGTAAAACTTACCATACTCGTTTATTCGACTTTCAAAATCTTTGAACAACTTTTGATCCTGCACTTGATCCAATTCATGCCCTTGGGTTTAGAAAACATCAAACCAACGCCAGCGAGTTTGTAGTACTCAGAATTCTCATTCTTATTTGGCATTATCGTATGCAATATTTCAATGAGCATAGATGTGACTATGCCAGAACAGTGAATTTTATCACCGATAATTTGGCCCGTGACAACATTTCGCGGCAGCTTGTCGAGTAAAATTTAAATCCAGCTTAACGTATCGTTGCTCAATGAATCACCGATTTTCGAAGCAAATATTTGGTATTTCTTGAACTCCGGTACGTTGCTCATATAGTCTTTAATCATAAGTTTCAACGATTGTTCTTGCAAATTTATGCATGTAAGCGAGGAAAATATTTTCGTAATTAATCGAACACTGCATTAAAATCGAAGAGAGAGAGAGAGGAGGAGAAAGAGAGAGAGAGAGAGAGAGAGAGAGAGAGAGAGAGAGAGAGAGAGAGAGATAGATGGTGTTAGCCTGCTCGGCTTGAGCATCGAACGTTCGTTGAGAGCATGGAGGTCATAAAAAGGAATCGCCGAGCCTGCTTCATATTTTATTTCATTAATAGTTACAAATTATTTTTGCTTATCCAACTATTGTGTGCATTATCCAAGCTCAAGCATTTCACATATAGCTGACTGCCACGATTCTTTGTTACATATTTTCAATGAGATACATATCAGGGTATTGAACACTATGCAGCTCTCGTTCATAGAAACCACCCGCAATGGGCTAATTTTCATAATATTTTATATTATATGTTATGGAGTTAATTTTTCTCACTCGACTTATTGTAAATATCTCCGTTGTCCAGTTTGGTGTGTAAATTTTCTCGAATATATATTTAAATTTACTAATGCGCACTTTATCGCCAATTTTGAATTTCGCTGGTTTTCCCACCTCAGTTCTATTATAAATATCGATCAGTATTTATTCTTCATTCACAGCATCAACATTTTTCGGCTCAATTTTAATAGTATGATAGACAGTGTCATAATACTTGATAATTAACATATCAAGAATATCAAACCATTTCCAGTTTTGGCGAAGACTGAATTGAATCTACATTTTATTCTTAAGCGTAGGGTTGAATCGTTCACAAATTATGGCTTTCAAATTGCTATGCATAGAATACATATGAATATTAAACTTTTTCATGAGCGTCTTGAATTTGGAATTATAAAATTCTTTTCCACGATTGGGGTGTAGATTTTTCGGTCTACGTCGTTTGGCAAGTGTTTATTCCATTGCAGCGGTGATATCTTCTCTACTCTTGCTCTTCAATGGTTTGACCCATACCCATTTGGAGAATATATCGATGATGGTGCGGAGAAAGTTATTATTGGAGTCTTCCCAGGTAGCATGTCAACATAACCCGAAGACAAAATAACATAGGACAAAAAAAACACCTGACGAAATAACCCCAATGACAAATTACCATGATTACGGAATAACACAACGATAAATAACCCAATACGAAATTAACTCAACAAGAAAACAACACGCGCTCAAATAACACGAAATATTTTCGACAACTGTGACGTTTGAAAATTATAATCAGTTATATGATAGACAATATTCCCCCACGGATTGCGGAATAATTTGTATAAATAATACATTTATCGCGTACGATTTCGATGAATTTTTCCATATCTGTATCGAAACTCTGCATGTGAGGTTTCAAACAGCACCAAAACCAATGTAACTCTGCAACGGAGATATCTAATCTAGTAGCAAATTTTAACTCCCCCCCCACCCCATCTAAACGCAAATGTCGTCATTTACCAGTATTATTGTGTATACCAATACATATGAGAAATGAAATTATGCTTGCGTTTTTTATCAAACCCAAAAAAAACCCCAACAGAAACTCTGCAGCGGGGATATCCATCCTAGTAGTAAATTTTTGCTGCCCCCCATCTGAACGCAAATGTCGTCATTCACCATCATTATTGTATATAAAAATACATATGAGAAATAAAATTATGTTTACGTTTTTTATCAAACCCGTAAAAAAAGAGAAACAACAGGAACTCTACAACGGGGATATTTATTCTAGTAGCAAATTTCGACGTCGCCCTATTTAAACGCAAATGTCGTCATTTACCAGTATTATTATGTATACAAATATGTATGGGAACTAAAATGGCAGTGGCTCGTTTCTACAGACCCCCATTGAACACAGACCCAACTCTACACACGCGACTCTACACGAGAAAGGCGATGTATTAATGTGATTTGACACAGGAAAACTGACCAATGCATAACAAGACATGGGGAAATTCTCATATCAGCAATTGCACACTGATAAACTCAGCTTTTACCGACCGCCCATATACAATGAGTACAATTGGAACATGTAGAATCATGCCAACACTTGTTTTTCAAGACGATACACCGTGCAGTCTTGCCGGGAGAATTGGGACGTGGTACAGTTGTCCTGTGTTCAATTGCTTATATGAGAATTTCCCCATGTCTTGTTATGCATTGGTCAGTTTTCCTGTGTCAAATCACATTAATATATCGCCTTTCTCGTGTAGAGTCGCGTGTGTAGAGTTGGGTCTGTGTTCAATGGGGGTCTGTAGAAACGAGCCACTGCCATTTTAGTTCCCATACATATTTGTATACACAATAATACTGGTAAATGACGACATTTGCGTTTAAATAGGGCGACGTCGAAATTTGCTACTAGAATAAATATCCCCGTTGTAGAGTTCCTGTTGTTTCTCTTTTTTTGCGGGTTTGATAAAAAACGTAAACATAATTTTATTTCTCATATGTATTTTTATATACAATAATGATGGTGAATGACGACATTTGCGTTCAGATGGGGGGCAGCAAAAATTTACTACTAGGATGGATATCCCCGCTGCAGAGTTTCTGTTGGGGTTTTTTTTGGGTTTGATAAAAAACGCAAGCATAATTTCATTTCTCATATGTATTGGTATACACAATAATACTGGTAAATGACGACATTTGCGTTCAGATGGGGGGGGGAGTTTAAATTTGCTACTAGATTAGATATCTCCGTTGCAGAGTTACATTGGTTTTGGTGCTGTTTGAAACCTCACATGCAGAGTTTCGATACAGATATGGAAAAATTCATCGAAATCGTACGCGATAAATGTATTATTTATACAAATTATTCCGCAATCCGTGGGGGAATATTGTCTATCATATAACTGATTATAATTTTCAAACGTCACAGTTGTCGAAAATATTTCGTGTTATTTGAGCGCGTGTTGTTTTCTTGTTGAGTTAATTTCGTATTGGGTTATTTATCGTTGTGTTATTCCCTAATCATGGTAATTTGTCATTGGGGTTATTTCGTCAGGTGTTTTTTTTGTCCTATGTTATTTTGTCTTCGGGTTATGTTGACATGCTACCTGGGAAGACTCCAATAATAACTTTCTCCGCACCATCATCGATATATTCTCCAAATGGGTATGGGTCAAACCATTGAAGAGCAAGAGTAGAGAAGATATCACCGCTGCAATGGAATAAACACTTGTCAAACGACGTAGACCGAAAAATCTACACCCCAATCGTGGAAAAGAATTTTATAATTCCAAATTCAAGACGCTTATGAAAAAGTTTAATATTCATATGTATTCTACGCATAGCAATTTGAAAGCCATAATTTGTGAATGATTCAACTCCACGCTTAAGAATAAAATGTAGATTCAATTCAGTCTTCGCCAAAACTGGAAATGGTTTGATATTCTTGATATGTTAATTATCAAGTATTATGACACTGTCTATCATACTATTAAAATTGAGCCGAAAAATGTTGATGCTGTGAATGAAGAATAAATACTGATCGATATTTATAATAGAACTGAGGTGGGAAAACCAGCGAAATTCAAAATTGGCGATAAAGTACGCATTAGTAAATTTAAATATATATTCGAGAAAATTTACACACCAAACTGGACAACGGAGATATTTACAATAAGTCGAGTGAGAAAAATTAACTCCATAACATATAATATAAAATATCATGAAAATTAGCCCATTGCAGGTGGTTTCTATGAACGAGAGCTGCATAGTGTTCAATACCCTGATATGTATCTCATTGAAAATATGTAACAAAGAATCGTGGCAGTCAGCTATATGTGAAATGCTTGAGCTTGGATAATGCACACAATAGTTGGATAAGCAAAAATAATTTGTAACTATTAATGAAATAAAATATGAAGCAGGCTCGGCGATTCCTTTTTGTGACCTCCATGCTCTCAACGAACGTTCAATGCTCAAGCCGAGCAGGCTAACACCATCTCTCTCTCTCTCTCTCTCTCTCTCTCTCTCTCTCTCTCTCTCTTTCTCCTCCTCTCTCTCTCTTCGATTTTAATGCAGTGTTCGTTGAAACTTATGATTAAAGACTATATGAGCAACGTACCGGAGTTCAAGAAATACCAAATATTTGCTTCGAAAATCAGTGATTCATTGAGCAACGATACGTTAAGCTGGATTTAAATTTTACTCGACAAGCTGCCGCGAAATGTTGTCACGGGACAAATTATCGGTGATAAAATTCACTGTTCTGGCATAGTCACATCTATGCTCATTGAAATATTGCATACGATAATGCCAAATAAGAATGAGAATTCTGAGTACTACAAACTCGCTGGCGTTCGTTTGATGTTTTCTAAACCCAAGGGCATGAATTGGATCAAGTGCAGGATCAAAAGTTGTTCAAAGATTTTGAAAGTCGAATAAACGAGTATGGTAAGTTTTACAGATATATCAAAATAATCCATGTATTATTACACTAAGAGCTCAAATTTGAATATAAAACCTACCTCACGATTTCTTTCATTCTTTTATGAGCAACTCAAAAAAAAACAAGCCCTTGTCGGAAGTTTTACTAATGATCATGTGCATTAGCTTCTGCTTTATTTCTGAGAGTGTTATGTTATTGAAAAAATTTTGGTCACAAATTAGATAAACCAATTTCCTTAAGAACATGAAATAAAATCTCTCGACGATATGTTTCGGTGTACGAGTCATGAAATACAGAAAAAGTACTGTCACTGTAATCTTAAATTTCTAGCAATACGTTAGGACTTTATTTTATCGAAGTCTATCATAATCACAGTGTTAAAAAAAATCAGAAGGAAAACGTGGATTATAAGAATGGGCAATCATTATAAGGGTGGGCCACCATTGATTTCCACTCGAACCACTTGACCGTTGCGAGCACGCTGAAAATTTAACATCATGATTCCTTGCCTCTCTCTCTCCATGGTGCGTTGAGATTTGTAGTACAGCTAGGGTGCACTCTCTACAAAGCGTATCCCTCCCGCTGCATGGTATGGCGAGGAAATTAAATAAGAAGTACACACACACACACACACACACACACACACACACACACACACACACATTGTTTTTTTTTTCAAAATTCGTAGGTGGCTTAATATATATATATATATTTTTTTTTTTTTAATTCAATGTACAAAAATAATTATCGGAACATATATTTTTTTTTTGCACTGTTCACATTATTGTTTTCTTCGTTTTACATTCAAGACAAATGCATATAAATATTATAAAAAAAATTATGATATATATTTCTGATTTTCCTATCATCACCACCACCGCATTCATTTTTAACATCGTTTCCAATTTTTTTTTGTTCACATCATTCATTCATTCATATTGTTATTAATAGCATAACTCCATAATAGTGTATCAGTAGGATTCTAAAGCAAAATTATTTTATTGCCATTCCAGCCGGGAGCCAACTTGGTCTGAGCGTCAGTTTCGACACTGTTTCCGACTGTCGATTAACTGCTGCGTTTTAATTACATTTTTGTGGTGGAACAAACTCTTTTTATAATCGTTAAATGTTATCGATCTTAAAATTCATGCTCGAATGCTTTTGGCTCTTTTCTTATCGTTTTTGTCACCTTGGACTTTGAAGGTGTATAGTTTGGCTCTCAAACCCGTAAATTCCTCCATTATATTTCCGTTATTCTTATCCTTCGTGAACCGTTATATTTATTTATTTTCTATCTATTTATTTTTATTCATTTATTAGCTAATTGTATGCCACAGCGATTGTTGGGTGCATAATCAGACGTATCAAATCGAGGCAAATCGTCCCTATTGTAGCTGTATATATCGAAAGGTCATCATGTGATACTCAGACTGCCGGTATCGGTGTAAAGTTATTTTTCTCTATCGAAGTTTTTTCTTTTCCATGTAATTATAATGAAAGTCGTAAAAAGGGTGATTTTTGACATGTCGAGAATTGCAAACTCTACATGCGTCGGTTTCATAAATTTCACTTCAGCTCGGGCAGCTGTGAAATGTACCCTTTGCGATTAAAGCCCTTGCACCAAAAAGCTCCAACCCATTTTATCACAAGCTTAACATCCCGATGTCGCCTAACGTTTTTCATTATGTTCCCGAAAACTGCATTATTCATGAGTTTAAAAAAAATTTTATCAAATTCATTGTTGGTTTTTTTACGCGAATCAGTGTCAATATCTATATACTTTTTCAGCCGTGCTTTTTGATTGAATTTTATACACGAAATCACGTGAAGTCAGACCCTCTCTAAAATTATTTGTATATCAAGCGGGAGAGCGAATATCCCTTCTCGATGTTATTTCACCGGAACAAACCATATATAAATAATAGTTCAGTTTTATGATACTGGCGATGATGAGACTCAAGGCTAATTTTTTCGGGAATAATACAACTATTTTTCCGATCGGGAACCCCCTGATATTTTTCCGATCAGGAACCCCCTTTTTATAATCTGCCAATCATATGTGAAAATTCATAACAAGTTTTATCATGATACAAATTAGAGTTACCATGAACTACAATAAAAATTGAAATTATTTTTGGTCTTTTCATTCCGATTTTGAAGAAAAGTAGAAAGCAAATATTTTTCGATCGAAAGCCCTTTATTAATATTGATGATTCTTACAATCTGTAGATGATATGCAAATGCTGCGAGACGGATTGACACGGAGATGCTGGATAAAGTATCGGGATTTAAAGTTGGATTCATCTGGTAGCGAAATCTATGAACTGACTAAGTAGGAAGCGCAAAGCCCCGTCGACCATGCGAAACGTCGAGGTTTGTTAGGATAAATTCGAGATTATTCTGAAAATTGTTGAGATTGTCCACGTAACAATAATATAGATATAGAGTTCGGAGTTTAGATGCAGAACGTGGTTATTTTTTAGGTTAGGGTTGAAAGTTTCATTTACACGTTTACCGCATTTGTGTCCGGGGGGGGGGGGGTGAGTAGCATAATCTGTAATGAGCTGAGAATAGTCGACGACAAATCTCTCTCTACACCACGCTGTCACATCCGAGTCATGAGCGAGCTATTTACTTTCATCGCCATATTGCTGACGTCAGAATTAAGTCATACCTCTCCTTTGGTTCCCAATATCATGAAAAAATCAGATCTTTCATAGTCACAATAACTTTGATTTTCGTTTAAATTTTATATTCATCTGGAGTTGTCGATATGAGGATTACTTACATTGCTCATATTCTGCGGATGTAACATATATTTTATGAAAAGCTATAAGCAGTTATTTAGAAAACTTTAAAAAGAAATCGAATAAGTGCGTTGGCTTCTTCATGATATATTTTTTTCACGGATTTCCATGTAATCTACGGATTGTGCGGAACAAAAATTGTTAGTTAAAATATTGTTATTGCTTCAGATGCTACAACGTTACGGAAATTTAGATTTCCCCATCCGTAAGCCCATGGTTCTTGGAGACTGTTATTGTTATTATAATTACATCAAAATGTATTCATATTTGAGAAAAATGACCATCCTCAAAATTATGACAATTTACATTTTCGGTAAATTTTAATATTTATTTCTGACCATAGACCTAAAGATATCAGTATACTGGATTTTCCTCATAATGTGCCGACGGCATGGAAATTTCGTGATAATAAGCTAAGACATCTAAGATTTTTCTGAATAATTCAATATTTTTTTCTGGACGAGGGCCCTTGGAAGTGATGATTACTCATGCTTTCTCATCCTCTGCAAATAGCATAGGAGTTTTACGTGAAGTTATAAAAATCATTTTAAAAAACTTGGAAAGACAGTACAAAAAAAGGTTAATTTGTTTGTGATATAAATTTCAAAGTAAACTTCTATATTATTCGCAGCAGATGAGAAAAAAATTACATTACTATTCTTAGATCTTTGGTGAGAAAAAATAATAAATTTTCTGAAAAACCAATTTCTTCATGAAAAAAAGTTTTCCTAATTTTTATGTCGACCATAGAATTCATATGTACATTACTAATATCAGTGGACCCGCAAGCGGAACACGATAGAAAAATTTTCTGAAAGAATTATCATAGCTTCGAAATATCTGGATATCAAAATATCATGATAAAACTTTTTTCAATTTGAATGCCATCTAGGGATATTGATAACAAATAAAATAGTGAATATCAATGGGCCTTTCACCAAAAATATTTGATTTGATTTTTTTCATCCCAAAAATTATGCTCAAACTACAAAAAGTCTAAATCATTAGCAATCTCGTCGCTTAGAATACACGGACGTACGAGATACGGAGAACAAATGAAAGAGAGAGAGAGAGCGAGAGAGAGAGAGAGATGCAGAAATAACGTTGGCAGAGGACTGCTCGAAAGAATCGAAAATTGTGAACGAATAATCGTCTATGCAGCTATGTGTCGATAATATGCATCGCGACGAAAAAAGTCGGATCATGGTAGAGTACAGTTGTATACATCATAAATTTGATACTCGACACTCTGCGTGCGAGAGCGCACGCGTGCGACAAAGAGAGAGAGGGAGCGAGAGAGATAGAGCACGTGCAAGAGAGAGAGAGAGAGAGAGAGAAAGAGGGAGCGTGCGAGAGAGTGCGGGTCAACGCCATCGACGACGGCGTCATCCAATGCTTTCTTCAAAAAATCATGAGCATCTCATAGAAAATCCCAAGACCCCCCTCCCCCGCACACACGCACATGCACGCACATACACGCAACACATGCTAACGAAAGAAAATCTTAACCCCCCCCCTCTCACCTGCCACCCACCGCCCACCTGCCACCCGCCACCCACCGCCCACCGCCCGCCACCCACCGTCCGCAAGCCGTGCACGCACATACACGCGACACATGCTAACAAAACAAAATCCCAAATCCCCCCCCCCCTTCTTGCCGGCCACCCACCGCCCACCTGCCACCTGCTACCCACCACCCACTGCCCGCCACCCACCGTCCGTAAGCCGTGCACGCAGATACACGCAACACATGCTAACAAAAAAATCCCAAATCCCCCCCCCCTCCCCCTTGCCGCCCACCACCCACCTGCCACCCACCACCCACCTGCCACCCGCCACCCACCTGCCACCCGCCACCCACCGTCCGCCACCCACCATCCGCAAGCCGCCCATGACTCACGACGCGGTTTGTGTCTCGGCTAAGTGGTTCGAGTCTCGGCTAAGTGGCGCGAGTCTCGCTTGAAAAAGGTCGGTAAATGTCGGGGTAGGGATCTCGGGACAGGACCGGCCTTATTCATCT
Organism: Alloplasta piceator; assembly: GCA_946863875.1. Lineage (NCBI taxonomy): Eukaryota > Metazoa > Arthropoda > Insecta > Hymenoptera > Ichneumonidae > Alloplasta > Alloplasta piceator. The sequence goes on from OX333075.1 coordinate 31,824,093, forward strand.
ACTTAGGTGGTCATTCAAGATTTGATGCTTTAAATATACCCAGATAGAACACTGACGTATATTATACGTATATTAGACGTTGCCAGATACGTATATAATGCGTATTTAGTACGTATACTGAAGAGCTAAATGTCCGGCTAATCTCCGTATAATATATGTATATTCTACATATATTACACGGTATATTTTACGTATACAAGACGTCGAAAATACGTAGAATACAAACGGAGAATATAAACAAATTATACGGATACTAGCATATATATATACGATGAAAATCAGTTCTATATATTCACAATTGATAGTTCCTGAGTGTCAAGTAACGAAAAAAGAATTTTTGAAAAAAAAAATTTTGCCCCCAGTGGGATTTGGACCCGCGACCCTTGTTTTTAGGCATATCCTCAAATTGAACATGAATTAAATTAAAAAAAAAATAGATCTTTAGTTATCTTGCATATTCGCGGACCTTAGAATATGTACGAGACCTGACTGGGATCTGAAACCTACCTATCTATTGAGCCTAACGAACAACCTACGGCTGGGACGCTAACCACTACACCACCGACTACTTATGGTATTCTGATGTAAATATCATATCTATAGAACACAGGCCGAGAACAATCACGTGCCAAAATCGTAGTGAGAATTTATTTTCATTACCCGAAGGCCGTTTTTGGTTCGACTTGTCTTTTAACTATATTAAAAACTAAAATATTGAATCAAATGAATAATAATAACAATTATAATAATAAATAGTATTATTTCCAAAATTAAAAAGGTCGGAGACCACGGGATATGTGGTAGGCTAATTTTAGTTCTATTTTAAATAAACTCATAAAAACACAAAAAAAATAATAATAAACAATAATAAATATCATTATTATTGTTATTAAAAAAAATTATTGCTCTCAATTGTAGAAATCGGTTTTTATTCTTAAATGACAATAATATTAAATGATAATATACTCACTGAACGTATAATATTCGTATATGTATTAAACGTTCATTGAATAGCTTCAGATTTAAGAATCGCAATCGTAAGATAATAAATATATATTATATGTATATGAGATGTACAAATTGCCACCGAGATATGTAGAAAAAAACAAGTCCAATATACGTATATATATACTATATACGTATATTGGATGTGTTTTTATCTGCAGTATCTCGGTGGAATGTTGTACATTTCATATATATATGGGGCATTCCACGCCAAATCGACCACTTTAAAACCTGACCCCTTTCGATTTGGCTGAAACTTTTTTATTTTTTTCTACCCTATGAAAAAGATTTTTCAGAATTTTTTCAGATTTTTTTACGAAACCGATAAAAAGTTATGAATATTTCAAAAAACATGGCCTTTTATTTTTCAAATGTCCATAACTACTTCAAAAATTGACGAATCGGGATGTTTTTTTTTCAAAATTTTCGTTTTCAAATGTACTTTTCAGAAAAATATTTAAAAAAATGATTCAGAGCTATCTTCATTGTTTTTTTTCTACTTTTCGGAAAAAAACGAAAATTTCTCGATGATTACCATTTTTAATTTTTAATTTTTTTTTTAGAAACCTTGATATTTTCTGTGAGTTCTCTAAAATTTTCAGAGTGGGGAAATTTTTTCTTCTATTTTTTTTTCAATTGAAAAAAAAAAAATTTTTTTCACTCAGCCTATTTCTTATAATACTACTCTAGGGATTTATAATTATGTAGAGAGAACGTCAAAGTTAAAAAAAAAAAAAAAAATGACATTCAAATCTCATGAATTTAAAAAAAATGGCTATTGATTTTTCAAATGTCCATAACTTCTTCAAAAATTGCCTTATCGGGATGTTTTTTTGTTCAAAATTTTCGTTTTTAAATGTACTTTTCAGAAAAATATTTAAAAAAATGATTCAGAGCTATCTTCGTTGTTTTTTTTCTAATTTTCGGAAAAAAACGAAAATTTCTCGATGATTACCATTTCTAATTTTTAATTTCTTTTTTTTATTAGAAACCGTGATATTTTCTGTAAGATGTCTGAAATTTTCAGAGTGGGGAGATTTTCTCTTCTATTTTTTTTTTCAATTTGAAAAAAAAAAATAGAAGAGAAAACAATGGAAACAATTTGAAAAAAAAATAGAAGAGAAAATCTCCTCACTCTGAAAATTTCAGACATCTTACAGAAAATATCACGGTTTCTAATAAAAAAAAGAAATTAAAAATTAGAAATGGTAATCATCGAGAAGTTTTCGTTTTTTTCCGAAAATTAGAAAAAAAACAACGAAGATAGCTCTGAATCATTTTTTAAAATATTTTTCTGAAAAGTACATTCAAAAACGAAAATTTTGAAAAAAAAACATCCCGATAAGACAATTTTTGAAGAAGTTATGGACATTTGAAAAATCAATAGCCATTTTTTTAAAATTCATGAGATTTGAATGTCATTTATTTTTTTTTTTAACTTTGACGTTCTCTCTACATAATTATAAATCCCTAGAGTAGTATTATAAGAAATAGGCTGAGTGAAAAAAAATTTTTTTTTTTAATTGAAAAAAAAATGGAAGAAAAAATTTCCCCACTCTGAAAATTTTAGAGAACTTACAGAAAATATCAAGGTTTCTAATAAAAAAAAAAATTCAAAATTCAAAATGGTAATCATCGAGAAATTTTCGTTTTTTTCCGAAAAGTAGAAAAAAAACAATAAAGATAGCTCTGAATCATTTTTTTAAATATTTTTTTGAAAAGTACATTTAAAAACGAAAATTTTGAAAAAAAAAACATCCCGATTCGTCAATTTTTGGAGAAGTTATGGACATTTGAAAAATGAAAGGCCATTTTTTTTGAAATATTCATAACTTTTTATCGGTTTCGTAAAAAAATCTGCAAAAATTCTGAAAAATCTTTTTCATAGGGTAGAAAAAAATAAAAAAGTTTCAGCCAAATCGAAAGGGGTCAGGTTTTAAAGTGGTCAATTTGGCGTGGAATGCCCCATATATAATATATGTTAATAATAATATATGTCATATACAGATAATATATGTTACATACAATATAAGTTAATTAAAGCTATTCAATGAACGTATAATATACGTGTATTATACGTTCATTAAATAGCTTCGTCTAATATACGCATATATAATATATATATACGTATATCGGACGTGTTTTTTTCTACATATCTCGGTGGAGTTTTATACATCTCATATACATATAATATATGTTAATTCCCTTACGATTGCGATTCTTAGATCTGAAGCTATACAATGAACGTATAATATACGTATATTATACGTTCACTGTACAGCTTTAGATTTAAGAATCCCAATCACAAGATAATTAACATATATTATATGTATATGAGATGTACAAAATTCCACCGAGATATGTAGTAAAAAAGATGTCCAATATACGTATATTATACGTCATTTGTCTTTATCGTAAAGTACATGTTTCGTATACTTATAATAGATGTATATAATTCGATGTCAAATGCTTATTGTATAATATACGTAAATTATACGTATATGAAATTCTTTCACTATTATCAATAAATAGACCTAAAATATACGTTCAGTATACGTATAATACAGGTATATCATAGACGTATACATATTATATACATATATACCTGTAATATACGTATAATATACGTCAGTGTTCTATCTGGGTATATTCTAACCCTATCTATAAAAGAGTGTATGTGTGTGTGTGTGTGCGAGTATTTTTTTATGTATACACGATGTATATTACGGTAGTCGTTATTTCGAGTATTAACTCATATTTGGGTGGTCATTCAAGATTTGATGCTTTAAATACTTATATACATATTTATTAATATATACATTAGGGTGGTCGTTATTTCGGGCCTGAATTTATATAAGGATGATCCTCCGAGATTCAATGCTTTAAATATTTATATACATGTTTATTGAGATATACACTAGGGTGGTCGTTAATTCAGGCCTGGATTTATATTGGAGTGGTCATTCAAGATTCAAATTTTCTTAATTATTTATATATTGTGACGAAAAGTCCCAATAAAAATAAAATAATATCGCGGCGGTCTCGAAATCCGCCACGACACCTGAAAGAAAAGCGAAATACTGTATTATTTAGTTGATAAATTAAAATTAGAATTAATCTCGCGAAACTCGTCCTATTATCCTTGAAAAAATTCCCGAGTTACTGTTACTATTTCCCAACAAAATCCCTCCCAAAAATTCCCGAAAATATTTCATTATCACCACAGAAATCCACCGCCCTTCAAGAAGCGACCAACGAGCAGAAATCCTCGAATATTGAGCAATCTGCAATATTTTCTCCGTCGTATCGGCAGAGGACACCGTGACCTTATGCGCGTATTTTCTCCAACACCGAGCCGATCGACTTCATTGAAGATCGATCCACCGAGACACAGCACTATTTAATACCCGAATTTTACAGAGATATCGAGACACACTATTACATTTTTCCGGGGTGACGTCCCGATCAAAACGGCGACTGAGCCTCGGGAAAACAAATCTGGAAATACGACATCGAGCAGCGTTGACAGCTGTAATCTCGAGCCACGAGAAACATCGAGAAAGAGAGAGAGAGAGAGAGAGAGAGAGAGAGAGAGAGAGAGAGAGAGAGAGAGAGAGAGAGAGAGAGAGAGAGAGTTGCCGGCGAGCTTGCAGCTTCGACTTCAAGGCGCGAGGCGGCAGCACCGAACGAGAACGACGAGACCCCGCTATTCTCCTCACCGCCCCTCACCAACAAGAGAACGAAGAAGAAGACGATGGCCATTGATCGAGCATCGAGCGAAATCGCGGCCATCTTGGCCTCATTCCCTGACCGCGTGCGAGCGAAGCCACACGTGCTTTTTATTGCGAACCTAATTATTGCGTAGTAGAGAGCATAGAGAAGTAATTTTGAGGCGAAAAGAAAAGAGCACTTGTTCAATAGAAGACGAGATAGAGACGAGGAGAAAATTTGGAGAGAAAAAGAGTGAGTAGAGTGAATATTTCCCCGTGTAAATTGTATCGAGATTTTTGCGGTGTCGTGGCGTAATAGATTCTTCCCCCCACCCCCTTTTTGCGAATGGACTGTTCCATTGTTTCGAGATATTTTGTTTAAGTTTTTGCGTCGAATATCGTACATCGCGGTAATAATTAAGAGGTCGTAGCGTCGACGAACCCCGTAAATACCCCTGAGAATAAGAAAAATCATTAATTTAGCGAATTTTGAGATCGAAAATTCCTTGCCTTTTCGCGTTTCCTTTTTTTTGTGCGATTTCCTTTGTCGACTCGGGAGACGCGCGTATAGTCGCTGCGTCTCACGGTATCGTCCAAATAAATTTGGATTTATTTTGTATTTCTTTTTTTTGCGTTCCTTCGGGAAAAATTATTGTTATTATTCATCATTTTTTTTTCTCTTTGTATTTTAATATTTTCTTTTGTACCGGTTGCTGGACCGACGAACCAGCTGGCGCCCGATCATTATTGGTATTTCTTTTTATTATTGCGTCAAATAAATGAACACAATATTTATTTAATTCTTTTTTTTTGGTGTTTAACTATTTTTTTTGATAAAATTTAAGATTTCGCTTACAAAATATAAGAACGAAATTTCTGTAGAATATTCGTTTAATATTTGAGATTTCCCTTACAATATATTAGAGTGATGTAGATGTATATTAGAGTTGTCGTTATTTCAGGTCTCAATTAATATTAGGGTGGTCCTTCGAGATTTAATTTCTTTAAATATAGCATTATCCACACATATGCAGCATATCTATGTATATATAGCATTATATATAGGATTTTCTATATATATATATATATATATATATATATATATCATCCACGTACATATACCGGGTGTCCCATTTTAATCTTACAGTTGATTTATTTTGAAAAATATTGCTCTGATCAAAAATTGAGTGGGATGAAACTTTTAGGGTTCAGAGAGGGACGTTCAAAAAATTTTTTTGTTTTGGTCCAAAATTCACGATGGCGGCGTTAAGATAGCTGACATGTTTTTTTAGAATGAAAACATGATTTTTTTTTACTGAAAATTTTTTCAGATCAAATCTACCATCTTTTGTAGAAATATTTTTTTCATAGCCCGGATATTTTAAACTAGATAACCATTTTTGACTATTTTAGCGTTATGCAGCATAATGACGAAGACGAGGAGGTCTTCTAAATCCTCCTCGTAAAAGTTTTCTAAAATCTTCTTAAAGGTGTTCAAAGATTCCACCATTCATGTTTCAACATGCCTTTACTCTCCTCTTAAAACCATCAACTGTTCTTAAGAGAACTTCTCTCGGGATTGCACGGCAGGCGGCTCTTATCCGCTCCCGCATATTCTCTCGTGTTGTTCGAGGTTGACGGTAGACAACGTCTTTAAGATAGGCCCACAAGAAAAAATCGAGAGAGGTAAGATCAGGTGACCTTGAAGGCCAAGGGACAGGTCCATCCCGACCAATCCACCTTCGACCGAATGTTGCGTCCAGTTGATTCCGAACATTACGAGCCCAGTGACCTAATTCTTGTGAGTGTTCCACACACACACACACGTACAAAATCACACTCACTCTGAGAAGGAGGGTTTGGAGTCGAAAAATACTGCGGAAGTGACGAGCCGTGGAGACCTAATCCTTATGAGTGTTCCACACACTCAAACTTACAACATTGCACACTCACACACTTACAAAATCACACACTCATACAGTCAGATACACTCACAAGGAGAGTTTGGAGTGGAAAAAATACTGCGAAAGTGACGAGACTCTACCTCTTCGTCCTCGTGGTTATCCCGGATAATACTAAAATAGTAAAAAATGGTGATCTCTTATGGACTGAATAAAAGAAATGTTCCAACAAAAGTTGTTAGTTTTGACTTGACACATTTTTTAGTGAAAAAAAATCATGTTTTCATTGTTTGAAAAACCTTTTGGCCATCTTAACACCGCCCCTTTAAATTTTGGACCAAAAAACATTTCTTTTAACGGCTTTCTTTGAACCCTAAAAGTTTTATTCCACTCGATTTTTTATCGAAGCAGTATTTTTCAGGATAATTCAGCTGTTAGATTAAAATGGGACACCCTCTATTGTAGGCTGTATCGAAAAAATGTTCCTACAAGAGATGTTAGATTTAATCTGAAAAAATTTTGGATAAAAAAAAATCATGTTTCCATTAAAAAAACATGTTAGCCATCTTAACGCCCCCATTTGGAATTTTGGACCAAAACAAAAATTTTTTTTTGAACATCAGTAGTAAGGTACAGGGATAGGGAGACCGTGTCCTTCCCCCACTCCACCGTCCTTCTCCCCACCCCTCTCCTTTCTGGCCTCGTCCCCACTCAATGGTTGTCCCCACCTCTACCACTATGGGCCGTATGGATATCTGTGATTGGTCCCCCACCCTCCTTAGCCACGCCCCTCCCACCACCATGTGGAAATTCCCCGAGTGCTGATTGGTCCCTATACTGGTCACCCACCCCTACCATAGTGCCGTAGACGATTTGGGGGTGGCACCCCTAAAATTCCCTGAGCGCTGATTGATCCCTATACTGGTCACCCCCCTCCAGAATTTTCCGAGCACTGGTTCCCATACTGGGCACCTTCAAAATTTTCCGAGCGTGGGCCCCCCGTACTCTAGCCCCCCACCACAAAGTGGCGCGCGACCACGTGCCTCAGCAACCACGTGACTAGAGTTTACTGTATATCTTACAGTCGGTAAAGCAGATCTTACAGTCGGTAAAGCAGTGGTTTTTCTCAGCGTCGGTCGGTAAATACCGTGCGTCGGTAACTCATCTTCTAAACCGTATGTTTTATTGGGAAAAAGGGTATATGTAATAGACATAGCAGGTGAATTTCGTTTACACGACAATATTCATTCATTCATCATTATTCGTAGACTTGTTAAAATATAGAGTACATGACGAGTATGTGTAATATGTGCAAAGACAACGATGTTTTATATTTTGCTTATCTTGTTATCTCTTCAAGTTCTTTAACAGACTTTTTAAGCTTATTTGTTAGAAATGGAACGCATAACGTAGTAACCTCCATAAATACAATTCCGAAGTAATTTTCTACGAACGAAGAGTCCATACGGACTTTTACAGCCTCTTTGAGTGATTTATGATTATTTTTCAAAAGCTCTTGCACGCGCGCTTCATTGACATTTTCATGCTTTTCGGTCGACGGTACATGGAGAAGCAATTCAGCACATACTAAGCGTATACACATTTCCACATCGGAGACGCAACGCCGTAATCGTTTGAAACGCTCGTCAACGCAGGTCATCACGTTACACAGCCCTTCAAATGTAGTTTTTTGCATCACGACTGCTGGAGAATACTGGCAAAGTTTCTTCTGCGGTGGCTCGTTAGCGTCGTCCCTTATCTCTGTAGGCTCTCCAGGAATACGATCGAAGACAATGGACTTTGCACCAAAACTTGTCGTAAAGATGATCTCACAATCGTCGATCCGAATAGTGCTTGGAGTGCGCCAACTTGAGCCCCATGTGGATTTTTGCGCGCCCTCGAAATATTGGGTAATCTCGCTCAAGCAGTCATTTAATATTGAAAAGCCTTCCGAGTCGAAAACAATGCCTCCTGGAGCGTTATTATTTTGTAGTTTAATTACAGGGATAATTTGCCCCGTTTCTGACGTCTGCAAGCCAACACTAATTCTTTTTGTTTCGGAGTGGTTGAGCGCGTACGTCGACCCCAAAATCAGCTGCGCCTCCACTCTTTTCTTCTCGTTCAACGACAGGGGCGGGTGCACAGCGGGCGGTTTCAAGCTGAAGACTTCTTGACTCAGCATTGTCTGGTGACTAGGTGGAAATCGACTCTCCATTTTGCAGGTTGCACGACAAACTCTAGTAATTTTTAGTATTTTTTGAGATATACCGCTTAGACACACGGTACACGATCGACTGATCGAATATCATTTATGGCGACTTTTATATGCTCCGGCTTGCTGACACAGGTGTCGCGCGTTTTGAGGAGTGAGAGGTGAAAAAAGTTAATAATTTTGTAAAATATTATTCTCGTATATTGTTATTTTACACATTATTTATAATATCGTGGAATTTTTGTGCGGGTGGTCTTCCCACGGTATTCATGAATATATAGTAATGAGGAAAAATTTATCATGTGTCAAATTATATTGATGCATTGTATATATAGAATTCAATGTATTGTACTAAAAAGCGTGAATATAAAACATTTTTAAAAGATGCTGTTTACCATAAAATATGGTTTAGGGTGAGATGGAAAATAATGTTATTAACGCAGTGCATTCTTATGACTACTACAACGCGTGTGAACCCATAACGGTGTAGAAGCGTGTAAACATGGGACCATTTTTTACAGTCAGAAGGGGCAATAGCGAAAAAGTTAACAATGGAAAAAGAAACGGAGCAGTTATGGTCACCTGTAACCTTTCACAGTGTATATATGGTAAGTAGCTAGGAATTCCTTCGCTCTTCACACCCGCAATTTTTCAAATGCTAATAACCCGAGAACTGAACTAAGGCTTTATAGCAAGTGAAAAGCTGCACCTGGAGTATATACATACAAATACATATATATATATATAAATATATATATATATATATATACTGGGGTCCGTGCGGCTCGGGCGCTACGCGCCCTCGCGTCGTAAAGGTTCAATTCTAACCCAAACCTCAACTCCCGCCCACCGCCTTTCCCCACCCCCACGCTCCCCCGTCCCATCCCCGCCGCCCCAACCCTCTGCTCGATTCTCGATTCCATGGCCAACTTCATCTCGCTCTATTTTCGATTCCATAGCCAACTTCACCCCGCTCGATTCTCGATTCCATGGCCAACTTCACCCCGCTCGATTCTCGAATCCATGGCCAACTTCGCCCTCGCATCGTAAAGGTTTGGGTTTGGGTTCCGAGGTTTGGGTTCTGGATTCTTGTACACGGCGGCGGCCGCGGCGGCGGCGAAATATTTATATAATATAGAGAGATATATATATATATCATTTACAGACGCTCAACAGCACTACCCTGCGGACGATAGTTCGCAATACCCCTCGACCTGGGGCATCTGTGCATCTCGCGCCTTGACTCTCGACGACGACGACGATGACGAGAACTGTACGTCCCCCGACTTGCCTGACACCGACGATAGCGATGACAGTTGTACATCACCCGACGTGTCTCTCGACGATGACGACGACGAAACGACCGATGCATATCTCCAAATGCTAAACCCCCAGGCATCTCCAGACCGCGATAATCATGACGATTCTCCTGCGGTACCCGCACCTGAGCCAGTGGATCATCACGATCCACCGGCGTCTCCCGCTCCTGAACCTGCAGCCGACGAGCGACAGGCCTCCCCCGCACCATCCGAAGCCGAGACAGAGCAAAACAACGACAACGAGAACCTTGTTGACCACTTAAGGAGAGTTGTTGTTGTTGTTGACGATCGACCGGTCATTATTTACGGCAACCGTGCGTTCCTTCTACCCCCCGCCATATGGCATAGTTTTCTAGAGCACGAGGCAGAGCGTGTTAAGCATGCCATGTACGGTGCGGGGTACTTTGACGCATCAGGAGTCTTTATCCCTGGGACTGAGACTGACGACTACGATTCCGACACTGAACCCATTGACTTACGACGACGAACGTCGAGATGGAGGCCGGCTGAGGAGTAAAGCTCTTTTGTTTACACAGAAGCCGTCGTCGTCGTCGTCGTCGTCGTCGTCGTCGTCGTCGTCGTCGTCGTCGTCGTCGTCGTCGTCGTCGTCGTCGTCGTCGTCGTCGTCGTCGTCGTCGTCGTCGTCGTCGTCGTCGTCGTCGTCGTCGTCGTCGTCGTCGTCGTCGTCGTCGTCGTCGTCGTCGTCGTCGTCGTCGTCGTCGTCGTCGTCGTCGTCGTCGTCGTCGTCGTCGTCGTCGTCGTCGTCGTCGTCGTCGTCGTCGTCGTCGTCGTCGTCGTCGTCGTCGTCGTCGTCGTCGTCGTCGTCGTCGTCGTCGTCGTCGTCGTCGTCGTCGTCGTCGTCGTCGTCGTCGTCGTCGTCGTCGTCGTCGTCGTCGTCGTCGTCGTCGTCGTCGTCGTCGTCGTCGTCGTCGTCGTCGTCGTCGTCGTCGTCGTCGTCGTCGTCGTCGTCGTCGTCGTCGTCGTCGTCGTCGTCGTCGTCGTCGTCGTCGTCGTCGTCGTCGTCGTCGTCGTCGTCGTCGTCGTCGTCGTCGTCGTCGTCGTCGTCGTCGTCGTCGTCGTCGTCGTCGTCGTCGTCGTCGTCGTCGTCGTCGTCGTCGTCGTCGTCGTCGTCGTCGTCGTCGTCGTCGTCGTCGTCGTCGTCGTCGTCGTCGTCGTCGTCGTCGTCGTCGTCGTCGTCGTCGTCGTCGTCGTCGTCGTCGTCGTCGTCGTCGTCGTCGTCGTCGTCGTCGTCGTCGTCGTCGTCGTCGTCGTCGTCGTCGTCGTCGTCGTCGTCGTCGTCGTCGTCGTCGTCGTCGTCGTCGTCGTCGTCGTCGTCGTCGTCGTCGTCGTCGTCGTCGTCGTCGTCGTCGTCGTCGTCGTCGTCGTCGTCGTCGTCGTCGTCGTCGTCGTCGTCGTCGTCGTCGTCGTCGTCGTCGTCGTCGTCGTCGTCGTCGTCGTCGTCGTCGTCGTCGTCGTCGTCGTCGTCGTCGTCGTCGTCGTCGTCGTCGTCGTCGTCGTCGTCGTCGTCGTCGTCGTCGTCGTCGTCGTCGTCGTCGTCGTCGTCGTCGTCGTCGTCGTCGTCGTCGTCGTCGTCGTCGTCGTCGTCGTCGTCGTCGTCGTCGTCGTCGTCGTCGTCGTCGTCGTCGTCGTCGTCGTCGTCGTCGTCGTCGTCGTCGTCGTCGTCGTCGTCGTCGTCGTCGTCGTCGTCGTCGTCGTCGTCGTCGTCGTCGTCGTCGTCGTCGTCGTCGTCGTCGTCGTCGTCGTCGTCGTCGTCGTCGTCGTCGTCGTCGTCGTCGTCGTCGTCGTCGTCGTCGTCGTCGTCGTCGTCGTCGTCGTCGTCGTCGTCGTCGTCGTCGTCGTCGTCGTCGTCGTCGTCGTCGTCGTCGTCGTCGTCGTCGTCGTCGTCGTCGTCGTCGTCGTCGTCGTCGTCGTCGTCGTCGTCGTCGTCGTCGTCGTCGTCGTCGTCGTCGTCGTCGTCGTCGTCGTCGTCGTCGTCGTCGTCGTCGTCGTCGTCGTCGTCGTCGTCGTCGTCGTCGTCGTCGTCGTCGTCGTCGTCGTCGTCGTCGTCGTCGTCGTCGTCGTCGTCGTCGTCGTCGTCGTCGTCGTCGTCGTCGTCGTCGTCGTCGTCGTCGTCGTCGTCGTCGTCGTCGTCGTCGTCGTCGTCGTCGTCGTCGTCGTCGTCGTCGTCGTCGTCGTCGTCGTCGTCGTCGTCGTCGTCGTCGTCGTCGTCGTCGTCGTCGTCGTCGTCGTCGTCGTCGTCGTCGTCGTCGTCGTCGTCGTCGTCGTCGTCGTCGTCGTCGTCGTCGTCGTCGTCGTCGTCGTCGTCGTCGTCGTCGTCGTCGTCGTCGTCGTCGTCGTCGTCGTCGTCGTCGTCGTCGTCGTCGTCGTCGTCGTCGTCGTCGTCGTCGTCGTCGTCGTCGTCGTCGTCGTCGTCGTCGTCGTCGTCGTCGTCGTCGTCGTCGTCGTCGTCGTCGTCGTCGTCGTCGTCGTCGTCGTCGTCGTCGTCGTCGTCGTCGTCGTCGTCGTCGTCGTCGTCGTCGTCGTCGTCGTCGTCGTCGTCGTCGTCGTCGTCGTCGTCGTCGTCGTCGTCGTCGTCGTCGTCGTCGTCGTCGTCGTCGTCGTCGTCGTCGTCGTCGTCGTCGTCGTCGTCGTCGTCGTCGTCGTCGTCGTCGTCGTCGTCGTCGTCGTCGTCGTCGTCGTCGTCGTCGTCGTCGTCGTCGTCGTCGTCGTCGTCGTCGTCGTCGTCGTCGTCGTCGTCGTCGTCGTCGTCGTCGTCGTCGTCGTCGTCGTCGTCGTCGTCGTCGTCGTCGTCGTCGTCGTCGTCGTCGTCGTCGTCGTCGTCGTCGTCGTCGTCGTCGTCGTCGTCGTCGTCGTCGTCGTCGTCGTCGTCGTCGTCGTCGTCGTCGTCGTCGTCGTCGTCGTCGTCGTCGTCGTCGTCGTCGTCGTCGTCGTCGTCGTCGTCGTCGTCGTCGTCGTCGTCGTCGTCGTCGTCGTCGTCGTCGTCGTCGTCGTCGTCGTCGTCGTCGTCGTCGTCGTCGTCGTCGTCGTCGTCGTCGTCGTCGTCGTCGTCGTCGTCGTCGTCGTCGTCGTCGTCGTCGTCGTCGTCGTCGTCGTCGTCGTCGTCGTCGTCGTCGTCGTCGTCGTCGTCGTCGTCGTCGTCGTCGTCGTCGTCGTCGTCGTCGTCGTCGTCGTCGTCGTCGTCGTCGTCGTCGTCGTCGTCGTCGTCGTCGTCGTCGTCGTCGTCGTCGTCGTCGTCGTCGTCGTCGTCGTCGTCGTCGTCGTCGTCGTCGTCGTCGTCGTCGTCGTCGTCGTCGTCGTCGTCGTCGTCGTCGTCGTCGTCGTCGTCGTCGTCGTCGTCGTCGTCGTCGTCGTCGTCGTCGTCGTCGTCGTCGTCGTCGTCGTCGTCGTCGTCGTCGTCGTCGTCGTCGTCGTCGTCGTCGTCGTCGTCGTCGTCGTCGTCGTCGTCGTCGTCGTCGTCGTCGTCGTCGTCGTCGTCGTCGTCGTCGTCGTCGTCGTCGTCGTCGTCGTCGTCGTCGTCGTCGTCGTCGTCGTCGTCGTCGTCGTCGTCGTCGTCGTCGTCGTCGTCGTCGTCGTCGTCGTCGTCGTCGTCGTCGTCGTCGTCGTCGTCGTCGTCGTCGTCGTCGTCGTCGTCGTCGTCGTCGTCGTCGTCGTCGTCGTCGTCGTCGTCGTCGTCGTCGTCGTCGTCGTCGTCGTCGTCGTCGTCGTCGTCGTCGTCGTCGTCGTCGTCGTCGTCGTCGTCGTCGTCGTCGTCGTCGTCGTCGTCGTCGTCGTCGTCGTCGTCGTCGTCGTCGTCGTCGTCGTCGTCGTCGTCGTCGTCGTCGTCGTCGTCGTCGTCGTCGTCGTCGTCGTCGTCGTCGTCGTCGTCGTCGTCGTCGTCGTCGTCGTCGTCGTCGTCGTCGTCGTCGTCGTCGTCGTCGTCGTCGTCGTCGTCGTCGTCGTCGTCGTCGTCGTCGTCGTCGTCGTCGTCGTCGTCGTCGTCGTCGTCGTCGTCGTCGTCGTCGTCGTCGTCGTCGTCGTCGTCGTCGTCGTCGTCGTCGTCGTCGTCGTCGTCGTCGTCGTCGTCGTCGTCGTCGTCGTCGTCGTCGTCGTCGTCGTCGTCGTCGTCGTCGTCGTCGTCGTCGTCGTCGTCGTCGTCGTCGTCGTCGTCGTCGTCGTCGTCGTCGTCGTCGTCGTCGTCGTCGTCGTCGTCGTCGTCGTCGTCGTCGTCGTCGTCGTCGTCGTCGTCGTCGTCGTCGTCGTCGTCGTCGTCGTCGTCGTCGTCGTCGTCGTCGTCGTCGTCGTCGTCGTCGTCGTCGTCGTCGTCGTCGTCGTCGTCGTCGTCGTCGTCGTCGTCGTCGTCGTCGTCGTCGTCGTCGTCGTCGTCGTCGTCGTCGTCGTCGTCGTCGTCGTCGTCGTCGTCGTCGTCGTCGTCGTCGTCGTCGTCGTCGTCGTCGTCGTCGTCGTCGTCGTCGTCGTCGTCGTCGTCGTCGTCGTCGTCGTCGTCGTCGTCGTCGTCGTCGTCGTCGTCGTCGTCGTCGTCGTCGTCGTCGTCGTCGTCGTCGTCGTCGTCGTCGTCGTCGTCGTCGTCGTCGTCGTCGTCGTCGTCGTCGTCGTCGTCGTCGTCGTCGTCGTCGTCGTCGTCGTCGTCGTCGTCGTCGTCGTCGTCGTCGTCGTCGTCGTCGTCGTCGTCGTCGTCGTCGTCGTCGTCGTCGTCGTCGTCGTCGTCGTCGTCGTCGTCGTCGTCGTCGTCGTCGTCGTCGTCGTCGTCGTCGTCGTCGTCGTCGTCGTCGTCGTCGTCGTCGTCGTCGTCGTCGTCGTCGTCGTCGTCGTCGTCGTCGTCGTCGTCGTCGTCGTCGTCGTCGTCGTCGTCGTCGTCGTCGTCGTCGTCGTCGTCGTCGTCGTCGTCGTCGTCGTCGTCGTCGTCGTCGTCGTCGTCGTCGTCGTCGTCGTCGTCGTCGTCGTCGTCGTCGTCGTCGTCGTCGTCGTCGTCGTCGTCGTCGTCGTCGTCGTCGTCGTCGTCGTCGTCGTCGTCGTCGTCGTCGTCGTCGTCGTCGTCGTCGTCGTCGTCGTCGTCGTCGTCGTCGTCGTCGTCGTCGTCGTCGTCGTCGTCGTCGTCGTCGTCGTCGTCGTCGTCGTCGTCGTCGTCGTCGTCGTCGTCGTCGTCGTCGTCGTCGTCGTCGTCGTCGTCGTCGTCGTCGTCGTCGTCGTCGTCGTCGTCGTCGTCGTCGTCGTCGTCGTCGTCGTCGTCGTCGTCGTCGTCGTCGTCGTCGTCGTCGTCGTCGTCGTCGTCGTCGTCGTCGTCGTCGTCGTCGTCGTCGTCGTCGTCGTCGTCGTCGTCGTCGTCGTCGTCGTCGTCGTC